>VZTR01002274.1:94951-119544 GCA_013400775.1 Chaetops frenatus | reverse complement strand
TTAGTGCTCACAAATATTCATTGATTAGTTTTGAGTAAGTTGAGAAGGCTTCTCTAAATATTTAGTTTAGCCTAGATTTATTTCTCTGGATTTGGGATTTTATTGGGTGGGGGGTTTTGTTTTGCTTTGGTTTGTTAGGGGTTTTTTGTGGGTTTTTTTTAAGCTTTGGGGACTTCCTAGACTTTATAATCTTAGTCAGGACTCAAGATTCATGTCTTAAAATTTCAAAATAACCTCTTCTTATCCCTTCCTACAAAAATTTCAGCTGAGCAGTGACCCCCNATGCTTTTAAGTTAGAAAAATATGTTCTTATGAAATTAAGAGTCATTTGGCCTCCTAGTTCAAGAATATTCCAGTGAGACTGCTCTCAGCTCTTGCTGTCTGAATGGTAATGAAAGTGAAAGAATGGTATCTCATGGATGGAGACAACTGAGATTTCTTGAGCTGGTCTAATAAAGACCTGTTTGTCCTGCAAACAATAACAGGTACCGTGATGCCCGGCATATTGATGGAAACTTATTGCTAGTGAATGAAAATAACCTATAATTTACAAATCAAATTATATTTCAATTACACCCCCTCCAAAAAAATCTAACCCTGCCTGAATATCTTATTAATTTTTTTTGGCATTAGATGATCAAAATGTTTCATCGGAGGCTCTATTTTATGGGATCCATAGTAAACTCATCATTTATCTAAATGACTGCTTCCTTAAATTGCAAACTCACTTCTGACAATAGAATGACTCAATTTGAAGTTAATATGGAAAATCTTTATTGTATCTGATGTCCTGGCTTGCAAAGAGAGTGTTTTGTATGCTAACTTACCAGTCAAAATAATAAAAAGCTCCTTTGGAGTCCAGCTGATGAAGATGACAGAAGGCAAAGGGGTGGAGATGGAAGGCTGAATCTGGTGTCTCATCACAACAAGCATGGTGTGAATAGGGTAGGCAACTTCTCTTTGGCTTTCTAAGAAATAACACACACTATTGCTTTCAAAATTTGTATGTTCTGCAGTGCCATCTGTTGGGAATAACCACCTGTTTTAGGTAAAATGGAGTAATCAGTACCTAAATACTTTGGGGCAGCACATCTTGTACATACAATTTTTTTTTTAAATTCACTAAAAGTATGCTTTTAATTAAAAATATTTTAATGTGCCAAAAAATATTTTCAGCTACACATGTATATTGTAAAAGCTTTCTAGCTAACAAGTAATTATAGACATGGGCATATGTAGGTAATTTATGCATAAGGATTTTTTCTATTGAGTTCATGAATTCTGATAGCTTGTCCCCAGGTCCTGAAAAAGACATTTGATACAGATTCTCCCCCTCTACTACTGTCTCATGACACTGCACCTGGAGAGATGCATTCTGGAACCCCTGACATAAAGACTTGGACTTGCTGGGGCAAGGCCAGAGGAGGGCCATGAACATGATCAGACATGTGGAACACCTTGCCTATGAGAAAAGACTGAGAGAGCTGCTGTTGTGCAGCCTGGAGAAGAATTTGAGGAGACCTTGTAGCACCTCCCGGTACCTAAAGGGGGTATGAAAGAGCTGGAGGGGAGTTCTACCTTGCACATGTAGTGATGGAACAAGAGGGAATGACTAAACTGAAAGATGGTAGGGTTACATTAGATATCAGGAAGAAATTCTTTAGTGTGAGGGTGGTGAGGCATTGGACATGTTGAACAGGGAAGTTGTGGGTGCCTCATCCCTGGAGGTGTTCAAAGCCAGGTTGGATGGGTATTCTCCAAGCAACCTGGTCTAATGGAAAATGTCCCTGTCCATGGCAAAGGGGTTGGAACAAGATCATTTTTAACAACCCTACTAACTCNAGACCTTGTAGCACCTCCCGGTACCTAAAGGGGGTATGAAAGAGCTGGAGGGGAGTTCTACCTTGCACATGTAGTGATGGAACAAGAGGGAATGACTAAACTGAAAGATGGTAGGGTTACATTAGATATCAGGAAGAAATTCTTTAGTGTGAGGGTGGTGAGGCATTGGACATGTTGAACAGGGAAGTTGTGGGTGCCTCATCCCTGGAGGTGTTCAAAGCCAGGTTGGATGGGTATTCTCCAAGCAACCTGGTCTAATGGAAAATGTCCCTGTCCATGGCAAAGGGGTTGGAACAAGATCATTTTTAACAACCCTACTAACTCAAACCATTCTATTATTCTATGATTTAAAGAGATGTTAATTCTTTGAACGAAGAGCCCTTAGATCTGACAAACATACTATGACTTAGACAAGAAACAACAGCAAACACATCCCTTAGTCTTCACTTTTCTAAGTTGTGATTAAATATCTCAAATCTTCTTTCAACATGCCATTGAAGTAGGTCAAAGACACATATGGCTGCAAATAAAATATCAAATGCTCACCTGGAATAACTGAATAACATAAATTAAGGGCCAGTATTCTCTGAGAGAGAGAACAGTTAAAATAAATGTAGATAATCCAAAGATATATGTTTTGAAATGCATAACCTTCTAAGATAATCAGAGACAGACTTTAAATGCAGAGAGTTCATTGCACAAGTTGACTAAAATTTCAGGTGTTAAATTTTTTAAGTCATGCATTAGAAATGTGACTTTGTTTAATCACTTTTATGTCAAAAGAAAGTGCCTGCTCCAGTCAGAAAAAATTCTGATGTTCTTGTTTTATAGCATATATTCAAATAAATTAAAAAGGGCAATATATGCTTTTTTTTTAAATTTTAATCTCAAAATATCTATTAAAAAGTAGTAAACATAGAATGTTTCTATGACTGGTAATGAGTGTTTGGTGAATAGTTTGGAGAAATGATACAGAAACAACATTGTATTTGAACTGTCTTAAATTTGAAACATTTCCTGTTATTAGCAGGATTACTAGTTTCATGGAGTATTGGAGCAACCTAAAACTTAGTTTTGTATTTTCTCTTTTCCCTTAAAAACTGAATTTCCGTGCAACACTAATGATGGAGAACTGTGCTGTGTTTATGGGTTATCAGAGTTCACTCTGCCCATGTTTGAGAGGCATCTCTTGAGATTTACACTTCCAGTAGCAGTCAAGTAAGAATAGTAAACCCCAATCTTGTGAAAAATGCAGAAAGCCAATAAAGAAGGGAAAGATACATCCCATTAATAAGACTGGCCATTTCTTCATTAATGATTAATCTGAACTCTTTCCTTGTTCTGCAGCCTGCTAATATCTAAAAACTTATTCACCATACTGATGTTCAGAAACAGAGGATGAATTTGAATTCCATACCTTTTGATTCACTTCAGCTTTACAGGAACAAAGTGAAGGACATTTTAAAATCAAAGTATGATCCTGTTGTATCTTTTACTCTCTTTTAGTATTTAGAAACAGGAAATCATAAATTTGTAATTTTGTTTGGCTCAGCACTAGATGTTCTCCTTCAAACCAAAGATTAGTTGAAATTCTGGAAAGGAGACCTTTATTCAAGCTGTGACAATGAACTGTCAGATAAGCAAATTTAATAGTTAATGGTTTAATCTAAAATGGTTGACATAAAACTGACAATCTTTTTTTCTAAAAAGCATTTAGGGAATAATGTAATGAATGGCACTCTTTGAAGGCAATTTGGGCATATGAACAACTCATAAGCTCTACAGTTTTTACCTATCTATCCCTTTATTTCATTGTTGTCATTAATTTTATTCCCAACTTCCATTACAGGCAGATGAAAAAGTATTCCAGTGTCTCAGTTTGCTGCTCTATTTTGTATGCAGCTAAGTTCAGAGGTGAGGATGAATTAATTTGTTGTGATGAGCAGCAGGTGCTCTGTGTGGGTGTCCCTACTTGAAAGATACATGATGAGACTCTATATCATGTTCTTAATATTTTACTGATTAGAATGGACCTGTTTTATATGTGATGTTTCTGAAAAATAACACTTCAAAGTCGCTTACTTGTACAGATGGTGCCACAGTGGCATATGTATAGCTGCATTGGAGCACCTGTGAAAGGCAGAGATTTCATGAAATAAAGAAGAGACATTTCTGGCAGACAACATGATTTCATTACCAGAATGTGGAATTTCTGTCAGGTGCAGCTTTTTCCTTTTTTTCTATTCTTTTCATCATCCCATTGTTCTCTGTTTTAAGACACAATAAATACAAGCATATTACATTCTAAGAAACCTCACAACTGCTTCTCCATTTTCCCAGCATTTACTTATGATGGGGAGATGAGAACAACAATTTCTCATTCTTGTCAACAAATCTGAAGTTTAGCAGGATATGAGAAATCCAATCAGGTGCCTTAAAGAAACTCGAGGATTTAAGCACACTAAGCCTTTAATTCACCATTAATATCTAAGGGTTGTTCTGCAATCACCATTTTAATTCACAAAGAATGCATAAAAGAATCCCTAATTATTATCTCTGCCCTCTTTAAGCACACACAAAATATTTATTTACAACATTTTTATCTCATTTGCCTTGTTTCCAACATGTACATATAAATAGAAACAAAAACAAGGCAGAATTTTTATTTATAAATTGGTGAGTTTTCAAGCTTTTAGGAAATAATTTTTCTCTTTCTAAGACTTGCTTTAACTCTTAGTGTATTCACATTTTGCTTGGTTGATTATTTTGTCCTAATTAATCTGAATAAATTGGTGTTTCTGTCCTCGTACTGTCCTGAACAAGTGATGATTAAGAATGAAACAACAAAGGTCATTTAATGGTCAGCTAGGGATTGCACCACTGTGCATGTCTTCAGGGTGTGTTAGCTGTGATAATATGTCCCTTGACATGCTCATTCCCTCTGCATCCTCATTCCCTTAGCATTCTCCGCACGTGCCCCTTAGCACAGTGGTTTATACCCAAGGTCAGCTGGAGTTGGGTGAGCTTGAGGCCAGCAAAAAGGAGGACTGGGAGAGCTGTCTTGGGTGATATAATCACAGAATCATAGAATATCCTAATCTGAAAGAGGCCCACAAGGATCATTGAAGCCCAGCTCCTGGCCCTGCACAGGTCAGCCCCAAGGACCTGCCTTCTGTATGGCTCCATCCAGTCACAGAAACCTTAGATGGAAATTGCTGATCCCTTGACCACGTGAGAGAACCCTTAACAGACAAACACTCAGCAGTACATGGGTTTCTCCCACTTCTCCAGGTTTAAGTTTCCAATGTGAGGGGATGGGCAAGGTTGTGTTAAGGTTTGGAATAATCCTGCAGATAAAAGGGTTTCTATGACACTGCTCAAGGAACTGTATACAAAGATTTCTAGCATACATTTTCAAGTGAACATTCACTTAAAATAAAAGTCCTCTTGTACATCTATTAACTTGTAAATCGTTGAAAATACTTGGCATTTAGGGAAAATGCCCTACTCTGACCATTTCTTTCTGACAGGATTGCTTTGATCCTTACAAGAAGAAAACTATCCTTCTGAATACTGTTTCATGAATGTGACGTTATTTTACCATGGAAGAGTTACTTGAGTGTATGCATGAGTGTCTTCTGAAGAATGAGAAATACTAGAGATAACTGTTCTCAGTAGAGAAAACATCACTTGTATCCAAAGTACACATGAATCTTAAAAAAAAAATCAAAAATTGCTGTCACTTTAATCCTGTAACATGTAATGATTATTGACAGAGAAGCATAAAATAGAAGTAATGAAAGTATGTTGCAGCATGTAGAGGTGGAGGTGAGAGCAGAAAATAGTCTGGAGTTAGTGTTAGTCCACATTTTTTCATTTGCCCATTAATGATATAGGAGGAAGCACACAAATTTTTATTGTAGAGGCAGGAATATTACAACTGGAGTTTTGCATATGTCTGACTGAAAAGTGGAAAAATAATGCAGCTTAGATATAAAAAGGAGCAGGACAACATCATTGGAAAAAAAATCGGAATGACAGGATTGTGGTCAGATGGAATTACTTGAAAATTAGAAATGTAAATATCTGGGGTTTTAGAAGTGGACTAAAAAATGGTTATAAGTATAAAATTTAAGAAGGCAGAGGGAAAGTGGAAGCACGGATTACAGGGTAGGAAGGAAAGTTGCAAGGCAGGAAGGAAATAGGGTGACAGCATTTATACATACAGAGAAATAACTCATCACCAAATGAGTGTCTGTTTGCACTGCTTTGGTGAAAACACTCCCGAGGTATTCTGTGATCTCTTCATTCTAGAAAATGACAAATGATAAATGTTGTTACTAAAAATGATTAAACATCTGTTAAGTATGTTCATTGGAAAAAAAAATAAAAAGGTAAAAGACCATACACATATATGGAGGGGGAAATCTCAGCTGTGTGGCTGAGAACTCACAGTCAGTTCTTACTCTTGATTTTCAGGACTTGATCCATGCACAGGCTGCAAGTGTTTCAGAGATTACCCACTCATGTTGTACAGCATTCCTCCTTGCTACAGACCTCCTCCTCTCTGTTTTCCACTCAGCAGTACTGTGTACCCTGTGGGGTTATCCAGGATCTGCTGGTCTTGACAGATGCCTGCCCTGAGACACAGTTTTGCAGTGCTGTGTTGGATAACACCTGCTCTTCAAAATGTTGCTGTCTCGTAACTGGGAGGTTTCTCGTAACTGGGAGGTTTCCCACAGCTCAAGTTTATTCAAAACATGCTAAATAAGAAGTAGAGATAAAAAAATGGGAAATATTAGTATGTCACTGAGTAAAGCCCTGGTGTCCTTCTAGGCTGACCAGTGACTGCAATCCAGTTTCCTTCCATCTAAAAAAATGTGGTAAAACTGGAGAAGGTGAAAAGAACAGGCAGCAGCCACAGCTCAGAGTGTGAAGTGACAGCAGAAATAAATAAAGAGAAAAAAATAAAGAGAATATGAGGTTTTCACTTGTAGAAAAGAGACAGATGAGGACAGTTATAACAGATGTTAAGGAAACTTCCCAGTCTGACCATTCAGGAGACTCTCTGGCAGTCATAATCCCAAATGCCAGAGGCTTCCACTGCTGGGACCCCCTTCACAGCAGGTCCAGTGAGCCAACAGCTGTCCAGCTTGACCCCCCACACACTCCACTCACGTGCAGCCAGACCAGGTTTCTTTAGGGTTTTAACCTTGGGTTTCCTATGGCAGAATCACAGTTGTCTCATTCCATAAAGACATTTATTCTTGGTGCAGGAGCAC
The DNA here is from genome assembly GCA_013400775.1 of Chaetops frenatus. Classification (NCBI taxonomy): domain Eukaryota; kingdom Metazoa; phylum Chordata; class Aves; order Passeriformes; family Picathartidae; genus Chaetops; species Chaetops frenatus. The sequence goes on along the minus strand of VZTR01002274.1, from coordinate 112,420 downwards.
AGAAAGATCGAGCTGCTGCCTTCGAGGAGGGCCCCATGGCTTTTACCCCTCACAGTCCAAGTGTGAGCAGGTCTCACAGGTCTCTCTCTTCCTCCTGAGTCCTCCACTCCTGCTGGGTCTCTCAGGGTCCATTCACCTGGCTCTCACCACGTGTCTTTGTGCCCTTTGTCAACCAAAGGGTTGGCAGGTCTTGGCTTCTTGTCTTGGGCCCCCAACCCAGAGCTCAATCTGCATCTCAACCTGCAGTTGGCAAACTGAGCACCAAACTTTGCCTCAACACAGAGACTTCTAAAAGTACTGTGGAGAAAGTCACTGAGGAATGAGTTCGCTGTTTCTTTTCATAAAGGAATGAAGGGACGTAAAATAAAAGAGGTAATACCTATCACTTGGTTTGGGGTTCATTCTAAGTGTACTTTGAGAGTTTTCACTGTGTGGAAATTAAACTTGGAACATCTTTTCTCAGTGAATCAGAGATAATAATAACAATAAATAACAATAATAGCTATAGCAATAATGATAACAACAACAACAATAATAGTAATAACAATAATAATGGTATAAAGAGGAACTAGACAAGTCTGTGAAGGAAAAATCTGTGGAGTGTTTTTAAATAAAACATCATTTTATCTTGGGAAATCCCTGATCCTCCTTGAGGCTGGGCAAGACTTAGGGAAAAACAATATTTTGTGATTCTTCATTCTTAAACTGTTTTCTAGACACTGGTCTCATATAAAAAATGCAACATTGAAAGGGCTCCTGACCTGCCCAATAAGGTCATTCCTAGAGCTTTAATGCCAAGGTCTAATAGAATTTTTCCTAGACTATGGAGCATCCTCTGCTTTCATTAATCAGAAAGCAGAGATCAATGCATAGTTTTACTGATATCATGCAGCCACATTAAATTTTGTCTTGAGTTTTTAAGGTGGTACAATAACTCTCTCTTACTTTTCCCAAACTGCTGCTAGCTACTTACATAGTATACTTTGTTCTGGAGATGCCTGTATTCGATGTGGGGTGAGTATATACTCTACTGCATTAAATTTGTGAAAGGTTTTGCAATTGTTGGAGATGAAATGAGCTATATAAATGCAAGCTGGTATTATATTTGCGAAATCTCTGTGACTGAGAAGATCAATCTTCCAGAAAAATGCCAGCAGACACAACCAGTTTATTATTTCTGAAGGCCGAGAATAAGAAAGTGATAGAAAATAAAATCAGCAGACTGGGTAAAAGTGATTTGTTTTGGTTTCTTTTCCTTCATGAAATAAAACAGTGGTTTCTAGAAAATATCAAGTAACACTTTATACTTGACCTTTTGTAGTTCATATCACCTATCATCCTTATATATCACAGCCTGTCTTTCCTACATGAAAAATTATAATGCACATAGATATGAGACATAGTCAAATAAATCTGTGATTAAATAATTAAAAGCATTGCTTTCACGTTATTTTGTAGAAACCTATCCAGGTGCTAATGTGTTATAAATTGTTTTTTTGCATAGAATAGTTCCTTCCTACGTCTTTCACAAAGACACATTTTAGACATTCAGCATGACATACTTTTTATCACAGTCTTGGATACTAAAATTCAAAGAGGAGAGTTAAGTGATAAAGCCAAACTCAAGAAGACTACAAATAATAAAACAGCAGGAAGAGACAAGGTCCTATCTTGCAACCTCTGAGTTGCTAAGTCTTTTAGCTTTGGATACCTAGCCAGTTTCTTTAGGGAAACAAAAAAAGTGCCTTCTCTTGAGGCATTTGTGCAACTGGCAGTGTCTGGCAGGTTCAGTAGCTGCTTGTCTGCAACAGGTCCTTATGCCTTTCTGTCACTGCCATCCTGGACACTTCAGAGACAAAAACTGGTTGTGCCTCATTTGTCTCTGAGTGAATGTGATCTGTGAAAAGCCATGTTTAAGCTGTCTGGTCAAAGACTTGAGAAAATGAGGCAGATGTAAGCTGAGAAAAGAATGCAGGCAGATCACTGTCATATTCAAAGGTGGTCTGTCTCAGTTTTCCCCACTTCAGAAGCAACAGAAATTAAGGTTTGATGTTTTCTATTACAAGTAGTGATATAGAAAGTGATGTACTGTATATGCACAATTGTTGCAGCTCATAAATACCCAACACACAGTGAAGCTATGGCTGGACTCAAGAGACTGAATGCAATGAATGATATATGTGGGCTGAGAACCTGCAGGGCACTGGAGCACCTGGAAAGTAGTTAATAGTTTATTTTATTCTGCTCTTTTTAACTTGTGAAGTTGAAAGAACTTTGATTTTAACAGTCATCAGTGAAATGGACATTGAAATATATATTGCAAGCAAAACTGAAACCAGCTCACTGTTATTCTTAAGATCATTTATTTTCCCTAGTTATTTAGGCAACTGCCAGCTATTTGTAAAATGTCCCTGTTTTGGAAAGAATTTCAGATGTAAGTTCAAAGATTGTCTTTTCTCCATAGAAAGCACAGCCTTCCTTTTAAACTCTTTTCCATTAGATATTTGACAACATTTATTCTTCAGGACAAAAAGACCTTCGTCCAACCGAGTAACAGCAAAATAAGGCTCTTACTTTTTATATTCCTCCATACTAAATTGCATGGAAATGTTAATTGTCTATTAAGGAACCGTAGGCTGAAAACTAATTTCTCAGAGTGGCTGGTGGAAAGAAACAAGTACCACAAAAACAACTTCTGTGGAAATCGGGATAATCTGAAAACAACTACAAAACTGAAAAAAACCAATACGTAATATTCTCAAAGAAGCCATGCAAGGTTTAATTACCTGAAATGGGATGTACCAGAAGTCTTTATTGATTTCAGATAAAGCTTTTGGTGCTTGACACTCTGCAAATCAACTACTTGGTAGAACTTTTCCATTAAAATCTTACTGAACACAAATTACGGTTTTTGCAAGGCTTCAATTACATGGAATTTTTTTAAAAAAGCTCATGAAGAAAAAAAAGCCTGTAGATATTACATTTTTCAAACTATCTACTTTCAGCTTGCTGCCAGGTTTTCTTATTAGATAGACTCAATGAAGAAAAACAGATTGCTTTGTTTCACTCTGATCCACAAGCCAAGAAAGGATGTTCCCCTCAAAGGATTTGGCAAAGGAAGCTTAAGATCCTGGCTTAAAAACATAAAAGCCCCAAATATGCTTGAAAGGGGAGGCCATTAGTGCTTACCTTGTAAACATCTTAATTCACATTTTGTCTACTTTTTAAACTGTTTGGTGCTTCTCATCTTACCCAAAACCCAGCAGGTACAAATGCCTCTGCATATTTTCCATTTCTCTTTCAAAGCAGCCACCAGCTGCAAAATTTTCCTCTGTTGCAAAGGGGCAAACAAGAAGAAACCCTCAAAACCCCCTGGGTCAGGTATGGTAGAAATCCTCAGGACACACTTTGCTTTTCAAGAGAAGAATCTAAGTTATCACCTTGCGGAAAAGTTTTTGTTGAAACAACCCTGATTTCAATATCTTCTTGTGGTTCTGTGTGCAAGATCCCCAAACCCCTTTCTGTGACTAAGAACTCTCACTGATCAGGAGATAATAAAAATAGGAAACCTCAAAACAGTTTATGCATTTTTGTTATGCTATTTTGTTGCTGTTGTCAAATCCAGGGCCCCATCCTAAAGTTATCTGAACTGTCAGAGTCTTGGTCCTCTATTCTATTACTTAAGAAGAATCAATAGATTTTGTCATTTTTTGCTTCTATTAAGCTTGAATGGAAACTCAAAATGAAAAATGAAGGCTTTTCAAATCATGTTTGCCAGTGGGTATTTACTTTGTCATCTGGACTCTTTCTAGCACTCTGTGATTAATACCTGAATAGTCTTTAAACGTTGTGCTAAGTTTGCATGTGTCAGTCCCATGGTTATTCCTTCAAGCTTTGACTTGAGACATTACAGTATTAGTCCATTTATTTTTCTTTTTTCATTTATTTTTTGTTTTGTTTTTAAGAAGAAAACCACGGGGGGGTTATATTTTTTTTTATGGGGGGGAGGAAAATAGAGCTTTTTTCCTATATTCCTAACAAAGTCTATTCCTAATAAAGTATAAAGCATTAACTTATTTTTAAAAATGGGGATCTGAAAATTGACACAGTTGCAGCTCAAATCTAGAACCTCAAAATATCAGTTGGATGTCTGAATTAATTATGCTTTTACCCTAAGAATTTATCCCAAATTTCATCTATATGTTAACTTTGCTTTATCATCTATGAATTTGCATGTTATAGTGTAATGAAAGAAAATAGAACCTCATCCATGATTCAAAATACACCTTTTTCTGAACATAAACCATTGTTGTACTTCAATAAACATCAGTCACTGGCCATCTGTTGCTTGCCAGGAATGCTTTTTACCCGGTAGAGCTAGGCTAATGTAAACAGTTTGCCACCACTCAGAAGTGTGGTACTTTTGACTATTCCTCTGTCCTTGTCCAGAATTTCCCGTTCTTTATTTTTGGTCAAGGTTGGCACTTCTGCCACTGACTCCCTCTGCCCCATGCAGTTCTTGGTTTAACCCTGCAGAAATGTTTCACTGTTCAGTGGAGGGCTGGCCTCGTGCTGGACTAAAAGCTTACAAATATATATATATATATATATCACTGAAATGTGCCTGAGGAGTCTGTTTTCTGTAGTAACTCATTTATTCTTACTTTGTAAAAATAAACCTCAGTGCAAAATTCTTGTCACAGCTGTGGCTCTCCATAACATTGGAGGGAATGGGGCAGGTGGAGCCCACGCAGGTAACACCAAACTCCTACCTGCACTCTGGGTACTGTGGACAAATGATGGGGTGCTTGCCACTGAGAAGCATTAGATGTTCTCTAAGCCCTATTATCACAAAAAAGATGGTCAAAAGGTTTGGTTTTTATTTTTTTAATTTTCCACCAGCATAAGGCAACTTTGCATAAGTCTTCTGCTTTGAATGAAATTAATTTTCACTAATATAACTTTTAAAATACAGAAATATTATTGTCAAAATATCAGGAAAGGCCAGCGTATCTTAGCTTTGAGCAATATTAATTCTGTTAGAACTGAATACATTACAATGCAGGTTGATGCTTGTGCTCTTTTAGAGTCACAAATATAAGATTTTCTCTTTCCTTCATCACAACTGGCTCTACATCTCAAAGTGTCATTATATAATAGACGTAAATATTTCTTTTTACAAGTTGACCATACTTGCTAAAATAAAATAGGATGTTGTGGTCATGACAGTCCAAGGATATAGCAGAACTTATGCAGGAAGCTAATATCTTTTATTTTGCCTAGTGATGCATCTGGAAAAAATAAACTAGTTTTCATTTATGTGATGCCTTTATGAGGTCACAAATAAGAGGGAGGAGGAAGTGCATGTAACAAATATAAATCCTTGAGATGGGAGTAGAATATTAAGAGCAGTAGACTGGCAAATTTCATATTTCAAGTCTATACTACTCTGTAAAGACATTATAAAATAATGAGATATATATTGTAGTGGCTGAAGGAAGAAGTTCTTTACTCATATTAGTGAAGTTAATGCATTTTGCTCATAAAATGCCTACAGAGTTAATGCAGGTAAAGGCATAAAATTTTTCTAATGTTTAAGCATTTCTAGGAAGTTATTCAGTTATTTTGATTGCAAAGGTTTTTCATGCAAGGTAGGAAATATAGTCAGAGTTGTTTACTGAAAGAATAAGTTGAAAATATTGACAGATTTATCAACAATGTATTTGATTTACTGAATTTTAAAAAATTGATACTGAAGTTCAGTTCTCAGAAAATTTTATTTAACGAAACTTCAAAAAATATGACTATTAAACTTTGTTTCACATGATAACCTTTAGACTGGGATTTTAAGAAAAAAGTATCCCACACAAAGCTACATTTAATGGTACTTTCAAGGTAGTCAGATGATTGTAAGAAAATAAATCAGTTCTCTTCCTTTGATTAAAAATTAGATCCAGTAGAGGAACCCTTTCCTCCTTTTAGTAGGCAGTGTCCAAAAAAATTGAAAATCTTTGTATAAGGAGTCAGATGTTGTTTTTCCAAAGTCTGGAGGCAGAAAATCTGTGCTGGCAGGCAGTATTACTCTGTGAGACGGGAAATAAAGCAGAGCACATGATGCTACAGGTAGAGATTGAGAAGTCTAAATGGTAAAGAGCTTTTTGTTTATTTGACAGTGGGGGTTATTTTCTCAGTGTATTAGAAAGATAAAAATTTCTATCAAAGGAAAACAACTGCTATGTATTTGCTGCAGGAGTATTTCTACTCTCAGGCTCTTGCACAAATGTGTGAAAGTACACTATCTTGTCAGGAAGATCCCATCTCTTAAATTAGCAAATTAAAAATGTTCACAGCAAAGATTTCAGGATCTATTTTTTTTTTTTTGCCTACTTTTCTGATTTTACTGCCAGTAAAATCTGAAAGAAAAACCTTGTTTTTCCATTCCTGTGCTGCAAAGACTAGTTATCAAATGAAATCAGCTTCATATCCTGAAACAGTACTTGCAAATACAAGGTCACACTTCAGGTGGTACCTGCAAAATACTTCGATTTATTGTTCTTGCCCTTTTGTGGGGAATCATGAGGAAATTCTCTCTGATGTATATGTTTATGTGAGACAATTATATGTGTTTTTAACCCCAGAAAAGTGCTGGCTTTTGACTGTCAATGGTATTCATGCAAATCTGTATTGTCCTCATATTTGGTAAAAGCTCTAATCTAATCACTTATTGTCCAGAAAAGTACATGAAATGGAGTCCACCCATGCAGGTGTTGTAGAATCCATCAAATAATGTTTCTCTTGACATCAATTACACATTAAAAAAATAAAAGAAAAAGAAAAAATACCTATAAATGTGATGAGAATAACCTTTTAGCTCCCATACTCACGACTTTCATAAGCAGACATACTTCTTCCCTTTCCTCCAACTTTAATCCTCCACATGTCTGACTTCTGCATCAAATGAGGGTAAGCTCTCTGCAGCAGACAAAGTCAAATTAAGTCTTGAAAAAAAAATTTGGAGGAATGTCCTCCCTCTACCCTCAATCAAAAATTAGATTCTTTTTCTGTCTGCTTTTCCACTACCTAGCAATTAAGGGAAAAATAATCAAATTTTTAACTCTTCTACCTTCTTTTTGTCAGGAGAAAGAAGAGTATTGGAATATATAAGTGTTTCATTCTTTATTTTTACTTTTTTAAATCAGACTGAGATAACACAAGTGTGAAAATTAAATATATAGAAGTACAGATATATAAATATGCATATATATATATATAATAATGTCTTTTAATACTTCTATCCTCATATTTTCAGCTTTGTCCATTAGTAAAACTGGTTCTTAGTGTATAAAAAAGATACTATTTCAAAGATTCCCTTGAATTGTGGAGAACTTCTGGATTCAGCCACTTCACACAGTTCTTTATGACAGCAGAAGTAACTACCTATGGGAAAAAAGAGACTTCTCGTACCAAAATCAATCTTCCTTTAAGTCAGAAGTTGTGTTCTATCCAGGGCAGACCCTACATGAAATGAAAAGTGAAAAAGGCAAAATTGTATTAGGAGAAAATAGATTATTTGTCTCATTCAATTAAAATTTAGAATAACAAATTGCCAGAAACTAGAATCAATTTTCACGTGATCTACAAACAGTTGGATTGCTCTGACCTTCAGATAAGATTAATTTGCAACTAATAATTCACTGTGTTCTAAGTCTCATTGCATTTACTTCTTTCATAAATCTTCTGTACTTTTTCTTCTACTCTCCTCTGCTCAGTTGCTGCTATTTAAGTGCTCTGAAGATAAAGAGTCTTGGGATGGTGCCAGGTGGTCTGGGTTAATTACAGATAGAGGGGTGACTCTTCAGCTATCCCTATTCCTCACTTATTATGACTTAAACAGGAAAGAAAATATTGACAAAAGAAATGCTTGGGCTTTGTTTTGTTTTGTTTATTTGTTGGGATTTTCTTGGTGGGTTGTGGTTTGTTTGGTTTTTTTAAGGGTTTAGGAAGATTTTTTAAAAAAGTGTAAAGAAAAAAAAAAAGCTTTTCTTTTCATCCCAGTCTATGCAAAACTGGCTCCCTTCCAGATCGGGTGCAATTAAGACATCCAGAAACAAGAAGTGGATTGAAAAGTTAACATGTTGTAATATCTCATGTCTGTTTTGCAGATTTGAGAATTGAAACTGGTGATGGCTTCAGAATATTATATGTGCTGAGAGAGTAAATTGTTTAATATTTGCTTTAGAGTGTTTCTGCTAATCCTTCCCAAAGTGCTACATAATAAGCTACCTCAGTTGGGTTCAGTGCCCCCTGTGGCAGACATTTCATCTCTATAGAGAACTGGTGCATTTTGGGGTTCAGCTTTTATTTTGGTTGTTATCAGTGATTTTTCTTCCTGTATGAAAAATCAGTCAATGAGTTAAAAATAACATGAAATAAATCTGGAAAAGAAATGTAAAAATTAAGGGCCTTCTTTAATTTCATAGGAATTTTTGAAGCTATTTCTTGCCTGTAAATATCTAACACTCTATACAGGACATCTAACAAGGATCCTGCAGGAAGGAATAATGAATAGTTACAAATAATAATAATGAATTTTGTATATTATGAATTCTTCTGTGAATTAAATACTATTTTAGCTCATTCAGAGACTACACTGGCTCTGCATTTATAAATATCTGTGATAACTTCTGCAAGCACCTCTGATAATAATTGGACCTGTTAATAGAAAACCAGGTATAGAAAATATAAAACAACACAGTCTGACTGGGTCCCAAGGCCTTCAGTCTTCCACCTCTGCTATCTGTGTCTTCATAAATGCTGATGGAAAGGAAAGTTCTTTTGGACTTCGAGAGCAAATGATTTTGAGAACACAGCATCTCTTTTCTGCACTGCAAGGCTCTCACATAGAAGAAGGTGTGAGTCAGATTAACAGAAAGACCAAGCCATCCTGCTTGTGATGTGTGCCCTCACTGCTTTGAGTCATGCCATATGCAGGTTTTGTAACAATATTTGATGTACTTTTTATGCCTTTTGGCATTAGATTAGCTATTGTGTCATTGGTAGCTCTGCTCTCATCCTCAGGAGCATTGCATGCCTTTTGACATCTTAACATTTACACACTTCTATATTAGCTTTTTGCCCAGAACTGCCTAATATGAGCTCATTTCAGGTCTCTATGTCTTGCCAGAAGTTCATTCTCTTCTTATTTTTTAAACTCAAAGTTAATAAAAAATTATATACTTAGGGATTTTTTGGGTTTTTTTTTTTTTGGTACCTATTGTCAAGTGCTATACCATTTTAGTTCAATCTGCTCACAGGCTCTGCTTATCTCCTGTAATGTGTTGCTTTGTAGTTCATTTTATCATCTTATTTTCATTATAAGGAATCACATGTGAGAGGACCATACTTGTAGCTAGTAAAATGAAGGCTATTTTGTAAAAATTACTACTTTCAATGTATCACAGAAATTTCTATGGTTTACAGTCTATTTTTGATAATAGGATATTGTTCCGTGGTCTACCAATAAAGTGAAAATCTTTTCACTCTTTCAAATGACCTTTAGACCTTCAGCTTTTTCTCATGACTTTCAAGTATTATGTAAGTGATTTGCATGATTTTTGAAAGAAAAAATTCATACTGTCACAGTATTTTTAGTCCAGCTTTCTTTTCTTCCAAATATTTATTTCAATAAGAGGCTTTACAAATTTAAGGAGAGATATATAGGTAAAGATATTTTGATCTGTTGACATGATAAGGGTCTAAAGCATTCCTGCCAGCAATCTGGTTGATACTAAAATTCTAGAGTTGGTTTAAGAAAACAAAATGTACTCTGCACTTGTAAGTCCATACCTTGAATCCTGTGTTCAGCAGTTTAGACATGTTACTACAAGAAAGATATTGAGGTGCTGGAGCAACTCCAGAGAATGGCAATGAAACTGGGGAAGTGTCTTTAATACAAATTTGATGAGGAGTAGCCAAAGGAGATGAAAATTTTTAGCTTGCAGAAAAGGAGGTTGAGGAGATGGGGATTGGTCTTCTCTCAACCTTCTCTCCTCCTGAAAGGAGGTTGTAGCAAGATGAGGATTGGTCTCTTTTGCCAGGTAACAATTGATAGGTGCTAAGGAAATCACAAAATTACATAATATTCTGTGTTGAAAGGGACCCACAAGGATCATGGAGTTCAACTCTTAAGTGAAAGGTCCATACAGGCTTTAAACTCATGACCTTGGCATGATTAGCATCATGCTCTAACCAATTGAGCTAATCTCAGGGTATCACCTCAAGTTTTACCAGGGGAGGTTTAGGTTGGATATTAGGAGAAGTTTCTTCATGGTGGGGGTGAGCAGCATTGAAACAAGCTGTCCAAGGAAGTGTTAAAAACAACCTGTAGATATTGCACTTGGGCAGTTCAGTGATGACCATGTCAGTGCTGGGTTAAAGGTTGGACTTGGTGATCTCAGATGTCTTTTCCAACCTTAACAATTCTATGATTCTGTCTGGAATTTGCTTGGATCTTGTCCAATACTCTATTTCTTCAGTACTTCTATGAAAAGCTGAAAGTTGATCCAAATTAATTTCTAAATGAACTGCCAAATACATTAGCAGAAATGATAAAATGCACAAATGAAGTACATTATTATAATTGAGTTTTATTGCCTAAGGAAAAGGGAGTGAAGAAAAACTGGAATGACCTTTTAGTTGATGGTGATTTTGTGACTTTGCCTTTTCTATTTCTTTTTTTACTCCAGAAAATTAGTGCATTGCTCTGTAATCTCATGAACATGATTGCAGTCTTTTTCTTAACAGACATGTTGCTATTGCCATGGCATAAGATAACATGATTCTGAAATGTAAATTTTTTCCACATGTCTGAATGAAAGCTAAAATGAGGATATTCAAACATAGGAATTTACCATATGCAATTATTTTTCACATCAGCCACAGAGAAGAGATCATCTCTGGGTCTGGAAGAATAGAAAAGTTCCTTTCTGCCAATATAAAAAATAATTTATGAATGTAGAAACCAAAAAAAGTAATTTCCCAATTGTTATCTATTTAGCAAATCCATAAGAAAGATACACATTACTGCTTGCTTTATTTTACACATTCTTGTTGTCTTATTGCAAGAGTATTAGTTGCATAAGCAAAAGAACAGCTATTTTTCTCTTCTAAATAATTTGTGTCTAGAGGAGAGGAGGACTGTGCAGAAGTAAAAGAGCTCCTTGTGCTCTGAGTGGCACTGGTGGGAGCTAGTTGAAATTATTCTTTGCATGTCAGTAATTTTAAATTTTACCCAAACAGTCGCAGATGTTTTAGAGGAATCTGAATTCCATTTTTCCACATAATGAAACAGCCTGGGTCCTTTTCAGAGTCACAGTATCTTGTTGGGGTACTATGTCTCTTTTTTCTCCTTGGATTTTGAAAACATTACCATTTCATATAGATCCTTTTAACCATAGTTTTTTCACCTGGTGGTCTGCGTTCTTGCTTTCTCACATGTCAGCTGTTAACAAGACCTACAAAGGTCATGAGAGAAGAACCACCTCTTTAAGAATGCAATTTGATTAATCTACCAATGCTTCCTGTTTTTTCCACTGCATAAAACCCAATGTTTAACTGTGTGGTTTTGGTGCCTGTAATCTCACTTAAAGGAAGTTGAGGTAACTTAAACTAACAGACCATCCAAAGTAGCTGTAGTTTCTAGATCCAGCTATAGACTGAATCTAAGCCTGGTGTTATGGAGGAAAACTTACTTTATGGTTTAAAAGAGCACAAGAAAACTGTGTCATAAAAACTAGTGAACACTGAGCATAGAATATTTTTTGCATTAAAGCTGCAACAACATTAATTACTTTTCTCTAGGTTTTTTTTCCTGTTAAGAGATTAAAAATATAAGAAGTAAAAAATTTTTCATGTATAAACAGTGAATTTTTTATTGTTATCACTTATGTACAATTATTGAGAGAATTTAATAAACAAAGCGGTCTCTGTTTCAGATTTCCTTTTCTAAGTACATTTGGCTGTTCAGCTGGTAGAACAAGCACACCTTTAATCTTTTCTCTTTTGCAAAGGTTCTTGTGTAATTCTGTGAGCCTCAGCCATTTTTTCTTTACTGAATCTCCTTTGAACTTTTGCTTTGATTTGGAAACACTTTTCTTTTTACATTTCTCTAACCACAGCTGAGGAAAGTCTTGTTTGTATCAGATTTGATTCAACACTTCTTTGGACTACAGTCATTGAAGTTAATTGTTCTCTGTCCATTGTTTGGCCTTCTTTTTAAAGCATGATGATTGCATATATCAAAGCAGTTCTCATTACAGACAGTTTCCAGGGATCAAATATTAAGCACAAAACTTGCAAAGCACAACTTCTTCATTAAATTTTCCCCACATTTTATAACAACTATAGAAGTGATTATATTGCTATTGAGAAAAACCTTCTCCGTTTTATTGCGAATTCTGCCTATAGGACTGAAATATGACTGGCTTGTTTACAAAACAATGAGGCTGGGGGCATGTCAGGACATTCATCTTCCTCTAAGAGCACTCTCCTGTACTTTTTAATCCTTTTTCTTTCAATTACTAGCGGTCTGATTGAAGAAGCAAGCCAAATACTCACTTGCTTCATTAGCAGTGGAAAGAAAATTGAAGCTTCTCTCCTTAATAGCACATTATATTGAGGAACACAACTGGAGGCAAAAGATACATCTATTTTCTGAGTCTTTAAAAACCAGAGCAAAACACAGAACACATCCTGTGCTAGCCAGGGGCAGAATAAAGTGAGAAGTGAATAGGCATGAAATGTTTTTACTAGACAAGCAACCCAGACTTCTCTGAATCTTAGCCTGCCCTTGCCACCAGCTGATGGACTTTGGGAGGCACTTAGCCATCGTTGACTATATGTGGGTCAACATACAGGCTACAGAACAGGTTACGACATAATTTTGTCTGGTACCCATCTTGTGGCAGGAACAGGGAAACGAATCACAAATTCTCTTCCTCCTTGTTTGGGAAGGGAAGAGGGCTCCACATCTCTGCACTCATGGGCGCCTGAGGGTGAATACAGGCTCCCATGGGGTGTGAAAAGCAGGACATTTCTCCATGGAAATGCTCAGGTTCAGGGCAGTCTAAGCATGTGTTTAATTGCCTGGACTAACTCCAAGCTCTTTAAACTGTAATTAACAGTGGCAGTTCCCAGCTTCTCTAATTCACAGAGACCAGTGCAATTTTAGCTGTATCTGGTTTTTTGTTAGCCTGTTCACTGATCCTAGGAATGAAACACACTGCAGTCTTACAGCTATTTTGTCATCTCCACAGAACTTCATTTGAGTTTTAAACTGCCATGTGGTATTTGAGTTCCCACTGAGTACCTGAAGGAGGTGATTGGATATTTTCTGAAAGATTATAAGATTAATGGAGCCTCTGATAGTTTTTAAGAGCAGTGTCATCAGCTTTCTAGAAAGAAACAAATGAAGAATGTCACCTTCCCAAGCATCAAACTCCTGAACTGAGAGTAAAGGAGGGTAGATCTATTATTAAACTATTTTAAAATTGAAAATATTTTTGTAGGAGTAGTCAGTGTGTGTTTGTTCTTAATTCTGATGTTAGTTTTACTGTTAGGTAGTCATAAAACACAAAACTGAGGTAGATTTCTCTAAACATCAGTATGTATGATGATAAATAGAAGATAAACATGGATACTATGTTACAGAGTGGCATATCAAAGTTTCAAAACATTAAAGTATTGGGCTGCTCTTTTTGTCTCTCCTTCCTTCCTGCAGATTCCTTTCTATCTGCTGTAACCTATGTTTTAATAATGAAAAGAAATTATGATCTCCAGAGTGAAACAGGGTAAAGGACAGGTTGAAGGTGGGCATATTTAATGAGTTTCAGTAGTCAGTAAATTTAGGCATAAAGCTGACATTTTCTGTTTAAACAGCCATCAATCCAAACACATCCAAAATATAAGCATTGCATATAGGCTACAGGCAAACACTACCATGTTGCATAACTTGTTTACAGGTGCTCATTTATAATAATGTTGACCCCTGTGGTTTTATTTGGGAAATCTGCTTTTTTGTTTCTTGATATCACAGATGAATATTTCCTACCTGTTCTTGTGTTTTTCATACTATGACAGAGACAGGCAGAAATTAAAATTGTGAGACATGGTTATTTGAATACATATGACATATAAAAGAAAACATTTATCTTTCTCAGTTTAAAAAAGAAAGAAGCTTAAAAAATAATTACTGGATTTATGAGCTGGAGGCAAAATGCAGCAACCTGTTTTGTCACAAGCATTTCTAATACTTTGTTGCTGCTGTTTTAATGCATAAAAACTCTTGCGGCTTTCACAGTGCTACCAGAGGATGTTTAGGGGTTTGGTGTAATTGTGGACTTCAATAGTAACATATAAATCATGATTTTTACAGTTGTTCATTATCAATTTTTCACATTTTTACATGTCTGTATACTCCTGTACTTGCAATTACTTAGCTGAAATTTAAAGAGTTAGAATAAACATAATTATAGAAGAAAATGAGGAATTACTGGTTAGGGTATTTGCAAAATAATTTTATTTCATGTCCATTCTGCTTGAATTAGTAAAAAAATTGTAATCAAAAGAAAAATATTGCTGTGACGTTTTTTCAATATATCACTGATTTGCCTTGATGGAGGAATTTAATTTTAATATTGTACATCTTCTTTTTTCCCCACTAAGACTTCTGCTGCTATTGATAAGCATTTTGCCTGTAATTTTCTCTTTGCAGTGCTTGTTGAAGCATAGCCCAGATAAACAAAAAATAATCAGTTGGAGCTGAATATTCTAACATGATTTAAAGTTCTATTTTAAGTGTTCTGAATGAGAAAACAGCTTAGATATTCTTCTGCATTATAATTACAAAGCTATGATCCGAAATTGTATCATTGTCTTTTTCACAGATTTCCTAATTCTCCTAATTGTTGATTTTTCTGAACACCACTGTCAGCAGGTACAGCTGGAAACAGACTTCTTTCAGCCAGCTTCTGTTAAACAGTAGAATTCACATTGCTCTGTTCTCACTCAAGGATATTCAGATGCAGTGTCAATGGCTGCTGTTCTACTGCAACAGAGCTTTAACTTGGCGGGCAAGCAAAGGCAAATTAGCTCACCAGATTCAAGAGCATGATGAAGTGGACTGCTATTCTTTTTCCATTAATTATATATATATATGCACTTTTATTTACATATATGCATAGATACATAAGAGGGCTCTTTGGTGCTTCAATGGTGTCTTGCCTGCTGCCCATTAGCTGGAGCACAGTGGAACCAGTTATTCTGAGGAATAATCCCAGTGATTCTTTCAGGAAGAAAACGCAATGAATGAATGCATAGCAAGAGTGTACTGACCTTCCAGTAGACTTCACTGCCTAATTTAGACTTGGCCACTGTGCTTCCACAGCACTGCAAAGCTGTAAAGCTCTGAGCAGCAGTTTCACTCAGAGCCATTCTGTGGTTTAAAGGCTGACCTCCTCCTGCTTGATATCTTGTGGGGCAGGGAGCTGACTTGCACTGTCCAGCTCTCACAACAGGCAAACGCATTAAAGGTGTCAACTGGGGGTTTGTGATGGCTGTTAGATAGAAACACACAGAGAACAGCACGGTAAAATTGAGGGCAAAAGAGGAAGTGAGGAGGATGGGATAGAGCCATGCACAATGGAATAAATTACTTCCTTCAGTGTGAAATGAAAAGAGGACATGAATGCTCTGAAACAAACAGTACACAAAGCACTACTGAAGGAAACTGGATTGCCTGGGAAAACTATTTTTCTGTACAGATACCACTAGGCACTGCTTCTTAGAGAAAACAAATTCATGTGAAAGATACCATCAAACAACTGTGAAAAAGGAATTGTCCAGGACTATGGATTTTTTCTTAACTTATTTTATAAAGAGACAAAGCAACAAAAAGTTGTCAGCATTAATTCTTGACTATGTTTCTTTTGTATTTTCAATTACTGTTTTGTATTATGTGAGTACCACCCCTTTGGTCCCTGAGGGATGCACTCCACATGAACAGGTCATGTGCAATAGGTCATTCCTTTTGCCCCTCTCTTTGATTACCCACTCTGCAAAGATTGCTGAGTCGTGGTAAACAGCAATGCCCTTTACGTGTCTTGTGATGCCTTCAAATATCTATGAAAATAACCAAGATCCTTGTTTAACACAAATTGCCATTCATAATACACGTACCATTGCTTTTATATTTTTATTTTTAAGCAAGTCTGTTCATTAGATTAACCAGCTGCACTCAGTAATAAAAGCTGAGTCATTAACTCTTAAACTACTAAGAGATGAATGCTATTAGTGTTTGAGATAGGAACCAAAACTTTTAATCTAAACAGATCTAGGACTACATGAGTCAAAAATACCTGTCTGAGGTGAAGTCATAAGCATGGACAGTTTGCCCACAGAGAGGTGTTAACGGCTGTCAGTATCAGCACCCATAGGTGCTGAAAGGAGTTGATGCCTTCCAATATCTTCAACATGATGCCTATTGATGCCATCAGGTGCATCTTAATCCCAGGCCACGCTGTGAACACTGAATGAGAAATCAAGGCTTTTTTTTTTTTTTTTTTACCAGAACATCTAGAGTTTGCAGAGTTTATCTCCTGGAAATTAGTATTAAACCAATAATTTGGTGATTGCTTGTTTGGTTCCCTGTAGATGTGAAATGGGTACAAAGGAAGAGCTCTGAGTTTACATTGGGGACTATAGGAAAACACCATGCAGAAACACGTGGGTTGGGATGCTTCTTGCCAACATCAATAGCAGAAACATCTAGACTTTTCTTAAGATATGCCTGTCTCGGTCTCTTAATTATAACCTGCTGTTGCAAAATTACAGGGGTAATGATCTGAAGTCTGTTTCCCAAACAAAGATCAATATTGCAAACATAAAAAGCTAGGCAAGCTGCATCCTACCCTTACTATCACCCCAGCATGTAAAGTGGGATTGGTTTTTGGTTTGTCTTAGTTCCTTGCTAGGTGTTAGCTGGCTTTTACACAGTTGTTTGATAGCAGCAGCTGGAGGCTTCAACACCTAGCCTGGGTCTATCAGGAAGCACAGTGATCGTGCAGCCAAATGAAATGTCAGACCTGGAGCTGAGGCCATGTGTGTATTGGGAAGGCTTCGTATGGGTTCAGCATCAGGAGGGCTGTGCCAAGGCACTTCAACTGCATTTGCGTTGTGTAAATCTAGAGTTATGATGACATAACTTGATGGTTGTTGGGGTTTGGGTGTTCTTCCCTTTTGTTTCTTTTCACCTTTGGAAATTTTTGCCCATGAGTTGCTAAGGGACCAAAATGGCCGGGTACTTAAGGAGAACAAAAGAAGTGATTGAGCTGAGGGGAGCAGGTATTGTCCAGCTGGGAGAGCTTTTCTCCCAGGGGAGATGGGGGATACCTTGGGGTTTGGGTTGGCAAAAGG
>VZTR01002274.1:57218-76445 GCA_013400775.1 Chaetops frenatus | reverse complement strand
CTGAATGCCTCTACAACACTGACACACTTGGGGCATCAGCCACCTCTTTAGGAAGCCAGTGTTTGAACAGCCTTTCAGTAAAGTAGTGCTTTGTGGAGTCCAGTCTAAACCTTCCCTGGCGCTGTTTTGAATCATTCCTATCCCCAGATGGAAGGGAGACGAGATCAGCAGCTCCTTCTTCACCTCTCCTCCTTGNAATGTAATCTTGTCTCCTGTATTACTCCATCCTAGGTTCAGAATCTGGCACATGCAGCCTGTATCTAATTTTGAAATACTCTTTTGGGGATGTGAGTTTTCTCATTATTGACAGGGAATCATGAAGACAAACTAATATAAGATGCAACAATCTTCTCCACTGTGTAAACTGTGTATTCCTGTGTTCATGATGAGGGACAGCATAGCAGGTGCCACCTGCCAGCACTGTGCCTCAGCATCCTTCTCTACCCCTCCTACAGCAGCACTGTGCATGAGCAGCATGTACCATGACCAATACTCTGTTCAGGACTAATGCCTTGTGCCCATCTTTTCAGGGACTTAAAGCATATACCCAGGTTACTGAAGGAGAAATCTAAACCAAAAAGTTTAACATTTTCCATTAGTTTTATATAGCTCGCACTTAATTGCTTGCTTCATCTCTGTCTATTTGGTTTTCAGAGTCTCTTTGTCTTCACTGAGATCTGGTTTGTTTTGCTAGCTAGTGTTGTAGTAAGGAAAATGTATAATATTAGCTGTGGATGAGTGCTCTTCTGATGGGGAAAAATTGCACTGGATTGTTATAAAAATCTGGCAAGGTTGATGTATAATTTAGAATTTCTGAAGGAAGGGCAAATATCTGTCTCACTCACACATAACCATTCTCACATCTCTGTAAGCTTTACTATTCCTAGTTATAGAAAATCACTTCTCTATTATTGATTATTCCTGTCTTTATGTCTAAGTGTTGGTATTTCTGTCTTACCTGTTTTCTGCCCATGTTGAAAACAGTGTCTTGGGACAGTGCTGAGTTTAAACAGGGGAATTGCTGAGTGAGAGAAGACACCAATTCTCTCTCAGTTCCTGTGAGCCAACCTATTAGCTGCTGACAGGCTTTATTGAATCAGCATGTGGCTTAAATCCAGAAATGAATTATAATACAAGATTAGACTTATGGTCTTAAACTAAAAACAATGTTACTGCACTGACAGCTGTGATCAAAGCTGTTTCAAGTTCTCTCAGAGGTAGAAATCCCTAGGTGGCAATCAAAGGTTTCATGGTTGAGAATTACAGACAGAATTCATAATGTGCTCCAGTCAAAATAAAATTTAAAAAAAAAGAAAAAAAAGCAAAAGCTGCTATAAACGGAATACTCTCTTGGTTAAGAACTGAGGTTTTGAGGCTAATTTAAAATCATGTCCTACCACAAACAACTTAGTCTCATCTCAAAAGTCCAGAAATATATTGTATTAAAAAATAAAAACTGTTTAAACGAGATCAAGCACACATAATTCTTATTTGTTCAATGGCCAAAGGAAAAGTAGCACATGAGTAGTGTTGGTTTATAGAGGAGTAATTCTGTTGGCCAGACAAAATGCTCAATAAATTTTCTGACAGAAATAGATAATTCTTTCTGATGTATAGAAGAAACATGATTCTTACTGCCTATAATTTGTAGCAATGCCTGCTGAATCACTGCAGTGGGACAACCAAATAAGGCAGCTGTGACTGCATTTATGCTTAAGACCAACTCCCTAATATGCTGCAAAAGAAAGCTAAGATTAAGAGTCTTGATCTGTTTATGTGTAAATTTAGGTAGATTTATTACAGGGACCTGACTGGAGTACAGTATCATACACTGTACTCAGGCTTCCTTGGCTTGAAACAGAGTATTTATTCCTGTGAAGGAGCACATGCCCTTCCTGCTGGGATCTGTCTAAGGATATGATGATGGTGTTTTGCAGGTCAAAACACTGGAACCCCTTGGGGAAAGTGTTCTTGGACAGTTTTAAAATACTTGACATACTGACAGGTATTTTTGATCGCTCTGACTGGGCTGGAATGGGTCCAGCAGGTGGACTAAATTGATGAATGATATCCTTCCCAGTTCTTTCTCTCCCCACAGTGGTGTTCTTTCTATGAGGTAAAATGCTGGGGGCTGAGATGAAGTGCTATGAGCACAGGTTCAGTGCACACAAAGTTGCATGGGGTTAAAAAAGGAAGAGATTATTGGTGCTGTTTTAACTGCTTCATGGCCACTCTGTGGAAATCCTACATTGGTAAGTCTGATCCCACACTGAACAACATTTTCTGTTGGAGAATGCCAGGGCACAAGGCAAGGGAGAGACCCCATTCCTATTTGTTATTCATTAAAACATTCTAATGCCTTGCCTAGAGGTTTAGAATATATGGGATTTATTTGTGCTATTGTGCAACTTTTTTGTATGTCCATATCTTCTGTGCTTTGAACCAGTTTTGATAATCTCTGTTCCAGATGGAGAATTGACAGGATGAAAGAAATTTTGAGCTGCTTTCTAACCGTGTTATTCTGTCTTGATATTGCCCACTGATGGTTCACACACTCAGGTTCATCTCCCTTGTGATAACTTCGAGCTGCTGCAAGATTATCAAGAAAATGTCTATAATCAAGAATTATATTATGATATTCTGAAAACATTGTTATAGATGCTATAAGTTTTTTAAAAGCGTGGAAAAATTTATACTAGAATTAATATTAGGAAGTAGTGATTTGAGTTATATGTGTGGGTTATGGCTACTTACCTAGTGACATTGAATTATCACATGATATATCACATTAAAGCATGTTACACCATGCATGTACACACAGACAGGGTTTAAAGAAATGTAATGAAGTAAAACAAGAAAAAAAAAGATTCAGGTTCCTAAAATCTCATGGTAAAATTGTGCTTTTAATATTATGTTTGTCTGGGGTATTCTTATTATACCATATTTTGGTGAAAGAAATGTAAACATTCAGTTTTGTCAGTGTACCAGTTGCTGTCATAGTAGTAATGAGATTAGGTCAGAGCATTCAGATTCTCATTTCTCAAGGTGCCATGCAGACTGTGACTCCTTCTCCTGAATTCAGACAAGTGTCTGTAGTATCTTTTTCACCTGTTAATGGATGGAGTTTATCCTCTGGGCTGTCAGGGCACACACTGCTGACTCACACTGAGCCTGATGCTCACCAGAACCTCCAGATCCCTTTCTGTAGGGCTCCCCTTCAGCTCCTGCTCTACCAATCTATACTCGTGCCTGGAATTACTCCACCCCAGGTGCAGAATCCAACAAAGGGTAGGATTACTTCTTGCAGACATAAAATCTAAATGTCATGTTTCTCTTTGCATTATTTTGAATTTCTGTGATTAAAGAGTCCGAACTTAATTTTTGATCATTCCTTTCCACTTCTATCATTGTTTAACTGTGTCAATATTTTTTCATTGGTGAAAAAAAAGGTTTACTTTATCTTATAGAAATGTTTTTCTATTGATGGTATATTATTTATGAAATTCAAGACATAATTTTCAGGTTGTATCTTTTCCTTTCTTCACATCTGGAAATATTTCATAGCTCAAATTTTCCATAATTGTTCCCTTGCCTCCATAATTACAAAAACTAATGTTCCTAAAGCCTAGTGGTAAATCCTGCCCAGGCAGTTCCCAAATTTAGCCATCATTTGAGCATTTATTTCTTAAGAGCTGGGATTGAGTTCATTATTATCAAGAAGTCTTCATAACAAGGATTGTCCCAATGTAATAAAGCATCCAGGCATTACTGTTACTTTTGAAAAACTTAAGGAAACCTGATCACATGGATAAAAATCTGTACAATTTAAAGAAATTTGCAAGTGAGCAAAATTACAAAATTTATCTGTATTATAAATGTTGCTGTATTATTTAGTTGTATTATATTTTAAAACTCTTAAAATTTACTGCAATTAAAGTAAATGTCTGCATTCTCTGCTAGACCCTTACAAAGTGCTAGATTCAGAGTTGAACACTGAAGAAAACAAAACATCACATGGTACAACAAAGAATGCTGGATTAGTAGTGCTGGTATCCTGGCAAAAGAGACATTAAGGATTGAGACAGCTTGGAATTGCTAATGTCTCCTTAGGGTTCTGCTATCCTGTTAATATGCACATGTAATTCTTGTTAACACTTATGGAAACAGTTCAATTGTGATGAGATTGGGTTTTGAAAAAACATTTTAACTCCAGTGGAAATCTAAATTATTCAAAGAATGATTACCCTAAATTTCTGCTATTATATATTTCCTTATGCCTTTATTTCAGTGTTACAAAACTCCAAACTGAGTCACTATAAGAGAACGAAGTTTTATTCTTCCAATATCTCAGTGGGAATTGATTTACTGAAGAATTTACAAAAGTTATATATACATGATAATGTTCCTTAAAGACAAATCCTTAATAAACTAGACGCTGTTGGGATTGAGGAAGCTGCCAGGACATTGCTGTTCTGCTACATAGTCATTTCTCAACTCAAGAAAAGTCAAGGGTCAAGTGGAAAATTGATTTATTTATCAGAATTTAGTCATAAACTATAACATCATAGTAAGATAATATTCATCAGCTCAAATGTGATAAGTGAAAATGCAAACTTCTGCAATGCACTCTCTTCCTTTTCTTTTGCATGTCAAACTACTTTGACATAATCTGAGAGCAGACAAATGGGCAGTTACCATGGTACAACAGATCCAAGGAGACTTGTCATGCAGAAGTTAAATTTTCATACATCTTTACCCACACTGCCTTAGTTTTATGTCTGCTAGAGTGGTGATAACACTTCCAAATTCCCAGAATAGCTGTATTAAAACCTGTGAATTTCTAAGATTATCTACTTGGAACTCCAAACCATATGAGAGTGATAGAAATCAGATTGACCTTATTATCTTGATACATTCTTTTCAGATGCTTTCAGATTTCTTTCCAGAAGGCATCGTATCAGGCTTTGATGAACATCAGAAAAAATACCCCAAACCTGTAAAGTTTATGTCTGTTCAATCAAGCAGTTTTTGATGTTGATAGACCTGAAGAATTCAGTTTTCAATCTCAAGATCAGCCTTATTACTGTGAAATAAATCAAGACATAAATAAACATAACTTTTGGTAAAAAGCTTTTTTCTTACATGGGATTTGTAAGAAAAATTCTATCACATGAGTGGAAGAGTTATATAGAAAAAAGTTTTTAAAGCTAAATGGTAGGTGTCAGGAAAATAAAGTAGCTTTGACAGGTTTGGTTAAGCCTCTCCCTCTTTGGTTAAGTGAGGCTGTGCTGTGGAGGGGAAGTGGTCTCTACCAAGAACTGCCATTCATTTGAACTTTAGGCATATTCAGCATTTATACACTTCTTCAATGGGATTTGGTGTTTTCCTTAATATGTTTTCAATTTAAAATCTCAAGGAAGCATTAAGTAAGAGTTACCCCATCATACAGGAAGATATATATTTGTCTGTCAAGAAAAGATGGTGCTTGCAGAGTGAGTTACACAGGCATTCAATGTAGAGAACTCTTCATGCCTTCAAACTGTAGGGAGACAGGTTGTATCTAGTAGGTCTGCAGTGGTGGAGAGAACATATGGTTTCCCTGCATCTCTTTTCTCTCCAGAGAATAGAACAACTGACCTTAATTTGACTTGCTAAAATGGGCAGCATAGTTACAGCTACCATTTCAGCTAATTTCTTCCATTGGCCTAGAACAAAATATTCTTCATCTTACCTGGAGGACACACAAAGCACAAAGTGAAATTATTCCATTGAGATGATGTCTGCACACAGCCCTGAGAAAGCACCAGCAGCAAGAATAGCTTCATGTGTACCCTGATCCAACAAGGCCGGGTGTAGAAGCCAATGGAAGATGTCCCTGCCCGTGGCTGGGGTGTTGGAACTAGAAGATCTTTTAATGTCCCAACACAATCCATGTGTTTCTGTTAATATCTCTATTAAATATTTGGACCTTGGGGCTCACACTCTCAGCTCAAATATACTAGAACCTACAGGGAGCTTACCATCAATGTTCCGGTTTTAAAAGAATGGTTTTTTAACATTTGGTCAATCTCAAACAAGACTTTAATAAGGAATTATCTATGAGCTCAATCTACGATAAAGGCTATGTCTTAGAATTACAGTGACTGTACTGTAAAGATATTTGTACATATGTGTAGTCAACCAGCTGTTCTGGAGGGAATTCAAGAGTGACTGGTAATTAAATCAAATGCACCAGTTTTTAAGATTAGTTGCAGACTTTATTATTTTACAAGTGTGTAGATGTTTTATGACTATGCCTTAATATGGTTGGCCAACCTAAGAAAAAAATAAGTCAGGAAGAGGCTTACCTAGACTGCTGCAAACTGGGAATATTTAGATAAACTTTAGGATAGAACTATTGCTTCATTAAAAACTCACCACAGTGAAATCCTTCTAGTAAGCTCACTGCATGTATCTTTGGACTATCTGACTAAAAAAACCCATCAGGATTCTGAGTAAAACTTCATTGTTTTGGAACCCCCTTTTGGTTTTTCTTTTTATTCAAACTTTATAGGTAAGCATTTAAAAGAAAAAGGTATTTGATAAAAGCAATCTCTAAGAGGAAAGATTTTTTAGTTTTTTTTTTTAATTATAATTCTTCCTTTTTCAGTAGGCGCTCTTTCAATTTTAGTAATTTCCACTGGATATCTTGAAGTAGCTCCATTTTATTCCCTGCATTAGGTGATAGTTTTTAGTGGTTTTAGTTACTTATGTCATGAAGTATATGTAGAGATGTTCTAGCTACTTGTTACTTAAAATTAATCCAAATATCTTTGTGTTAACATGGCACATTCAGTAAGTCCTAGATCCTGCAAAGACAATTGTGCCTCCACCTGCATGTAGAATGAAATAACTGCATTAATGCTTTTTCATCTGTTTAGATTGTGAAGTTTATGATTCTGAAAATATTTTTCTTTTGTTTGTTGTTTGGGGTTTTATTCTAAAAGGGGCTCTCAGGAGTTTCATTACGTAGAGATTGTGCTATAAAAACTGTGCTAATAACAGAGCTGGAGGAAGATGCATGCTAAACTGTGTTCTACAATAAAAGAATATCGAAGCGATGACTCAAGTATGATTTTGTGTTTTAACTTCATGGACACAGATATAGGGATACAGATAAATGAGAGATTTGTATGGGCAAAAAGCTAGATTACATGAATAATGATTTAATTTTCTCTCTGATGTGTATGTACTTCAGAAGTGGCTTTTGTCTTTGACAGTAAAAGAGCCTGAGTGTTCCATAATTTTGTCCTGCCCTCAGTTTCTCCTTCACTATGGTAGCATCTTAAAAGTAATATTTGTGGAAAGTAGAATTTATGCAGAGCCTAACTATGTGGCCACTGAACTGCACAAAAGCATGAACATGAATTTGAAACAAACACTTGCCTGTTTAGTAATTTCCAATTAAAAAATGTGAAAATACCCAAAGATATTAACAAATTATTTGATTTAGTGTGAGTGAAGCGAATATATTCTTTTAAATATATGAAAATTAAATACATAATGTTTGTAATCCAATATCCGTATAACTCAGTATATGTTTCCATGGCATTTTTCATCCAAAAATAGACACTTTTTTTCATTCTCAAAGCCAACCAGAAGATATGTAGTTGTAGCTAACAGCATGCCTTATTGCATTTTTATGAGGTAGAGAGAAAAGGAAGGAAAATAAAGTCAATATTCAGAAAATGTCAGATACCAGCTGCATGAGATTAAGAAGTTGTTTTACTTCTAAATAATTTTTTTCACTACTACTTATTACAGTTTCTCCTTCCCAAGGCTTGGCACCAGCTGTTGTCTTGAACATGACACAAGAGTGATGAATTATTATTGTGATCATATGAGGTGACTTTGAGGCGGGATCTGATCAGCCTACTTCTGCCCTTGAGGTGAATCATCAAGGATATTATTTTGTGCAGAATGAGCAAAATTTTATCCTGTAATTTCCAAATTTTCCAGATTTCCTGGATTCTGACTAAGCATGCCCCATCCAAGCTAAGAAACTGTGAAAACATTTGCAGATATTACGGTATTGGGAGTCTGTCTGAAAAGTGTGTGTCGTGGGTTGAAAAGTGATTTTTTCCCTGCAAGAAACTTGACAGATTCCTTCAGGTATGAGGGAACAAATTAGCTGGCTAGTTCTAAGATGAACACTCTTTAGCCACTAAAGCTAAATATGCCTCTGTGCTTCCAGCTTCTGAACAGGTAGCAGGCCACATGGCCTGGCCAGGCCCTCTCGGTCAGGCCCTACCGGCTCCGCGGGGCTGGGCTGGGCTGGGCTGGGCAAAGCCGTCTCAGCCAGCCCAGGCATGGCTGAGATCCCACTGCAGCTGAATCCTGGCCTGGCTGCTGAGATCCTGCAGTCCCTGCCTCCCCTCTCCCGAGGAGATATTTGCAGCAGCCTCAGCTGCTGCCCAGAAGAGTTCATGTGACCAACAAGAGAGCCCGGGATGATGCCATTGTGATTTTTGCTTTTTCATATATCCCTCTCATATTCCTCTTACTATACACTTTTATGCAACTTTTATGCTTTTAACCCACATACTAGTAATTCCCTAAACCTGGTAACTACCTTAGACCCAAAGTTCTGTTAAGCCAAAAGACTAAACAGCGAAGTTAAGAGTCAAAATGCGCCAGACACCAAAGTCCTCTCCAGAATACATTTTGTAAACTAAGATAGACTCATGCAAGAGGAGACATTCCTTAATAGGGGGCTTCTCTTGAGCCTCCCATTCGGGAATCTGTAATAGATATGCTAATATGCTAATGTACAAAGTTCTATAATTGTATACACGGGGTGTTTGGCCAGGACATTTTGCCTGTGCACTCTCCTGGGGTGCATCCAAAGATCCTTAACAAATATCAAGGTAAACCCCTTGTTCCTCTCTAACCGTTTATCTTTTTTTCTAAGAGCACAGGTTAAAGCATCAGGGAGACATAGTACCTTTTCAGTGCACAGATGAAACTTACAGACATCAATCCTCCCTTGAGTAAGAGGAAGAGAAAGGGTGAGGACACGTGAAGAAACCAACATGGAGACCCCAAGGTCAGTGAAGAGGGAGCTGAAGCACAGAGGGAGGAGAAAGAGGAGATGCTTTAAGCTGAAATTATTTTGTAAGGCCATGGTGATGAATTATGATATATCAGACTATTCCTTGCAATTCATGAATGCAATTGCGGGGATGTAGTTTTCTAACTGCAGCCTGAGCAAAGGCACCTATGCTGAAGCAAGCAGATGTTGAAGTAGTTGGGCTTTAATGAGAAACTTGAACAGAGAGAGATAAGGAACCATGCCACAGAGATGAGAGTGATGAGAACCCTTGCCCCAGTGATAGGAGAAAAGAACTCTTGCTCCAGGGATAGAAGAAACCTTACTTCCAGAGAGAGAGAAGATAAGACCCTTTGCTTTTCTACCAGAACAGCTCATCTTTAAAATGGTACCCCATGACACAGAGATGAGCCCTTGAAAGCAGTTGAGGGAAGAGCTGTATGTTGAGGGAAGGAACTTTCACATTGAGAACAGATTTCCTTTTCTAGGAGGTTGATTCACTGTGATAGAAAACCGTGAAAGAACTGTGTTCTTGTTGAAAAATATCCATGGCATGGCAGGAGACACTCTTCTCCCTAAGTGATCGGATGAAAGACCATTTTAAAGGCAGTAAACTGACTGAAAGTCCCAGGTTTTGTCTCTTTATGTTGGTGGGAAGGAGAAAATGAGGTGGGGGGAAGAGAAGTGCCTGGAGGTTTACTCTGGTTCTTACTATTTTTCTCTTAGCTCTGTTAATAAAACTGTCTTTTTACCTTTTAAGGTTTTCAGCCTGCTTTGTGTTTCTCCTAATCCTTATCTCACAATAGAAAATGAGTAAATAAGTTTAGTGGGTGCACTGGTGTTCAGCCAGAGTGCTCAACACACTACATTAAATTGGTGTCCTGTGAGGATGGTGAACTAAAACCACTACATTAATTGGTATTTCTGCCTGGTTATAGAACCTAACCTGCTACAGTCTGATTGCTGAAATTTTAATAAGTGCTTAAAATACCTTGGTGTTTATTGTCCATGGCAAAAAAAGGAGAAAAAAAAAAGCCATTTATTTTGAAAGTTATGACATCTACTGGAATTATGCAAACCTTCTAAATTTTAATTGAAAAAACCGAAAGTTTCTAAAGCTTTTAATAATAAATTCAATTTTGTTCAAGTTAATTTATCTTAAAGTGAGAGATGATTACTATAGATATTTAATTTAATGTCAGCCTATTTTAGCGATTTTTTATGACACATTAAGGTGACCAGACTACATTTTTATCAACTGATTTTTAAAGTGTTTACTCTTTTGATAGTTTATTAGGACATAAAAACATTAATTAAAGTTCTTGAAAGCTTCTTCCTCAAGCAACCCTTTCTATTTCCACTTCTGTTTCAGTTGAATCATGACCTAAAATACGGGCAGCAATTTTTCTGACATTTTAAATTGTCATAGGCCAAGAAAAGCATAAATATGATAATCTCCATTTTAAAAAGGCTTTCTAAAAAATGAACTAGACATTCAATAATATTAAAAATTGAGTATAGCATCACTCTGTGGCTCTGAGCAATTTTTTGTCTTTCTAATCCTTGAAAAACCACTAGAATATACTTTGAACTAATTGATGTTTTAATCATCTTGTCAAAGGTAGGCTATAATCCTAATCCATAATTAACATTAGTGGGTAGCTAAAAATTACATGGATAATGATCAATGACGTTAACAGCAAACCATATTATTGAAAATTATATACTAGTGGAGAAGGTTTAAAATAATTTTCATTTCAATGGAAATGGAATTTTTACTTAAAATTATCTGAAGTGCCATCAACATTGTCACTAAAACCAATTATAGACTATAGGATATTTTTAAATGGAATTGTTGGAAATGTTACTTCAGAGGGTGTGTAATACACTGATTCACTGGTATCTTTTATAAAATATGTAAGCAGGAATTCATGAAAATAATAAATGTATTTTTAGACTTGAACACTGAATAATACACAGAAGCAGAAGATACAAACCTGCTTTTACCATTTTCATGCATTCCAGTTAGAATTTATTCTGACCGTACTCAACAGTTTTTCACTGCAATCTGTATGGTTTATCGGGACAAATGAGACACATCTTATATGCAAAATCGATAATGTTTTGTTAGCCTAATTAATATCTTCACAGTTTAATCAAAGGTTTATTATTAATCCAATTAAAATGACATTAAGACATGTAATTCAAATTACCACTTTCTTAGAATTTGGCTCCATAATGAATCAGTTTTAGTATCAGTTCTAAGAGTTAGTCACCTCATTTTTGCCTTAATCAGCTCTCTGGTTATGTTTTAAGGTCACAATAACAAAATCCAACATACTTTTTTTGAGGTATGTTTAAATATCTACTCTCTTCTTACCTTTTCCCCCTTCTCTAGAGAAGGTTTTGTTACCTCAGAACTGCAAGATGTATATGTAACCCCAGAGAATACTGTTTATTTCATGTACTCAGAAGGAAATTCTTTGTCTGAGATGCATGTCCTTGTACACAGATCAAATGAAGGAAAAGCAAGTGTTTCCTATGAATGCTGTTAATTTTTGAAAAGGATTCTGTCTTTGGTAACTTGATGGCCACTATATTTCACATGTCCATATGTTTGGGAAGGACAATTGATGCATATAGATGGTAGATTTCTTTTTCTGATTTAATTAATTCTAAAGGCAATAAGGCACAAAAACACCTGTGAATAAATAAAGTTGAAAAAATATTTTCTTCAGGGTCTTAAAAATAATATAAATTGCAGACTTAAGTGAAAGTTTTCCACCTCTTTGAAATGTCCTTGTGTCATAGGGAAATTTTAGCAGGTTTTTTTTTTTCTCAGACAACGTTGCAGAAGAAGGGTTTCAAAAAGTTTGCCAAAGAAATCACCGTATTTCCAAGCTGCACTCACTAAACCAAATTATCTCCAAATCAGGAAACCAAACAATCATGAAGATTTTTTTCTTACCAAATTTACCAGTATCAGTAGAAATTACAGAAATTTTGAAAGTTTGCATAAAAGCTCCAGAATACAAATTATATTTTATTTAGTGAAAACCACTTGTTTGTTGCATTTTTTTTTAAATCTGGTATAAAAATAATTTAAAAAGAAGAAGAATTAATAGATTAAAAAAAAGTTTAACTCAGAATTAAAACATTAACTGGAGAATTAACTTCGATACACCAAATTATTCTTTCACTAATACTGATCAATGTATGAAAATAATATAGTGTTCTGCCAAAGAAAAGTGATGTTCTTGAGCATAAGCATGTGTGAACGAACAGCCATCAAATGAACAGCTGTCATCAGAGGCCAAAATATACAAACTAAAAGGGAGGGTTTAGAGAAGACATACAGACCACTATCATCTTGTTCTTGAAGCTCAATATAAACTGCGTTATAAAAACAAAACTTTTCAGTCTCTTTGGAAGGGACCAAACTACTTGTCCTGAAAAAGAGAATAAAGAGATTATGTTCTTCCCTCAGGTTGCACATTCAATATTCTTCTCAAGAATATTTATTACTAATTTAACCAAAATATGCAAAGTTATTTGATCAGTGGACATGTCCCATTTAAAAATGTCTTTTAAAATGTATGTATATAATAAAAAAATCTGTTTAAAATAAGTGATGAAAATGGCTTGTTATGATTAAATGTTTATCTTTTATATTCAAGCAAAAGTTGAGTATGTCTAATGCAAAATGGGAAAAGTAAGTCTTGTACTTACTCTTGGATTTAAATTCTTATCAAGTATACTTTAAATTTGAAGTGTTACTAGTGCTCTTGCTTTAGATGTATGTCTCTTACTTCACAAACATATTTTTGAAGCATAGTTAGGAATTTTTTACTATTTTTTTCTAAATATGTATCTACTGAAAAAGAAAAATAAAGCATCCTTGCTTTTC
Source organism: Chaetops frenatus (assembly GCA_013400775.1). Lineage (NCBI taxonomy): Eukaryota > Metazoa > Chordata > Aves > Passeriformes > Picathartidae > Chaetops > Chaetops frenatus. The sequence continues at coordinate 63,450 of VZTR01002274.1, read as the reverse complement.
AGCCTCCATGGGGCTCACTCAGACAATTTACACTGCTGTATCACAGTTAGGCCATATAACCTTACAGAGATGTAATTTCTGAAAATAAACTGAAAGAAAAAACTGTTCTCTAATGTTTAGATATCCCATATTACTCTTCTTCAAAGTGGCAGAGCAAGTACAAAGAGAATTGTTAAAAACCCATTGAAACCCTATTGTACTGTAAGTAAATTCTGATTTAGCCAACCAGATAATGTTGCTTAGTAGGAATCCTTAAAGGCTTTTCTTTTTTCAGTAGCTGTCACACTTAGTCAAAAAAGGTACAAAGATATTTTGCCCTGAGCTAAACAAACAAAGCTCTTAACAAGTAAACAAATCTTGCTCTTGTTTAAAATCCCAAACCAATTGTAATGAGCATAAAATAGTAAAAGGAATGATGACATAAACAAGTCACTATTGCGTGTTTGACACATGGATTTTCAATCACAGCTGTGAGTGCACGGTATCATACAAGTGTAAAACAATGACACTTGTGTATCATTGTCTTTTTTGTTAAGGAATTATCATACTCTCCAATTATCCTTGTAGTTAGAACTAGTAGGGGCAACATTCTGGTGCAGTATCTTTGACACTTTGAAGGAGGAGAATACATGACTAATCTGGGAATCAAGACCAACATGGTCATATTGTGAAGTTGGAGCTCTTATTTATCCTCTTGCTGTTAGAACAGAGTCAGGCACTCCCATCTTAACCATCAAATGAACACTATAAACATCTAAGCAACATGGGAAAATAAGGTGGTCCTTCCTTGATATCACTGAAAGGGGCTAGGAATATTGGTTTCCTTGCAGTCAGTCAGCCCAAACACCCATCCAGCCCTGAGTCTTCTCTCTAAAAGTGACAGATAAGGGAAGCTGTACTGGGGCTGGTTGAGATGGATCAGCACTGTCTCTTGGTGTTTCCCCCCCTAAAAAGGAGCTGGGAGTGGGCAGGATGCTGGCAGGGGACACAACTAGGCCATATGGCCTAAATTAGCCAAACATATATTCCATACCATATGACAACAGTTCAGATATAAAAGTTAAGAGAAGAAGTAAGAATGAGAAGCATTTTTTATTTACAGTGTTTACCTTCCAGAGCAGCTGGTCTTTGTGCTGAAGCCCTGCTTCCTGGGAAGTGGCAGAACATAGCTTGCTGGTGGGAAGTAGAGAATAAACTTTTTTCCCCTCTTTGCTTGTAAATGCACCAAATTTTGCTTTTCCTTTAGTAAACTGCCTTATCTCAACCTACAAATTGTTTTCCCTCTTATTTTCCCTACCATGGCCAGCTAGGAAGGGGAATGGTAGAGTGGTTTGGTGGTCACTTGGCTTTCAGCCAAGGTTAAGCCACTACAGAAGCCTACAGACCAGGCTGGGTACAGAAGACATGGCTCCATCTTCTCTGCTCCATCCCATTAGTACTTATACACATTCGTAAATCTCCCTGAATTTTCTCTTCTCCCAGCTCTTTCAGCCACTCCTCACACAAAAAGTGTTTCAATGCCTTAATCATCTCTGTGTCCATTGTCGGATTTAGTTCAGTATGTCCATGTGTTTTTTGTACTGGGGAGCCCAGAACAGGACAGAGAACTTCAGATGGGGTTAGTGTCAAGCGGAGGGGAAGGATAATTTCCTCTGACTGTCTGGCAACAATCTTCCTAATGCAGCACAGAATATTCTTATTTGCTCTGAAGTTACACTGCTTGCTCACGTTCAACTTGGCATCCATGAAGACCCCCAGAGTCCTCCTATAAAGTTGCTTTCCAGCCAGTTGGCCCCCAGCCTGGACTGCTTGATCCGGTTATTCCTCCCTAGGTGCAGGATTCTACACCCACCTTTGCTGAACTTTATAATGTTCTTCCTTTATAAGGCTCATATCTCCAGCCATCTAAGGTCCCTCCAATGATGGGATGGCCATCTGGCCTACTGACCACTCCTCACAATTTTCTATCATCTTAAAACTTGGCAACGGTGCACTCTGTCCTATTATCCAGGTCATAAATGAAGAGGTTATATTGTATTGTATCAAGTTTTCATTCTTGGGATGCCAAACCAGTGTCTGACCTCCAGCTGAACTTCAGACCTTTGACCATAATCCTTTGAACCCAGAAGTTCAGGTAGTATTCAGTCCACATCACTGACCATTCATCTGGTCTATGCTCTTCTGAGCATCATGGGCTTTCAAAGATGGTTGTGTGGACCTGCAGAGACATCAGCACTTGTGGATACTTGCCACAGACTTGTATGTATTTGGTTAGTTTCAATGTTGCCTAGTCTGATATTTTTCCATTTCATTGCTCTGGACTGTCTAACATATGTCTCCAACACAGGATTTCTTAAGGAACCAACTATTTCAGATCGCTCCTCTGTAAACACTAGATTAGATCTAACCATCTCTGACCCTCATCCAATATTATGTCTTTTTAAGTTGTTGTTTTTGAGACAAAAATTTGTCACAGATTGTTTAACTTAGTACTTCCACGTACTAACCTGTACGCAAACTTTTCCTGGATTAAAGATAATTATAGTATATATAGCACTGGCATCATTAGAATCTAAAGTGTTGTTTCTCAGTTTTAAAAGAATATGATAGAAGTCACCATCTGCTTGTCCTTCAACTTTATAGTTTCTTTGTTACTTGTTAAGTATTGTGGTTTTTAATCTTTTTGAGCTGTATCATTAATCAACCAACTGGTGTGAAAAAANAGCTGGGAGTGGGCAGGATGCTGGCAGGGGACACAACTAGGCCATATGGCCTAAATTAGCCAAACAGATATTCCATACCATATGACAACAGTTCAGATATAAAAGTTAAGAGAAGAAGTAAGAATGAGAAGCATTTTTTATTTACAGTGTTTACCTTCCAGAGCAGCTGGTCTTTGTGCTGAAGCCCTGCTTCCTGGGAAGTGGCAGAACATAGCTTGCTGGTGGGAAGTAGAGAATAAACTTTTTTCCCCTCTTTGCTTGTAAATGCACCAAATTTTGCTTTTCCTTTAGTAAACTGCCTTATCTCAACCTACAAATTGTTTTCCCTCTTATTTTCCCTACCATGGCCAGCTAGGAAGGGGAATGGTAGAGTGGTTTGGTGGTCACTTGGCTTTCAGCCAAGGTTAAGCCACTACAGAAGCCTACAGACCAGGCTGGGTACAGAAGACATGGCTCCATCTTCTCTGCTCCATCCCATTAGTACTTATACACATTCGTAAATCTCCCTGAATTTTCTCTTCTCCCAGCTCTTTCAGCCACTCCTCACACAAAAAGTGTTTCAATGCCTTAATCATCTCTGTGTCCATTGTCGGATTTAGTTCAGTATGTCCATGTGTTTTTTGTACTGGGGAGCCCAGAACAGGACAGAGAACTTCAGATGGGGTTAGTGTCAAGCGGAGGGGAAGGATAATTTCCTCTGACTGTCTGGCAACAATCTTCCTAATGCAGCACAGAATATTCTTATTTGCTCTGAAGTTACACTGCTTGCTCACGTTCAACTTGGCATCCATGAAGACCCCCAGAGTCCTCCTATAAAGTTGCTTTCCAGCCAGTTGGCCCCCAGCCTGGACTGCTTGATCCGGTTATTCCTCCCTAGGTGCAGGATTCTACACCCACCTTTGCTGAACTTTATAATGTTCTTCCTTTATAAGGCTCATATCTCCAGCCATCTAAGGTCCCTCCAATGATGGGATGGCCATCTGGCCTACTGACCACTCCTCACAATTTTCTATCATCTTAAAACTTGGCAACGGTGCACTCTGTCCTATTATCCAGGTCATAAATGAAGAGGTTATATTGTATTGTATCAAGTTTTCATTCTTGGGATGCCAAACCAGTGTCTGACCTCCAGCTGAACTTCAGACCTTTGACCATAATCCTTTGAACCCAGAAGTTCAGGTAGTATTCAGTCCACATCACTGACCATTCATCTGGTCTATGCTCTTCTGAGCACCATGGGCTTTCAAAGATGGTTGTGTGGACCTGCAGAGACATCAGCACTTGTGGATACTTGCCACAGACTTGTATGTATTTGGTTAGTTTCAATGTTGCCTAGTCTGATATTTTTCCATTTCATTGCTCTGGACTGTTTAACATATGTCTCCAACACAGGATTTCTTAAGGAACCAACTATTTCAGATCGCTCCTCTGTAAACACTAGATTAGATCTAACCATCTCTGACCCTCATCCAATATTATGTCTTTTTAAGTTGTTGTTTTTGAGACAAAAATTTGTCACAGATTGTTTAACTTAGTACTTCCACGTACTAACCTGTACGCAAACTTTTCCTGGATTAAAGATAATTATAGTATATATAGCACTGGCATCATTAGAATCTAAAGTGTTGTTTCTCAGTTTTAAAAGAATATGATAGAAGTCACCATCTGCTTGTCCTTCAACTTTATAGTTTCTTTGTTACTTGTTAAGTATTGTGGTTTTTAATCTTTTTGAGCTGTATCATTAATCAACCAACTGGTGTGAAAAAACCAGCATTTATTTCCTTCTAAAGCAGATTGCATCTTTTAAAATATTATGGTTTGGGTGTTTTTTGTCATTTTAGCAGATTCTTCATCTCTATGTCTATGATACTGCTCTATTTTTCTTCTTTCACTGAAGCAAAAGCCAAAAAAATCCCCATTGTAGGCTGAGAAGTGATAAATAAAAAGGAGGTTTCTTATTGAAAAGTCCATATCAATGTGTGAAGCAGAGACACTGTTTTTTATGACATAGAATAATTAATATTGTAAATCAGAATTTATTCCCATTATGCATCTTTACAAAGAATGGCAAGGAGGATATTGCTCTGCCTGATTTTAATCAGACTATAAATCTTTATTTATGTGATGAATATAAAAGTTATGTTAATTCTTAACAAGAATTACCAGTGGAAATGCTTTTTTTTTCAAGTGATGCTATAAATCTTGTCAGACTGAGAGATGTACTTGTGGGATTTTAAACTGAAGAAGGTATGAAAAAGGCAAGTTATCACCAGGGCATAAATGCCAAATTCTCTCTAATTTAAAGGTCATTTCAATTTCCAGTATTATCCTAGTTAACACATGGTTTCCTAGGAATACTAACTGGCTACTAACAAGAGGGAGATTTTAGTCTCTGCTTTTCTCTTTCAATAGACAATATTAGGTTTTTGTCCATTTTATGTAGTTCAAATTAATTTTCCAGATCATGTACTGCCATATGTTGGTGTTTTGACGCTGCTGCCGGACTCAAGCTGCCTGGATGCGGTAGGCACAGCATCAGGGGGCTGGTGGACTCCCACAGAACAGGCTGCACAAGGATCCCAAGGCTGCCCTGATAAGCCACTGATGCTGATAGCTTCAAGTGAGGGTGAAGAGAAAAGCAGGGACACTCTCTCTCTGGCATTCCAACCTCTTTATTGAGGACAAAGGGCCCAGAAGGAGAAAGAGCACTGAGCCAGGCTAGCAGGGGCTTATAAGGGGAACAGAAATCAGGGGAGGGTCTGAGCTCAGAACCAGTCCGGGCTTCTCAGAGGAGGGGTANTGCTGCCGGACTCAAGCTGCCTGGATGCGGTAGGCACAGCATCAGGGGGCTGGTGGACTCCCACAGAACAGGCTGCACAAGGATCCCAAGGCTGCCCTGATAAGCCACTGATGCTGATAGCTTCAAGTGAGGGGGAAGAGAAAAGCAGGGACACTCTCTCTCTGGCATTCCAACCTCTTTATTGAGGACAAAGGGCCCAGAAGGAGAAAGAGCACTGAGCCAGGCTAGCAGGGGCTTATAAGGGGAACAGAAATCAGGGGAGGGTCTGAGCTCAGAACCAGTCCGGGCTTCTCAGAGGAGGGGCAAGGGAGGAGTAACATGAGATAGGCAGGGATACAGTGACAATCAGGAAGCTTGGGGGAGGGATACAGTTTAGGTCAACCAATCACACATCGAGTGCAACAGAACTCTCTGGAATAAGGGGTGGGGGGGAGAAACAATTGACAGCTCCCTTTAGGGAGGGGTTTGGGGATTGACACAGTGGTCCTGGGTGGATCTGGACCACCCAAAAGGACGAGTTTAGGGATTGACATTTGGGGATATGACACTTAAGAAAAAGCAATGGGGGACCATCATGTAACTTAAGAAACCCAACACAAGAGGGTTTGGTGGTTTTTTTTCTTTTCTTTTTGTTCCTTTTCACCTATAGAATTTTTACCCATAAGTTTCTATGAAACCTTAAATGACTCAGTACTTAAGAAGAACAAAA
>VZTR01002274.1:35618-57183 GCA_013400775.1 Chaetops frenatus | reverse complement strand
AAGGGCATCTGTTTATCTGAGTACTTGAGAAGAACAAAAGAAGTGGCTGAGCTCAGGGGAGAGGGGATTGTTCCAGTTCTGAGTTTTCTCTCAGGGTTATGTAGGATACCTTGGGAATTGGGCTGTTAAAAGGTGGGGCTGGAGGAGCAGCTGGGAGACTCGCTCTGGGTTTCCGGAGAGAATGTTTTGGAACTGCTGCTCTTGCTGCTTTTGGGAAGAGGAGTTGGTGGCTGCTGCTGAACCCCTGCAGAGAGCTGTTTCTTCTGCCGTGGGGTGAATCTCTGCCCTGATCTGGGACCTGTTACCTCTGNATTATGTCTTTTTAAGTTGTTGTTTTTGAGACAAAAATTTGTCACAGATTGTTTAACTTAGTACTTCCACGTACTAACCTGTACGCAAACTTTTCCTGGATTAAAGATAATTATAGTATATATAGCACTGGCATCATTAGAATCTAAAGTGTTGTTTCTCAGTTTTAAAAGAATATGATAGAAGTCACCATCTGCTTGTCCTTCAACTTTATAGTTTCTTTGTTACTTGTTAAGTATTGTGGTTTTTAATCTTTTTGAGCTGTATCATTAATCAACCAACTGGTGTGAAAAAAACAGCATTTGTTTCCTTCTAAAGCAGATTGCATCTTTTAAAATATTATGGTTTGGGTGTTTTTTGTCATTTTAGCAGATTCTTCATCTCTATGTCTATGATACTGCTCTATTTTTCTTCTTTCACTGAAGCAAAAGCCAAAAAAATCCCCATTGTAGGCTGAGAAGTGATAAATAAAAAGGAGGTTTCTTATTGAAAAGTCCATATCAATGTGTGAAGCAGAGACACTGTTTTTTATGACATAGAATAATTAATATTGTAAATCAGAATTTATTCCCATTATGCATCTTTACAAAGAATGGCAAGGAGGATATTGCTCTGCCTGATTTTAATCAGACTATAAATCTTTATTTATGTGATGAATATAAAAGTTATGTTAATTCTTAACAAGAATTACCAGTGGAAATGCTTTTTTTTTCAAGTGATGCTATAAATCTTGTCAGACTGAGAGATGTACTTGTGGGATTTTAAACTGAAGAAGGTATGAAAAAGGCAAGTTATCACCAGGGCATAAATGCCAAATTCTCTCTAATTTAAAGGTCATTTCAATTTCCAGTATTATCCTAGTTAACACATGGTTTCCTAGGAATACTAACTGGCTACTAACAAGAGGGAGATTTTAGTCTCTGCTTTTCTCTTTCAATAGACAATATTAGGTTTTTGTCCATTTTATGTAGTTCAAATTAATTTTCCAGATCATGTACTGCCATATGTTGGTGTTTTGACGCTGCTGCCGGACTCAAGCTGCCTGGATGCGGTAGGCACAGCATCAGGGGGCTGGTGGACTCCCACAGAACAGGCTGAACAAGGATCACAAGGCTGCCCTGATAAGCCACTGATGCTGATAGCTTCAAGTGAGGGTGAAGAGAAAAGCAGGGACACTCTCTCTCTGGCATTCCAACCTCTTTATTGAGGACAAAGGGCCCAGAAGGAGAAAGAGCACTGAGCCAGGCTAGCAGGGGCTTATAAGGGGAACAGAAATCAGGGGAGGGTCTGAGCTCAGAACCAGTCCGGGCTTCTCAGAGGAGGGGTAAGGGTGGAGTAACATGAGATAGGCAGGGATACAGTGACAATCAGGAAGCTTGGGGGAGGGATACAGTTTAGGTCAACCAATCACACATCGAGTGCAACAGAACTCTCTGGAATAAGGGGTGGGGGGGAGAAACAATTGACAGCTCCCTTTAGGGAGGGGTTTGGGGATTGACACAGTGGTCCTGGGTGGATCTGGACCACCCAAAAGGACGAGTTTAGGGATTGACATTTGGGGATATGACACTTAAGAAAAAGCAATGGGGGACCATCATGTAACTTAAGAAACCCAACACAAGAGGGTTTGGTGGTTTTTTTTCTTTTCTTTTTGTTCCTTTTCACCTATAGAATTTTTACCCCTAAGTTTCTATGAAACCTTAAATGACTCAGTACTTAAGAAGAACAAAAGAAACTGGCTGAGCCCCAGGGAGAAGGGCATCTGTTTATCTGAGTACTTGAGAAGAACAAAAGAAGTGGCTGAGCTCAGGGGAGAGGGGATTGTTCCAGTTCTGAGTTTTCTCTCAGGGTTATGTAGGATACCTTGGGAATTGGGCTGTTAAAAGGTGGGGCTGGAGGAGCAGCTGGGAGACTCGCTCTGGGTTTCCGGAGAGAATGTTTTGGAACTGCTGCTCTTGCTGCTTTTGGGAAGAGGAGTTGGTGGCTGCTGCTGAACCCCTGCAGAGAGCTGTTTCTTCTGCCGTGGGGTGAATCTCTGACCTGNGTGGCTGCTGCTGAACCCCTGCAGAGAGCTGTTTCTTCTGCCGTGGGGTGAATCTCTGCCCTGATCTGGGACCTGTTACCTCTGCGTGGGTGTCTGGGATCCCTGAGCTCATCTCTCCCTGCCCTGTGAGGAGCCAGCCTCACGCTGCCCCGCCAACACCACTTCTTCGGCACTGCTCTGGGTTTCACTGCGCTGCAGTCCCTGCACCCCCTGCACCCCCTGCCTGCAGAGACACCCTGCCATCCCAGCCTGCTGCCTTCCTTTCCCGAGAGTTCTGACGGGGCACCGGGATTGCCTGCCATGGGGTTTTGTGAAAGTGGAACTTCTCTTCCATCCCTCCCCATCCCGCCATTTATCATGTGCTCCCCAAGCTCACGCCACCAGCGGCCCCTGCCAGCTGTGACCATCACTGCACCGAAAGGGAAGGTGGCTGCCAGCCAGAAGGCTGTGACCATGTTTCTGGTTCTGGTTGTTGTTAATGCCATAGTAGTTGTTGTTTGCTTGCTTTATTATAAATACTAGTAAAGAACTGTTATTCCTATTCCCATATCTTTGCCTGAAAGCCCCTTAATTTCAAAATTACGATAATTCAGAGGGAAAGGGTTAACATTTTCCATTCCAAGGGAGACTCTTGCCTTCCGCAGCAGACACCTGCCCTTCAAACTAGGACACCATAATATTCAGTTACAGGATTGTTGCTTAGGACCTTATAGAAGAGTCTCATTGCACTTGATACGTTGCTGTTAAGGAACTGCTCTTGCACGAAATTAGGGTCTTTTGTTTGTGATACCATAATTAACAGTAATTCATTTTATAGGATAGATTTTATGGGGAAGAATTATAAATAGTTATTATTCTCCATTGAGTTGTCTTTGCAGATTATCTGAATCTTTCTGTACTTTTTTATTTTTGTTCACACACATATGAAACTTCCATTAAAGGATATAAATACAATCTTGTAGCCATTAAATTTGTACAGATTTTACTGCATTAAATGTGATTACTAGATGGTGTCCATTGCACAATGGCTGAGAAAAAAACTCAAACATGAAAATAATTGCACATTTGTACCCCGGCTTTAAAATGCATAAGATTTCTCTACTGTTCCTGAAATCAAATACCAGGAAATTCAGGTTAAAAGGACTCAACATTTATAGTATTTCACTGTTGCCAAGGCATTAAAATCTGCATGTTATGAACAGCCATTAGCGTGAACATGCAAGATCATCGTAATGGAAAACTGATAGAAACCTAAAGTAGTTAAAAAAAAAAAAAATCACAATAAAGTATTCCAGCATCATATACAGTAAAATGTTTAATTGCTTTATTTGTGAAGTCTACTTAGCAGACAGGTACTGACATATGCTGGTTACCTGTCTCTGCAGGCAGTAAGCATAACTTTGAATTGTTAGAATGAATCTTTCAAGATACACTGAAGACATCAACAAGTTGGACCCACTGTTTATTTGCAGAAAAATGATTTTTTGAAATACGTAGAAGAAATGTCTTTGAGAAATGTTTATTTGCATTTAAAAATGTTTATTTTGGTGTATTCACCCAGGCCCCATGTTTTCTGAAAATAATTTTGCAAATATGAACCTTTTTATAAGCTATGAGATGAAAGGAATACTCAGTTTCATACATACTTAGGCAAAACTTTGCAGTGTTTTGAAATGAACATCTAGCCCCAAATAAGCACCCAGTGCATGGAGACAAAGAGGGAAAACAACCCAAACCAGCAGTAAATATAAATGTAGATATTATGACATACATTATGTGCATGACAGGGAAGATTAGCAGTGCAGATTTTGTTTCAGTCATTCTGTCTGTCTTCTGAGAATTATAGAGGAGACTTTAAATTTTTAGCCCTATAAATCATGGTGGGTCATTTTGTTCATCACCATTAAGACTTGGAGAAGTAGGTAGAGTAGTAGAGTTCTAGTTCTAGTAGTAGAGTTCTTTTGCTTTTAATTCATTATTATGGCTGTAAACATGTGGACTTATTTCTGTGCATATTTACTTCTTAATATTAGCATATAAATGAGGGTGAATGTTCTATTCAATGAGGTAATTTATAATTCATTGTTTGCTGGAGGGAATGAAGCTTGTAGCTACAAGGACAGAGCAGGTAGTAAGGGAGAGCTGTGGTCTACTTATTTACTGTTTTCCACCATGATTATTTATTCCTTCTTCAATCTGTTTGTTAGTCTTGCACTCTTTAAAAAGCTTCTTCTTGCAGAATGAGCTTTTTTATGACATGACAAACTTGGTCTCCTACAAAAGGGAAAACATTTTTCAAAGCTTCCAACTGCAAACTGTTAAGCCCAGCTGCAGCCAGCCATATTGCCTTTATTCTTGTACTTCCCTGTTTATTTTCTGTTACTTTCATCTTAGACAAGCAGAATTAGCCATTAGATTTAAGATGAGCTGAGAGTCTTTATTACATTTGAGGAGGACTGGCTTCAACCCTTTTGGTTCTCCATATTCCTTCCCCTGCCAACTTGCATCAAATCTTGTCTTCTGAATGTTTCTTTGGCTGATTTTTGGACAAGTTAATACAGGGAATAGATTGGATTTTTTTAAATGTATAAGAAGGAACACATTTGTGTTCATGGCTGATATAAATATGGGGTTCCTATGTCTTGAGGAGGAGTCAGAGTTCTCTTATCTAAGTAAAGCAGAAACAAAGCATCATTCTGCTCATATTTTTCCTTTTGAAAAGGCCTTAACATTGCTGTAAAAAAGCTTCTTTTGATTTTAATGACTTTAAGGTGCTTAATACTTTAGCGTTCATATATATATATACACTTTTTAATTATAGCTGCCATAAAATTGTGATATGAAGTTCACTTGAAAGCAGAGCAGAGGAACTAAAAGCAGACAATGTTTTATTTTTAGTTCCATTAGGTTTTTTTCCCACATTTTATAGTGCAGCCTAATGACCAGTTTGTGACTGCCTGTACAAAAAAGGTCATGTTCCATGTATAAAATATGTGCAAGAAAAATAAGAGAAAGTATTATATGTATAAATAATACATTACTGATTATGTTAATGCATTGCTGCATGTGATTAATGTAGTTGAGACACTTAAATTGTGCATGTTTTACTTCTCATTTTATCTTTATAAAGACATGCTGTATTCAGTAACAGTTACACAGTTTTTGCCTAAAAATTGCAGTGCCTGGAATTCTTTGACTTGGTTATTTTGCAGGACTTTACTTATCCAAACAGTCTCCTATGCTCTATCACAAAGCGCCAATGAAGGAAAGGGTCAATTTCTTCTTATGAAGAAATGTTACACATATGAATTTAAAAAATAAAAAATATCATTATTTTAGTTTAGATAAGAAAATAAATCCTGGGGTAGAACATTGCTTTCCAATAGAATACGTAAGTTATAAGCAACTTAATATGTTGAACATTAGTTTTTTGAATCTTGTGCCTTTCCAAGTCTATGTAGTGGAACTAATCACAGAATGGTTATATAACTAGAATTATTTGTTAAGAAATTATTTTGTAACTAATTTCTTATGTATTTATATTTAGAAGTTAGGAAACTTTCTTCTGTTCTGGCTGGTAAGACTACTTGAAATCTCCATGCAATTCTGAAAAAAGAGCTGGATCTATAATCAGATCTGATTACACTTATAATGTAGATTCTAATTGCTTCCATTAATAGTTAGGTTTTCCACCAGGTTTCAGGATGACTGAACAAGAGTTTAATAAGAAGCCCACTGGGACTCAGAAAATATAAAGTCTTTACATATACTCTACATACTGACTATGGAAATGGTCCATGTCTTCTTTCTTTCTCTTTCAGTAAGGATTCCTTCCTTTTTTGGGAGGTGCTAAGTGGATGGAAAACTGTCAGTAAAAGCAAGTATTTTTATTATCTGATTCTACATCTAGACTCCTTTACTGTTCACCATACGTGGTGATCTCTCCAAGATGTCACCCAGCAGTAAAACCCATAAGCATTATCAGCTTATGGCAGCTCGCTATATCACAAATATTGAAGCGCGCAGTGCACGCAGTACACACAGTGCTTAAAAACCCATCATTTGATACACAATATGGTCTATAAAANTAGCCTTTCAATTTCTTCTTTCTTGGACTGGATCCTTTTAGTCAGTAAGAGCTAATTATGAATGCAAGCCATTTTGAACCTGATACTAATGAGAGTAATCAAAAAAAATCCATAAAGCCTGTGCTGTTTTTCCTTAGTAACATTGCTAAACTGACCTTTTATTTCTCAAAATAAAATATTGTGGAAGTAGTAAAACCATGATTTACCATGTATTATATAAACAATTTTGAGAATGAGACCATTTACATATAACCTCCCAAATCATTAAATACAGAATGATCTATGAGTATAAATCATGTACCATGTTTTATTCTCAGTCCTTCAGAATGCTGTACAAACCTGACTTACACATGATTGATGATGTGTAATGTTGCCTACTGAAACCTTAAACATTGCTCATGGGGCCTAGCAGGATCTGGAAAAGTATGAGTTGTCCTATCAGACTCTTGAGGAAGGTGAAGGTGAGACTAATCTCACAGCTGAAATGCAACCCCAAACTAACAGGTGACCCTCTTTTCTTTAAGGTGGATTTTGCAAATATTATTCTTTTCCTTTAAATATTATTCTTTTACTTTATTGTGATTTTTTAGTAAACTGTATTTATAGAGAATGAAAGAAATTCATTGCAAAGGAGAGAAGTGAGAGACATTGCCTAGAACAAATATCAGGAAGGTACCCCAAAACCTCAGGCAGATAAAAAATGTATAGTCTATTACTTCTTAAAAACCTACATCCTATTCTAAAATCTGTTTCCATCTATAGCAGAGATTTAACTCTTGCTGTCTCTTGCTTACTAATTTTTTCCTATGTTCCATGCACACAGTGTATAGCCCTTGACTAAGGACAATATATTTTAGTGTAAGGATGGAGTTTGATATTCAAGAACTGACGGCAGGTTGACCATTGAATTCTTCAGCCTGATAAGTAGGGTGGGTTAACGAATATAAATGTCTTGGAAAATCACTCCTTTTTGTGTAGAAAATTACAATACTTTAGACTAGAAGGAACTTTTGGAGGTCATGTAGTCCATTCCAAAGCCCAGGTCTAGGCCAAAAAAGTCACAGATGGATTTGGCTTTAGATTCTTCACTTATAATAGTTACTATTATAGCATTTGGTGTTTTCATGTCTTTTGCTGGTGGGTACTTGTCCTGATCTTTGGTGTAAGTTATGCTTTTAATTTTGTGAAAATGCCAGAGATATCTAAGCTATATCAGTACATACACATTTCTCACATTTTTTCTTGCCATATTTCCATGAAACCGTGTTTACCATGATAGCACATAATAATTTTTACAAATAGCAATGGGAACAATCCTATTGATACACCAAAATTCATAAAGGAGATTGCCATCTGTGATTAAATTTTTACAATAGTACTGTTCTATAGGATATATGCTTAGATGAGCTTATGGCTTACTTATTCAGAACTATGGTAATTTTCATATTTAGATTAAGTGGGATGCATTCTATTAAAGGAATAAAGTCTTTTAATCCATTTAATGCACCAATAGAAATTTTATCCTCTAGTCTGCTGAGCTAATAAGGGACACTTACAAACTTCTGATCTAGAATAAATATCAAGGGATATGAAGTTTATGGTCATTTGGGGAGAAAGAAAATGAACAGGTTTCTAACAGTAGTAGATTAAGAAGTTGGATATTATATGTCTAAAGCACAAAATTGACTTGAAAACAGAAACAAAAAGGGTTTTAGGATGATGAAGTGATCAAACATCCATCTTGATACATATATCAATTGCAGTAAAAACATACAAGTCAAATTCACAGAAGGTAATCCAAAGTTTTCTCCCCTTGAATAGTTGTAGAGATTTCCTCTCTTTTGTAATTTACATCATGCTATTTTTGAGAGTTTAATTTTTGTTTTTCAACTTCAAGAGCTCAAACAGTGAAATACCACTGTCAACTCCCAATTATTCTCTCAAATCTACCACGGACTTCTTTGTGATTTTGAGGAGACAGGACTCAGGTGATAATAAATCTCATAGATACTATGATGGTAACTTGATTGGAAAGACACACCCATGAGATGTGTTATTTCTCTCATTTTCCTCTACCTTATTTCAAATTGTCTTAGTCACTCAGTCACTCCAAAAAGTATCACTTTTTTTTGCAAATATTTTGGCATAGCTTTTGAAAAAAACATTGAAGTTTTCATTAGCTCATGGGTTGCATTAGGTTATTCTGTTTGGCCAATAATTAAGATAATTGGTATTTACGCAAGAGTGCCTGAAAATCCTAAGAGATGACATTCACATAAAAAAAGTTTCCTATTTATTTTCTGAAATTCTAAAAAAAAGAATTGGGGTACAGGGATTAACATCAGTGAGAATGAGATGATTGATACACACACTGTATTGCTTTGTCTGCTGATAAAGTCAGCCTAGCTCTTTCACTCCTTCCCTTAAAATCTGAGAAACCCTTGCAATTGATGTTTTGTTCAACATAGGATTTGGACTGGCTTATTATTAATTCTATTATGAAATATTTTTAATGATAGAATAGAAAGATTTTGGCAAAATAGGCTTCATTTTTTTTTAAATTAAGTTTTATTTATGGGTTGTCATTCCAGTTATGAAAATCAGCAAGTTCCTTTGTATATTCTGAGGGCAACCTTGCTACCACAAATTGAAAGATATGAGTTTATCTCTAGAATTTTGCAAACCTGCATCTTAGTGCTCCTCTCCTTAACACATAATATAATATAAGGCATCAGGGAAAGTATGTGTTAATTCAGGAAAACTAATACTCCCTGAAAAAGTCATGTGCATAAGACCCATCTACATTTAACAACAAACTTTTAACTCAGTGACACCAATAATGAAATCACAATGCCTGCAAAAGAAGGTACAGACATATTCTTTGTCCCTCTCTCTTAGCTTGATTAATCTTCCATAAAGACTTGAGGTTTTCAACTGTTAATATTAAACAGAATTAGGATTGCTACAAATTTGCTTGTTTATGGAGAGCAATACTTCAATCTGCATTTTCATTAGTCTTTACTGATTCTGCTTCTGATGTCAATATGGAAAATATAAAAGGACAGAAGAATTGAAAACAGAACCATATGAGTCAGTTTTTAAAAAATTAGTTCTTAGTTGTCAGAAAATTAAATCTCTTAAATTGCATTAAAATAGCTATTTTTGTCTGTGGGGAACAGTACTTTTGATGGCTAAAGTCACATAAAAGGAATTTGCATCTGTCTTCAGATCCTTATATTATTATACCATATAGACAGACACGTACTGCTTTGCAAGTAAACATCTTTTGATGTAAATGTCAAATTGCTAACACTCATCTAATAGAACTCCTACAGACATAAAATCAAGTTATGAAATATGCCATGTTTCTAACACAGTTGAAAATAGGCATGGTTTGTTGAAAAATCTAAAGATATCAATATATAAATTGAACAGATAATTCTGATCTGCCATTGTCAGAGGATTTATACGCAGAAAATGTTCTCAGAAGAACAAAATTTAACATGAAAGCAAGATGAAAAGCTGATTTGTGCTCAAAATTGATTAATAAGCCATTTGCTTCATAAAACTCACAGGGATACAATAAGCAGGTCCAATACAGAAAAATGGGCATTACACAATAAAAAAAAAAATGGGGTTAATTGCTGTAGAGTAAAAGGCAATATTGTTGCCATTTGTACTACAGTTATATCAGTTCTTTTCTGAGTCAATAAATAGGTCTTAGCATACTGTATATGCAATTGTATAAACCGTATCTTCTTTCTCTTCTCAAGTGAAAGAATTTTGTATTTTAGAAGACAGACTTCTTAGAAAGTTTATCCTTAATTGTGTCTTCATAATTTATATATTAGCAAACAGATTAGTTTTTGCTTCATTCAAAAATCACTGCTATGATAAGGTTCTAAACATGAGACAATTTTGTCCTAGGCTGCAAGGGACTGGATTGTACTGGACACTTTTCTGAATGTGCTTTAATGATCTCACCATGTGTGCTGATCTCTTTATTCATTGAGTCCTGCAAGCTAGTTCTTAACAATAACTTAATGGCTAAAGGAATCAGTGGGAAATCATCATATGCTGCCCATGGCTTTGGTTTGCACAGTATTGTGCTTTTATTTCATATGATTTGCTCTTGGATGTCCTCAGAGCTACATTTCTTGTGGTTCAATAAGGAGTCTCCATGGCATACAGATATGTGTGAGGATAGTATTTCATGCTTTGTAAGATATATGTGTAATTCAGTGTAGGCTGCTTGGATTTCCAAAATACATTAAACAAGGTTTTCCTTCAACGGGTCTCAGGAAACCAGTGGATAAAAAGAAACAGTTTCAAATGAACTAAAAAAAAAACCCCAAACAACCAAAACACACAAAAAAAACCCCCAAAACCAAAACCACCACCACCACCACCAACCCGAAAAACCCAAAAGACCAAAAATCACAACAAACAAACAAACAAGAAAACCCACCACCACCAACAAAAAAAACCCTAATCCAAACCCCTGAAAATAAATAAACCTGAAAGGGAAGCAAAGAATAAGAATATTTTTTTCTTTCTCAGGCAGAAAAAGTCAATGGTACATTGTCTAACACTTATGCTGTTTAACATATATGTGAATTATCTGTAATTGGGCAGTGGATAAAGTTATCAAGTCATAGGCTTTCTGAAAGATAATTGAATTTGGAATGGCTTCTGTGTAAGTAATAGCTACATAGGCTCGGCTATAATTATGCTGTAGGACTTCTTGCAATAGGATGAATGGGTGTCCAACATTTTTCCTGGCACCACAGATTAGTTGGATCTGTTCATGGTAGAGAAATCAAATCAGGCTATGGAATACAAATCTCTGTGTTAGGAAGTCTCTGAGCTGCAAATTATAGGAGTTTGTAATCTGGGATAGTAACTTTACAGTTCCTTTTTTCCATACAAGTTCTACTACCCATCATTTGAAACAAACCACAAAGTGTGATGGATCTTTGGTTTGACTCAGCCGGAGACTCTTCTATACTTTTTTGCATGTTAGAGAGATGGGAATATCAGATGACTACTCAGATTTTTAGATAATTTTTGTTGCATTTTTCATAATACTTTATTGTAAAAGAACTTGATAGATTCTGTATATCAGAAGTCCTCAAAAAATCCTCCTAAAATAAAAAAAGCAAAGGTTACTTCTTTCACATTTAATTTTTACATTGTACTGCACATCTATAGTCCTTTGATATTGAGAGGGAGCTAAAAGTAACAGAGAGAGAGAACATGTGTTTTGACAGACTTCATGTATTTACTATTTGTTTTATCTCTTAAGGTGTTGAGTTTCTCCTAAGGATTATGAAAGCATCAAGAAATGGCTTAATTTCTGCTGGTCCAGGTGTCTTATATCCAGAAATAATTTTCTTTATTCCTTGCATGTACTTTCCTCAGTCTCAGCAAAGCAGAAACTTGCTGTCTTCAAAACCTTATCAATTATGTCTACTCCACAACAAATACATTGCTTTCTCCAAAATAAGCCACAAAAACCCCAAAAATAAAAAACCACAAAGTTTCCCAGAGCTTTTGTGGGGCTTGTGGGGTTTTGGTTTTTTTGTGCTGACACCTTGAATTGATTCCCTTAGCTGATATCAAAATTGCTGTTTATTACACTACACTGAGGTTTTAGTGCTATGTGCAGAACAGATACAAGTCCTCCAGAAAGATGGAGAATTTGTTTCAGAAAATAACGAAACAGCAATAAAATAGTATAATGAAACATACTGACAGTGGCCTATCATCAATAACCTAACCTGAACTACTGAAATAGGGCTATAAAGATTCTTTACCATCCCCATGAGAATTCTTCTGGGATTTTTATACCAGAGGTTCATGATCTATCAATAGGAGATTCTGAAGTTTCCTTATTTTTCTCAGATGTGCTGCTCTTTAAGAATGCAGAAGTGTAATTTTTCGCAAAAATTTGAACATTTTTCAAGGAAGAAATTGTTCAAACTGTGATTTTTTTTTTTCCCAGTGGCACAAGACAGAGAAACAGGTTATAACTGTCTTGATTGATCCATTCTTTATGTCACGCCGCAGGTTTGACACGCAATTAACTCCGTAAGAAGGAATTTGCATCCATGGTAAGAATTTGTTTTATCCTTGCTCATAGAAATTGCAGTTTTGTTCTGGTTCCTGTATCTATCCTGTATCTATCCTGTATCTTTCTAGAAGTTAAAGAGGGATATTTTAATGTGATTGTCAAAATACTGTTTTTCTCTTAGCAGTCAGCACTGAGCTGCAACCATTCAGATGGTAGGTTTGGGGTTTTGTGTCTGTGTGTGGTGGTTATGGGGGTTTTTTATTGTTGCTAGGGGTGTTTCGTTATTTTTAAGGGGAAGGAGTTTTTGTGTGGTTATTTTGATTTGTTTTGTTTTGATTTCTGTGATTGCAATATCTGATACTAACAAAAAACAGAAGACAAATTTTAGTACTTATGAATTTCCCATGTTGTTTCTTCCTATGGCCTCATGATGATCTAATCTACAGGCTAAAGAGGCTTCATACTGTTGCTCCTTCGGTGTTTGTAGGCACCAAAAATTAGCTTTTTTATAAAATGGTGGTCTTCAGTAATCATAAAATCAAGGAAGCAAATGCATCTAATACTATTTCCAGCTGTTTGGCAAAAGAAACCAGGTTTGTTAGAAAAACAAGGTATGAAGAAATATGGCTATGTTTTCTGAAAAAGAGTTATATGTGATGTTTCATAAACTGATTTCTGTAGCTAAAAAGGAGGAAAATAGCAATCATGCTGATCAATGCAATATGTTTCTAAACATTGCTTTTTTTCTTGTTTTAAATGTACTCAATCGAATTAAATAATCTGTGAACACTTAAAAAATCAAAAAGTTTTGTTTTGCATAGGTTGCAGAAATATTTCTAATTTTCAGATCTAAAAATGTGTCTGCATTTTACTTTAAAACTATTACTTCAACTCGAGCTAGCTTCAGCTAGGATACCCAGCCCCACAGTTCTGGTGGTGCTGAGCTTGATGTCTGACGTTTTTGAGCTTTTTGAGAGTTTAAATCTGTAAACAAGATCTGAGGTGTCTTAATGTTTCCTTGACTGCTTCTCAGCTTTTTTGACTGTGAAATTTATGCTTTTGTTCTTGATGAGCATTGCTAAGACAGAGCCTAGACCTTTTTTGCTTTTCATACTGTCATGTGAGCAAGAGAGTTGGAGGTTCATGGGTGGCTGGGAGGAGACACAGCTGGGACAGGTGACCCAAAATGACCAACGGGATATTCCAGAGCATATGGCATCATGCTCAGTATATGAAGTGTGGGGAAGAAGGAGCAAGTGGGGAGATATTTGATGTGATGGTGTTTGTCTTCCCAAATCGCCATTACACAGGATGGGGCCCTGATCTCCTGGGCGTGGCTGAACACCTGCCTGCCCATGGGAAGCAGTGAATTAAATCCTTGTTTAGCTTGGCTTGTGTGCATGACTTTTGCTTTTCCTATGATCCTGTCCTTATCTCAACCCATGAGTTCTCTCCCTTTTACCCTTCCAGGCTTCTCCCTGATCCTGCTGGTGGGGTGTGAGTGAACGTCTGCAATGGGAAGCAGTGAATTAAATCCTTGTTTAGCTTGGCTTGTGTGCATGACTTTTGCTTTTCCTATGATCCTGTCCTTATCTCAACCCATGAGTTCTCTCCCTTTTACCCTTCCAGGCCTCTCCCTGATCCTGCTGGTGGGGTGTGAGTGAACGTCTGCATGGGGCCTGGCTGCTGGCTGGGGTTAAACCCCCACACCTGATGATCCAGCTCTGTTGGGTACAGATCTGCACCTCCCTGCACACAGCCCTTCTCCCATCACACAGCCAGTCTGGGAACAGGCGATGAGAAGGGACAGTGCAAGGTGAAGTTCATCTTTCAAGCCTTTACAGTATGTTAAACCTCCTTCTAAAGCATGTAGTGTTGGGCTCCCAGCAACGCTGGGAAAATTCCTATTACTTTAAAGTAACAAATTAAAGCGTTTTTGTGTGTACTAAAACATGGGGGAAAAGCTGATGACAGAATACATGTGGGAGCTGGCACTGACTTAAAAAGACATTTCTTTCTTCTGATGTCACTGTCATGTGATCCTAGGAATGCAGTATATTGTTAATGAAATTCTTTTAATAAAGTTTAAATATATATCTCTATAAATACTATATTAATGCTTACGCATTACAGTATTTCTGTATTTAGTATTTCCTCATTCTTGTGGACCTTGCTTAAAATTTGATTTGTGCCTACTTTAGTTTATCCTTTTTACTATGAGTGATAAGCACCCATGTTTCTCAAATTTTGTTTGAAGAATAAGAGTGAGAAGTGATGTTATCAGTATTTCTGTAAAAATTGACAATGGGAATTACTAAATATTTGCTGTTACAGAAAGACCTTATTCTGTGTTATTGATTTTGACTTTATTGTTCTTCAGTTGCAATTCAAAGAACATTTGCCTTCCGTGTTTAAAAGCTGCAGCTTTAGTTTTGTCAAAATTAAATTACGATTGCACTCCTTGAAAAAAACTATCTTTTTGATGGATTTTTGCAGTATTAGTCTTCAATTTATTTTAAAAGAATCAAAGGGGACAGAATAATTTTTCTGTGGGTTGAAATAATATGACCTTTTAGAGGATTTTGGGTATTTCCAAGCAAGGCAGATACTGGCATAACAGTGATAACTGTGTGTGGTTTTTTTTGTGGGTATATTGCCAGTAATTTCTTCATAACATTTTGGCCACTTCTGGTTGAGCAGTAAGGCTTTTAAAATAAGAAAATCACTTTGTCTAGTCATTAATTTCTACCTTTTATTTTGCCAGCACACTGTAGGGAGTTGTTCAAGGTTCTCTTTCAATTTATTTACACTACAGAGGGGTTGAACCAATGCCACTGATGCTGCATTGTGGAATATTTGACTGAGTCTTCAGTATTGCTTCTGTGGGCTACCAGTCTATTGGCTATACATAGGATTGACTGAAATTAAGGATGGCTTTACAGGTAAACCTCCAAAAAGCTTTGACAAAGGAAGTTTTTCCCCTTGTTTTCCCATGGTTATGCTTCCTGGTAATTTTTTGTGGCATGTGAAATTGTTGTTGCATTAGCTTGCTTTGGTACAGCAGGCTACAGAGGGAAAGGGAAGTGGGGCTTGACCGTTCTGCATAGACTGTGCTTTCACAAACAGGAACACATAGTCAGGGAAATCCTGATCAGGGATCAGAAACAATGTTGATAAGGAACACAAGAAAGCTTGTGTTGGGATGCAATTTATCTAATTCAGTCACTGGCTACCCAAAGGCTTTGTTGAGTGTGGCATNATCCTTGTTTAGCTTGGCTTGTGTGCATGACTTTTGCTTTTCCTATGATCCTGGCCTTATCTCAACCCATGGGTTCTCTCCCTTTTACCCTTCCAGGCCTCTCCCTGATCCTGCTGGTGGGGTGTGAGTGAACGTCTGCATGGGGCCTGGCTGCTGGCTGGGGTTAAACCCCCACACCTGATGATCCAGCTCTGTTGGGTACAGATCTGCACCTCCCTGCACACAGCCCTTCTCCCATCACACAGCCAGTCTGGGAACAGGCGATGAGAAGGGACAGTGCAAGGTGAAGTTCATCTTTCAAGCCTTTACAGTATGTTAAACCTCCTTCTAAAGCATGTAGTGTTGGGCTCCCAGCAACGCTGGGAAAATTCCTATTACTTTAAAGTAACAAATTAAAGCGTTTTTGTGTGTACTAAAACATGGGGGAAAAGCTGATGACAGAATACATGTGGGAGCTGGCACTGACTTAAAAAGACATTTCTTTCTTCTGATGTCACTGTCATGTGATCCTAGGAATGCAGTATATTGTTAATGAAATTCTTTTAATAAAGTTTAAATATATATCTCTATAAATACTATATTAATGCTTACGCATTACAGTATTTCTGTATTTAGTATTTCCTCATTCTTGTGGACCTTGCTTAAAATTTGATTTGTGCCTACTTTAGTTTATCCTTTTTACTATGAGTGATAAGCACCCATGTTTCTCAAATTTTGTTTGAAGAATAAGAGTGAGAAGTGATGTTATCAGTATTTCTGTAAAAATTGACAATGGGAATTACTAAATATTTGCTGTTACAGAAAGACCTTATTCTGTGTTATTGATTTTGACTTTATTGTTCTTCAGTTGCAATTCAAAGAACATTTGCCTTCCGTGTTTAAAAGCTGCAGCTTTAGTTTTGTCAAAATTAAATTACGATTGCACTCCTTGAAAAAAACTATCTTTTTGATGGATTTTTGCAGTATTAGTCTTCAATTTATTTTAAAAGAATCAAAGGGGACAGAATAATTTTTCTGTGGGTTGAAATAATATGACCTTTTAGAGGATTTTGGGTATTTCCAAGCAAGGCAGATACTGGCATAACAGTGATAACTGTGTGTGGTTTTTTTTGTGGGTATATTGCCAGTAATTTCTTCATAACATTTTGGCCACTTCTGGTTGAGCAGTAAGGCTTTTAAAATAAGAAAATCACTTTGTCTAGTCATTAATTTCTACCTTTTATTTTGCCAGCACACTGTAGGGAGTTGTTCAAGGTTCTCTTTCAATTTATTTACACTACAGAGGGGTTGAACCAATGCCACTGATGCTGCATTGTGGAATATTTGACTGAGTCTTCAGTATTGCTTCTGTGGGCTACCAGTCTATTGGCTATACATAGGATTGACTGAAATTAAGGATGGCTTTACAGGTAAACCTCCAAAAAGCTTTGACAAAGGAAGTTTTTCCCCTTGTTTTCCCATGGTTATGCTTCCTGGTAATTTTTTGTGGCATGTGAAATTGTTGTTGCATTAGCTTGCTTTGGTACAGCAGGCTACAGAGGGAAAGGGAAGTGGGGCTTGACCGTTCTGCATAGACTGTGCTTTCACAAACAGGAACACATAGTCAGGGAAATCCTGATCAGGGATCAGAAACAATGTTGATAAGGAACACAAGAAAGCTTGTGTTGGGATGCAATTTATCTAATTCAGTCACTGGCTACCCAAAGGCTTTGTTGAGTGTGGCATGAAAATCATGGGCAATTAAAAAGGTTTCAATCCCTAACTAAATGATGGAAATTATTCATAGGTTTTCAGCAGTTGCTTTTAGCTTTGGTGGAATGCTGAGGAACCCCATTCTCCATTGGTTAAAAGAAATTCAATTTTCAAAATTGCATTAGTGAAAAACTCCTCGGAGATATGAGTCACACGAATTTCTTCCTTCTCTCCATTAATGTTCTTAGGAATTGTTTTAGCCAAGCAAGTAAAACAAAAATATTTATTTAATTCTAGGTAAATCCTTTCTTCTCCCTCTTTCCTTAAGTTCCTAAACCCTTTCTGTTCATATCTCCATCTGTCATGTATGCATTTTATTTTCTTGTTTTCTGTAAGTATTCTGTTTCCATATTTTTCTTATTCTTTTATTCCTTTCTGTGACCCTTTAAGCCTCCTATTTAATTTGGTTTTGTCTTTTGTTTTGTGCCATTCAAAATACATGCATAACCATCTTTACCCTTACAATAAGAAAAAAAAAAAAAGAAAAAAGAAAAGAAAAGAAAGGAAAATAAAAATTATTAATTTATTTAGTTATGGGACAAGAGCATACTTTTTAGACAGCTGCATATGAATATGCATCAGTTTATGTATTGGTCATTGATTTGGTTCTCCAATTGCCTCTTCACTATCCAGTTTCTTTTTCCATTGTCTCTTAATGTCAATTTTAATATTAACTTTCACATTTATCTTTTTAGTAATGAAAGAAGAGTGTTTTGACTGTATAATAAAGACAGTTACTGAAACATAAACCAGATTTATAGTTGAGATTTACTGTACTTAACATTGAAGACCTCTGTCTCATAATAGAAGCACCTGAAAATATCTTGTTGTAGCAGACAAAAAAAATAGAGATAAAATCAAGTTTAAACCTAACTTGTGACAAAAATGAAGTTCTTTGGTTCAGAGGACTTGTCAGAGAGAAGGAGAATATAATTATAAGAAGTTCCAAGTAGTTCTGAAATGACTAACAAGGATTTTTTGCAAGTTGTTCCTAGGGTTACATTTGTGTTGCTAGAAAAAAGCTTGTGAGAAGCACTTTGATGGTATATTTGAAGAAAAAAAATGTTGCTGTGGATTAGCAAATTTACTACAAGAGAATTCAAATTAAGAGAAGTTACCTTCAGCCTTCCCATGAACTTTCATGTGAGATAGATCAGCCTACTAAGCTGCTCAGCCACCTTTGTGTGTGTTGCAGGGACTGATAGTAACATCTGTTGAAAACTGACACTTTTGTAAGTGCACAACCCAAATGAACTTACTGCTCTTGTCAAAACAATCAAGCAAACCTATCATCAGTCCTCTAGATACCTTGGAAGACCTGAAACTAAAATTGGCTTTGGAAGGTAAACAACTACACTAAAAGAGAGGAAAAGGCTTCCATCTCAGCTGAAGCCCTAATCACTATCTTGTCATCACAGAAATATCAGATCAGCCTGGGAGACTGTAACACACAGCTCTCCCACATGCAAAATTGAATCAACACTTAGCCTTTCTTATCGGTGATATTTTGGATGTGGTATAAATTTCAAAAAACATCTTTCCATCTGTCTTTACAAATAAAATGTGTTGACAGGAAAACATTCGCTGCTTGTAAACTTCTCAAGTATTTGAAAAACCAATAAAACATGTATATAAAAGAAAGTTTACCTGTGTATTGAAGACTTTTAAAGCCTGACCTCCATTTCACTATTGCTTCTTATGTTCCTTAGTTCACGTTTTTTTTTTTTTTTTATTGAACACATCTTATTCTTGCAAAAGGTTATGCCAATTTAAATGCATGGCTATCTTATTTGATGTATAATCATTTATAAGTGAAAGCATTTAACTTCAAAGTGTGATATCCTAAGTTTTTCCAGTCTTCATACAGGTTCCTTTCTTTCAGGAGCCAGGCTGTCTAATGTTTCTTCTTATGGCTGTGAAAGACCCTGAAACATCAAGTTAAATTAGTCAAAAACATTATGCTCTCAACAAAATTGTGGGACCTTAGCATGGATTGTTTCATGCTCAGGCAGTTACAGTGCCTGTGAAGGACTGGTTTCATAATGACTAAAAAACTGAAGTTTTGAGAGATTTCATTGAGCTGGAGGACTTAAGGGAGCATAGAGAGCAATATTTTTGGGACAACAGGGCCAAGCTGAAATGTTTTTAAAAGGTTATATGAAGTCAGTCACAGTTGCTGATTGTAAGCTCATCTAAATGTACCTTATTATTTCATTTGTTTAAAAAGTGTTTCTTAATAATATGGTTCCAGTTCAGGGAATTTGAAGGGCACAGGTGCTAATACCAGGCAAAAGCAAATATTGATTTAGATGCTTTTAAGGAGTGTATGAAATGTTTGTTTTGGAAATTACAGGCTGGGTTAGTTATTTTCTCTCCATCCACCTTCTATTTTTTTTTTTTCCAGGAAATACTGCTTGTGTTTGCTGATAGCTGATTACTCTTGAGCAAGAAATATTGCTAATGTTGTAAAGTGAAAATTTTTCCTCACTTTGTGCTTTTAAAGCATATATTAACCAAATTATTGTATTAGCTGTTTTAAAAGCAGCCTAGTGTTGGATATAAAATATATCTATTTGATCCCTAATATTTTTCCCATATAGACCTTCTATTTGTTCCTATGTAGATCTGTCTAGTGAGGATAATACCATTCACTTCTAACACCAACATAAGACTATCAGAAAGAATTCTGAAGACATGAGAAGTATATTTGTTCATGAATCAAGTCTGTAGTTTTATATTTACAGAGCATTAGTATCCATGAAATTTTACCCATTAAATGGTTTTTATTTCAAGAAAAATATCATGCCACAATGTCATGTTCATATCATGTCATGTTCTGAGTTTCTAAGGTACTTTACATGCATTTTTGTAGACTACGTAACAAATCCTGAGCATCACTTTTTGGTTTGTTGTTATGGTGGAAGTTTTAACTGCTGACACAAGACTTGGGCTAGTCTTAATGTGTCTTTCTGTAATTCAGTTATAGCATTTTAAGGATGCAGGCTGGTAATTAACTTCATGATACTGCAGTTTTGTCTATGGAACACTAATTTTATTGTAATTATATTTTATAATTCTAATAACAGTTATGATTCCATTATGACTGTGTTGAAGGAACTTCACAACTAGACTGAGAGATAAATTGGGGAAAATTACAATTTCAAACAATTTAAATTTACATAATACTTGTTATACTCAATAATTACTGCCTGTGTTGCCAGACTAGGCCAAATGTGGATTTAAAATATTGTTTGGGTTTATGATTTACTGATGTACCAAGCAAAGCACAGAGGGAGTGTAGGACTAGACAGTGCAGCACTGAAAGGGAGTCTTAACCCAAGACTAAAATCTGACTTTAAATGATGGCATTTATGAATCTTTTATCTCATGACTTCAAAGGGAAAGCATTTAGGAGCTTTGCACTTATTGATTAAATGGCTTCTTGCCACAAATCAGTAAATGAAGTGGTTTACTTGTCTTTAGTTTAATCTCCAGGTCTTGAATCGTACTTGAATTTCTGTGTCTGTTTTTCTACACTGGAAAGTTTTTCAAAATTCACTAGTCAGTGAATGTTATAGACATTAACAATATTCAGTTTAAATGATTAGTATATCCTTTCACCTTTCCATGCTTTCTTACTATGCCATAAAAGGTGACAGAAAAGAGAAAGGAAAAAATTACTAAAAACTTATTATTTTAATCTGAAATTAAGGAGAATTTAGTGAGTTCTGAGAAAGGAGAGAGATGGCATATCAGGTTTCCTACTTTGATATTTATTTATTTTGACTTAGTGTTATTATTCTGATAACAGGGATTTTTAATGAGAATATACCATCAGTATCATGATATTTTTTTAAAATCTAAAAGGTCAAGATATTATGTGCTGCTACCACACTGCTGTGACCAAGACTTTGGAAATAAATTAATTTTAAAAGCTATTTATAATTATTAGCACTTGATAATTGAAATATTTTGGTCTTTTCCTTTCTCAAGAGAAGTCTTAGTTCTGAAAATATAGAGCCAAATGCTGATACAGAAAA
>VZTR01002272.1:15159-50946 GCA_013400775.1 Chaetops frenatus | reverse complement strand
CCTTCCCAATATCCCACCTAAACTTTTCAACCTTTCAGTCCAGCCCAGCAAAGGGAGGTGTGTTTGGGTTTCAGAGGAGATGTGGGAACGCTGAGTCCAGAGCTCCTGAGCTGCTCCTGCAGCTTCTGATCTCCTGGGAAGGCCCTGGTGGGACCCAGCAGCTCTGGGATGTGGGTTTGGCCTCTGCTGTGGGGCATTGGGCACAACAGGGGGAGCAAAATTATTTACCAGGTGTGGTGGTGTTTGAGCAAAGGTTGGGCTCAATGATCCTGGAGGCCTTTTCCAGCCTTAATGATTCCAGAATAAATTCCATGATCCTTTTCCCACAAAATCGTGACTCTGGCTTGGATTTCACTTAAAAATCCATCACTCTTCTGCAGCAGGACATGAACACAGGTGCCACAGACTTCACACCTTCTGTAGCTCCACAAAAAAAACATTCAGAAAACTCCCTGAGTTTCCACGGGAGTTGTGCCAATATTAATTAGTACAAATAACCTGATATATTGGAAATTAGCTGTCATTATAACACGGAACCCCATATGTAACCATGTATTTTCCTTGTCTGGATACTTGGCGGGCACCTTGTATCTATTACAGTGTTATTTGTTCAGGCTTTTGTGTGGTGAATCAGTTGTCAGGAAGAATCTTTGTGGTTACAAAAAAACAGTTTTATTGTGAGCTGGAAGAGAAAGAATATGGATGAGGATGGAGTGGGAGGGGCCAGAAAATGACATTTGTATCCAGATGTGATTTGTAGTATGAAAATATTAAATACTGTTGAAAAGTGGGACTCCACAGATTATTGACATAATTGTGGCGATAGGAATAGATTTTTCTTTGGTATTTGCCTATTTTTGCTACAATTTTCATCTGATGATGAATACATGACAATTTTACATTGTCTAACACACCAAAAATTGGCTTTTTTATGCTATTCTTTTAAATAACATATGTCTAGCAGATTTCTAACTGAACCATCTTTTGAAAGAGGCCTATTGTGATTGAATTTTGCATCTTTCAACTTTTCTCTGGGGTTTCTTTGCATTAGTATTAGGTTCAAAGCAATAATCAAGGTCTAAGCCTTACAAGATCATTTTTTGCCTGCTTAAAATGAGAACCAGAGGGGAGTTTTGCTGATTAGGTGTGTACTTCATTTCTGTGCACAATGCCAGATTTTAAATACATGTCACTTGGAAATGAGCTTTTGCAAATTCAAAGGGAGCAAGATGAACTTTAAATCTGAACTTTAAACCTTTCATCAGTTTTCCTGTGGCACTGGAGATGTGTTATTTTCATAGAATGTATTTCCTTTTGCTTTCAAGTGGTGGCACAACCAAGTGCTGAAGACTGAATTCAGATGACTTGAAGTCTTTCAAAAATTTGAAAAATTGAACAAAGAGGGGAATTTCTGCAGGTCGTGAAATAGTTTTCTGATTTCTTTGCTTTCAGAGAGGAGGGGAAAAATGAGAAGGAAAAGGCCACACACTTTTCTCTCTCAGAACACAGAGAGAAAAGAAATGGTCTCTAGTACAGCCCTTCCCAGCACCAGGAACGTGCACCCAGGGAGAGCTCATGGATCAAACTCCCTCTGATGCTTTGGATTCTGGATGCTTTGCCAAAACCAGAAACTCACACTTTTGGCATAGATAAAGTGTCCTGGAATGTGAGGCTGAGCAGTGACCCTTTGCACTCTCTTCTTTACAGCCTGTGCCTGAGAAAATGATGGGAGGAAGGTTTGGCAGGAGGGCCTGGGGCAGGGAGTGTTTGGATCCAGGCAGAACAAAACCACGGATGTTGAATGTTCAGAGCACTGCTAACCCCAATCACAGCATTCCAGGGGGGTTTGGTGGGGAGGCACCTCAAAGCTCATCCCATTCCACACCTTCCACTGGACCAGGTTGCTCCCCAGTAATGAGGGGAGGGATGGAAAAGGTTTTTGACATGGAAAATAAACCCACACCTCACTTCAGTGCCTTATGCTGTGCTTATTCATTGCTCTTGAGGCACTTCATGCACTTTCTCCCCCAGGGAAGAAGTTGCTGTGATCAGTTTAGCTGAGGGACATGGATAGAGTTGCTAACACTGAGCAGAAACAAAAATCATCAACTTATTCCCCTTCAAAGAGAACCCCTTGAATGTCCTCTCAGTACAGAGCAGTGACCAGCTGAAGGACTCGCTGTCTCTGACAGGGGCAAGTGGAAGATTCTAAGAGCAAGATAAGCATATCATGGAATAAATAATTCACATAAACAGTTTGTATGGCTGGGGGAGTGCACCCACCTCAAGCACCTTGCTGGTCTGGTGCTGGGACACAGAGAATCCCAAAAGGATCACGGAGTAATTGGCAGGAAATGATGCATTTGGAAAATGCAGGCTGTGTCATCCACCACAGGGCAAAGTTCTTTGTGAACAAGCACAGGTCTTTTCTCATACCTGACTCATCCAGCACATAAAGTCGTCAGAGAAAAAGAATAAAAGCTATGTTTCAAAACAGAAAAACACATATTCTGTGAGCCAGAGCTCTTAAATGTATCATAATCAAAGTGTTACGTAGCAATGAGGTGCCTGGCAAATCCCCATCACAAAAATTTCAGAAGAACTTTTTTTNTTTTTTTTTTTTTTTGTAAGAGCCTGGATCATATATGGTTGTGTCAGGAACAAAATAAAACAGTCAAAGTAAAGCAGTGAACCAGACCAGTAAAAATCGGTGTCACTTTTCTACCTGCACAACAGGGGAAAATATGAAGTGATTAAGAACAGGAAAAAATTGAAATAGTAATTTTTCATCTGGCAAAGCCATACTTGGCAAGTAGAAAGTTATCAAACACATAATCTTCTTAACAGCTGTATTTACACTGGGCTAATTAACTCATTGTAGGTCAGAACTGTCAGAATCAGTGTGGTCTTTATAAATTTCCTGGGCAGTTCATAAGTAAATGAGCTAAGGCAATTTTTGGTGCATCCTCTTTAAGGCAGTAACATCTCTCACAAATATGGCAGTTCAAAAGAAAATACCAGCCCTGAGTTAAAAACCAGATTCATTTTATCCATTAGTCATTCATTTAATTCATTTCTTTGATTTTATTATTGGAAGGAGCTTTATATTTGCATAACATGAATGGTAATTATGGTTTAGTGGGCATTATGGTGTTTAGTCAGAGGTTGGACTTGATGACCTTGGAGGTCTTTTCCAACCTCAATGATTCCATCATTCTATGATTTGTCAATAATACATAAACCAAGGCCCAAAACAAAATCAAAGAATTTATTTTACCTTCTGGTTGATTTTTCTCTCTCTTTATGCTTGAATCTTTTCCCACTGAAATCAGTGAGGATTTTGATTCCTAACAAGTCAGTGGGAGCAGAATCTGTTCTTTTATTACCACATTTCTATGGACCCTGTGAGAACAGGAAATTGGATTTTGGAGCCAGGAAGATAAGTGAGGGGAAGACTTTTTGGAAGCAGTTTATGGTCTGTGTTGATGTTCAGTTTTAGGAAAACCCTGAATACAAGAAGTTTTGAACCACCTGAAGTGTTCTGGTCACTGCAGGTTTGATTTCGGTCACACTGAGGGGGGGATTGTGTCAGGGCTTGGCTGGAAAGTCCAGCTCAGGCAATTCCTCCCCTTGGTGCATTGTCACCATCCCTCAGCTCCTTCCAGGAAATACCACTGTGAAATGTAGAAGTCGTGTCCATGAGACAGGACAAGGAGGAATGGCTTTAAACTGAGAGGGGGCAGGGACAGGTGGATATTGGGGAGAAATTCTGCCCTGGGAGGGTGGGGAGGCCCTGGCACAGGGTGCCCAGAGCAGCTGTGGCTGCCCCTGGATCCCTGGCAGTGCCCAGGGCCAGGCTGGACAGGGCTTGGAGCAGCCTGGGACAGTGGAAGGGGGCCCTGCCCATGGCTGGGGTGGAATGGGATGAGTTCCCTTCTCACCCAAACAATCCTGTGATTTTATGTGATAAAACTGCAGCAGACAGTGTGTGACTGCTGCATCTTGATTTGGGTGATCTGATGGTGTCATCAAATCTCATGGAGTTGTTGGAAATGCTTCAGTGGGCAGGGGGGAAAGAAGAAAGGGGATAAACATCTGCCTCCAAGAGAAGGAAAAGTCAGAGGTGTTTCATGCAGTGAGCAGTGGCCTGGGGCAACTCAAAGCATGGACAGTGGCAGAAAACCCATCAAACATTATTTCAAATTACCTGCTGCAGTCATTTGAATTTGGACAATCTGCCAGAGGCCTCGTTAGTGCTGTGTGTATTTAGGGCCCGATTTCTCCATGCCCTGGGCAACTCTCAGCTGTGTGCAGGCTCCAAATACTGAACAGAACTTAGCTCATTTTCTCCTGCTGTCCAGCCCTGGTGTGATGTAAATGTCCCTCCCAGGAGCTGTTCTGGCTCTGGATGTCCTTGGTGACTCTGCCAATGCACTCAGGTTCTTGGCATCCAGGTTTCACTGCTGGCATTGCCATTCTCTGCTGCATTTCTCAGGGTGATGCAGCTCTCAGAGTGAGAGGTTATTGTCAGTGTAATTAATGAGGCATTGCCCTGCTACCTTTTACTTGAGATTTATTTGTGTATAATATTTCTAGTGGAAGCTGTTAGAAGATGCCTGAGTTCAATAAAGAGTTTCAAATAAGATGCCAACTCCATATAAAGACCACACTGAGATGAGATAAAATGGTATTTCCCCATTTCAGTGAATTTCACAAAATGCCCCAAGGATTCACAGGCCTTTCTCCACTATCTCATAATCTGCCCAGACACTGATTTGCCTGAAGAGCTGTAAATCTCATCACTGATGTCTTTCTGTAGTGGTGACCTCCACAAACACTGGCCTACACCTAATCCTCCAGCAAAAATCAAAATGAGGGCTGCTCTTTTACCTGTTCGTTTGCCAGAATTGCCCTTCTTTCACCTGAACTGGCAACCCACAGTAAATATTACACAGTCACCGTTTTTAAGGTGGGGTAGGTCAAGTATTTGACAGCTGAAGCACCAGGGAGAAGGAGCTAGAGCAGGAGTGCACCCAGGTCAGGAATTCTGCCTCCTGCAGCCCCTGGGGGTGGCTGGGGAGTGGGGCACACACAGAGTAACCACTGATGGTGGGGATCATCTCCTTGGGCTGTTCCCCCACTCAGGTCGTTCTGGAAGCAGGGATGTCTGGAACCACAGGCAGCATCTATCTTTGCTTTCAGAGTGCCTGATTGCTCCCTGAGCCCTGTGACCTGAAATTCCCCTGGGGAGGAATTCCACAGCTCCCTCATGCCCGGAGGGACAAAGCAACCACCTTGTTTTGTTTGCCTCGACGTTGCCACCTGCCAGTTTTGTTTCCTGCTCCTTGATTTTTGACAACAGCCATTTCCTCTCAACATCTTAAGGACAACTGTGACTATAAATATCTCCCTCACACCCCTGCTCAGCCATCTCTTTTCCAGACTTAGAAATCGTAATCTCTGTAGTTTCTCTAAATATGGAAAATGTTCCAGGCTTTCATCATCCTGCACCTTTTCTTGTTTTACTTTATCCTTTTATCCTTGTAACCAGTGACCAGAACTACAAGCAGTACCCAGGATTTGAGGATGGGATGGATTTATATTGAGGATCTGGGACTTTTTCCTTCCCCAGATTTCTTGGCTTTAGTATTGGTGGCACAGGGCAGACAAGAGTGCACATAACTCACAGTGGCTGCCACTGTGATCTCTTGGCAACAGCAAAAATGGTCTTGTTTTGCTTGACCACATGATTTTTGGTATAAATTCGCATCCACACGTACACAAATATTTAATGGATTCTGTGGGGCAGCACAAAGGGCATTGTAGGGAGAGAAGAAGCCACAACCCCTCCCACAGGACATCTGTCCCTGAGCTTTGGTTGGAGAAATGTTCCTAAATGCTTTGGCCTCTGTGACCTTGCTCAGGTCAGAGCCAGCACAGAGAGAATTTCCTTTGGCCAGGGCAGGAATGCAGCTGTAGGAGCATTGGTCCTTTTGCTTCCATAGAATCATGGAATCATTAAGTTTGGAGAAGACCTCTGAGAGGATTGATCCCACCAACTAACACAGGAGCACCATGCTCAGCACTGAACCACATCCCCAGGGGCCTCACCTGGGCGTTTTTGAACCCTTTGGGATGGTGGCTCCAGCAGTGCCCTCAGCAGCCTGTCCCAATAGCTGGCAACGCTTTCAGGGAAGAAATTTTCCATAACATCCAACCTGAGCCTGCCCTGGCCCAGCCTGGGGCTGTTTCCTCTCCTCCTGTCCCTGTTCCCTGGGAGCAGAGCCTGAACCCCCCTCACTGCCCCTCCTGGCAGGGAGTTGTGCAGAGCCAGGAGGTCCCCCCTGATCCCCCTTTTCTCCAGGCTGAGCCCCTTTCCCAGCTCCCTCAGCCCCTCCTGCTGCTCCAGACCCTTCCCAGCTCCTCTGCCCTGGGACAAGTTTCTTTCTTTCTTTCCACGAGATGAATTTGGTGGGAAGAGGTGTTTCCCCCCTTTCTCTGGGAATAGACTGAGGGTCAATAAATGCTCCCGTTCCACAAATCCTTCGCCCGAGCAGCAGCAGCTCCCCGGGCAGCAGCCGGCAGAGGTCACCGTTGCTGTAGCTGGGCTGGAAGGGGTTGAGTTTCCCCGGCTTTTATTGGCCTCACGTTTGGGATTGACAAACATTTCCAACCCCACCAATCCAGCGCTGACTGTTGCTGTTAGAGCATTGAATCTTTTNTTTTTTGTATGAAACCTTGGGTTTTGGTAATCTTTTTTTTTTTTTTTTTTTTTTTTTTTTTTTTTTTTTTTTTTTTCTTTATCAGCAGTTTGTTCGTAAAATGAAAAAAAAATCACAGGCTTCTGTTCACTTCTTAAAATTACTGGTATTTTTTCCACGTGCCTTTCATTTAATTCAGTAATGCTAATTAATATGTATTCAATATTGTGTTAGTCCTAAAAGCGTTTTGTAAGGAAACAGAAAACCAATTAATAGAATCTGTGCTTAAAGGAACACTTATATGGCCAAAGCCATGGAGCAGTAGGGGAATTTATGTGATTTATTCTATTAATTGAAACAATTTAGTTTTTAATATGTTCTATTTGACCCTTGCTCTAGACATCCAATTAAATAAAGATATTTTACACCTGAAAATGCTAATGTGAATACATATTTTAAGTATTTTTCTAACCTGATTTTTTAAATTAATATCTTGTGGTTATTTCATAGACCGCTCAGTTATCCTATGAAATAACTGTTTATTTAGCATGGGGGTTAAAATGTTGCTTGTGCTCACTGTAACTCTCTATGGAACTCAAATGAAGAAATCTAAAAAGATAATTTCAGATTTTGATGGAGAAAAGGGGCACTGCTCAGCTACGAGGATGAGAAAATACAGCCACAGTTACTTTCTTCACCACCTTGTTGGGAGGGCCAGATCCCTCCGGGGTGAGGGGCTGGGACTGATCAAGCTGTGAAATCACTGGTACTGCACAGATGTGTGGGGGGCTCCTCTCCAGACCTTGCTGAGATTTGTCTCAAAATGATTCATATCTGTGATTATTAATAAATTTGAAGGCCGAGCCTTCCTTATCATACTTGAGAACTCTCCAATATATTTGATTCTTCGTTCCATCCCTGTAACCTCTTGGGGAAGTGCAGAAAACACAGTAACCCTCTGAATTTCAGACAAAACTGCCTGAAATGGCAGTTGGCAGGGGGTGTTTAAAAGCCTGTTCTCCACTATCTCTGAAGCAGCTCAGAAGTGCCACGAACAGGAATGTACAGATAAATCAGCTCCCTCACTGTCTCATTGCAGAGAGTTGTCACATTTCAGTTTGGCTCAGCAAAAAAAAAAAAAAGTGCCCCAAATACTTAATTGTGATACTCTATGAAAACATCCATAAATTATCCATCTAACAGTCACAATGCAACCTCCAAGTTGTGACAACTCGGAAAACCAGCCTAACAAGCACGCTCACTTCTGGTGTTTTTCTGAAACTTCTTCAGCATTATAAGGAGAATTTAAAGTGAAGAAAGAACCGAAGCACAAACACTTTTTGTTCTCAGCACACAAATTCCTTCTGTCTCCCTGCCTGGGGTCCCCGTTTTTATCTGTGGGCAGTGTCTCAGCTGTAACAGTGTTATCAGCAGCTATAAATCAATAAACATTGTCAGCTCCATCCTGTCACTACACACAGGCAGCAGGGAGGTCGTGAGCTTTTCCAAGTGGACATCCCAGAGGATCCACGGTCTCTGCTGAAGTACTGCTCTGTCTGCACTGAAAGGACTCTGCCTTGGGTCGGTCACGCTTTGATTTAGCAGAATTCCTATTTATTCATATTAGTACAGAAAGAAAGGAGTTTTTATCTAGAGTAGAATTATCACGGCACGAGAAAAAGGAAATAAGAAAGCCTCAATATTCAGAACAAAGCCAGTAAAGAATTTTCATAAAGGTGTAACTGCTGTAGAATGCAAATAAAACTAAGTTCCCATATACCTGGATAAAAAGAGTAAGAACACTTGCATTTCCCTAAGATTAAGCTGCTCTGGCTAAAGATGTTTTTCAAGCTTTAAGCTTATCCACAGCTGCCCCACGAACACCTTCCAGATGTGCGTGCAGCCAAACCTGCCCCGGCAGATGCGATTTTCGGTTCCACCAAACCACGCCGCGCTTGCAAACGCTGCCTGCAAGCAGCGAGCGCTGCGCGTTGCACGGACATCCCATCTGCGTCTCCTCCGGAGCTCCGGAACCGGCGCTCGGCACCGCACCTGGGCCGTGGGGCCATCCCGAAGTTGGCGGGCGGTGCCGCAGCCGCGGCCGGGCCGTGCGGGGCCGGACGGGTCACTCACCTCAGAGCCGGAGCGCTGCTGGCCGGGGGCTCCGCGCTGCCCGAGGGGTGTCCAGGCTGCTCTGCGCTCCGTGGCAGCCCCGTCCTCGGCCCCAGTGCCCAGCCCGCAGAGCCATTCACATTCCCGCTGCCGTCGCAGCCTCATTCAGCGCTCAGGGCTCCGCTCTGACTCACAGCGATCCGGCTCCCTCTGGGTCCTAGCGCTGTGGACGTGTGGGAGCTGCACGGGCTCGCAGGAATTCAGCCCTTGGCTCGCTGCCGAGCGCAGGCAGGGATGCACAGATGTGCAGTGAAAGTTTCAAAGCCTGGCTGGTCGTGTGAGTGCGCTCGCAGAACGCCCAGAGAACCCTCCGGCTGCGCGGGGCCGCTGGCAGAGACTGAAACCCTCGGCAAGGGATGTTTTGTCCTCAGCCTTTCCACTCTGCATCCTAATCCTTGCCCTCGATTTAAAGATGAGGGCTCCCAGAGTGAAACTCCCAGCTCCCTGGTGAATGGGTCCTTTAGAAAATCATCTCCAGAGCCCTCTGCTCATCTCAGGAGTTTGGAAGCAAACCTGGAGGAACACCAATGGTTAACTGGGGAAGGAGTGGACCGGGTTCCCTGCAAAAACAGTGCAGTCCCCATTATCAGCTGGCTTTAACTGGGGTCAGCCAAGCACTGCTTGAGAGTAGCAAAGAAATATTTGACCCTGACTTGAGTCAGAGGAAAAGATTATATAAGGATCCTTCCAACTGAAATTCTCTGCTTAACATGCTTACCTTAAGCAACAAAGAGATATGGAAATGTTTTCCAGTGTGTTTGAGGAGAGGGATTAAGTAGTTTATAAGGGAACAACGGGGGGATTTAGGCACTGATAAATATAGCAAAGAAATATAAAAATTTAAAGCTTTGTAATACATACATATAAAAAAAGGCAATTTGGCTAAAAACTCCATTGTCAAAAAAGTTGGCAGCTCTGTTGAGGATTATGAAGCAGCCCCTTAGAATTTCCCAGTTCTCATTTTGGCACGGTGGAACCTTTGTGATTACACAGAGCCAAGGAAAAAAATTAAAAGGAGATCACTGCATTTTATCTAAGTGGAAGTAATCGAACACTTTTTGATTCCATCCAGGAGAGGGCAGCCAGCTGGAGAGACCGGTCCTTAAATCCTTTGGGAAAGGGAAAGTTGTGTGGAAGGCACTACGTAAAGGCAAAGAGCAAGGAGGCAGAGAAGCTTTGAGATAATCAAGTTATTTGCCACGGAGATGTGCTGCTTTCTGAACCTGGGGCACCCCTATCCTCATGTTTTATTAGCACCAGCAAAAAAACCTTCAATTTCTTCCCCACAGTGCCAAAGAGGTTTCAGTGCTAGATTGATTCTTGGAGGTGATGTGCATTTAAAATTGCCTGGAATATCCTTTAGGAAATTGCAGCACAAAATGCTGGACATGAGTGCTGAAATTTTCTTCCCCATTTGCCAGGATTATGCAGATTGCTTTGTTTTTCTGCAAGGAAAATGCTTCAGCACATGATGGCAGTCACAGGCCCAAGTGTGTCTTCATTTACACAGAGAGAGTTTCTTCAAAATGTTGCCTGTGAACCCTGACCTCGGGATTTGGGCAGAGCCCCAGGGCCCATGGCAGAGCTGCCAGGCTGTGCCTGTGCTGAGCATTTGTCTCACTTCATTGGAACATCCTCAGATTAGGACTTTGTGCTGGAGAATTGGGAAGAGCCTTCGAGCCCAGTGTGACTGCAGCAAACAGCATCAGGTGAGAGCTAGAAGGTGATAGGATTTTTCCTCTCTTTACTTAGGAGTTAGTGCACACTTGTGTTGAGCATCCCTAAGAGTATTTCTTGCCAAGAGCTACCTGCTTTTTCTTAAAACTGTGTCACAAAAGCTCATTTGGACACAGTAATCAGCAATACATCGTGTTTGTACCTAATCTGTATCACCAAAACTGATTTCTGTCTTGAGGAAATCCTCCCCTCGTCGCACATTCCTGTCCCTCCCGAGCTCACCCCAGCAGGCTGATGTCAGCAAGAGGTACAGCTGGGATCCCTGGGAAGGAGCAGGAGCTTGTCTGCTTTTTCTGACACTCCCATGTCCCCCAAACAAACACCAAATTCAGCTTTTGGAGAAGGTGTGGCAGCGATGCAGGGAGGAATGTCTGATCCCAGGGCACTGCTGTGCTCGGACGTGAATCCTCCTTCAGCAGTGGCTGGAGGCAGAGATTTAAAGAGAAAAGCTTTGCTCAAGCCCTCCAAGAGCTGAGGGTTGCTTTGGGAGGTCGCTGGTGCAAGGTGAGGGATTGCAGTGTTAGGCTAAGTAAGGAAAGGATGTGCTGGAATCAGAAAGGCAGCCGGATAAAGAGTCCTGTGGGCAGGGAGTGAGTGAATCCTGATTCTCTACTGGGCTGCATCCAGTTACTTCTCTGCTTCCACTAAAGTCTCCCAGGATCTCTTGGATGAGCTTCTTCTGTGGGAAGCTGTGGCTGCCCCATCCCTGGCAGTGTCCAGGGCCAGGGCTTGGAGCAGCCTGGGACAGTGGAAGGTGTCCCTGCCCATGGCAGGGGGTGGAACAAGATGAGCTTTAAAGTCACTTCCAACCCAAAATGTTACACAATTCTATGGATTCCTCCTGGAATCTGTGTCCTTTGTGCCGCTGAAAGTCTCAGAGAAGGCATTTGGGAAGAAACAGCCTTTTTCTTTAGAAGAAACAGCCTTCGAGGAAAAATGTTGCTTTTGATGAATCCTCATTTATTTCTGAAATCTTTGTGGGTTTGGAAGCAACATGGGTGAGTACAGCTGCTGTTCATAAAATCTTGGCACTTTAGAGAGGTGTCAGGTCACTGAGAAAGGGACCCACAGAGCATCAAACAATTTTCAGAGATCCTGTAAAAGTATAAAGGGGTAGGATGAGCTTAACAAGTTTTATTTTCTTCAGAGACATTTATTTACATGTGTGTGCATAACATTCAATACTTCCTTGTAATGCTAAGTCGTTACACAAAAAAAGATGTTTCACCAGTAACCCTCTTGCCCTGCCTGTCCTGGGGGTGCTTTGATGTGCATTTGAGGAAGAGTTTTAAGTGTCTCAAATGAAACACTCAGAGTGGAAGATGGTGTCTGTTTTACCTGAAAGAATATTTATCTTTTACACTTCTAAATTTCCAGGAAGCAGAATGTTGTTAACTTGTATAAACTTGTCTGAGAGCTGTTCCCAGGGCTAAAGTGAATGGAAAGGGATCACAGAATCCCAGACTGGGTTGGGTGGGAAGGGACTTTAAAACTCATCCAGTCCCACACCCTGCCATGGGCAGGGACCACTTCCACTGTCCCAGGCTGCTCCAGGCCCTGTCCAGCCTGGCCTTGGGCACTGCCAGGGATCCAGGGGCAGCCTCAGCTGCTCTGGGCACCCTGTGCCAGGGCCTCCCCACCCTCACAGGGAACAATTCCTGCCCAATATCCTACCCATCCCTGCCCTCTGGCACTGGGAAGCCATTCCCTGTGTCCTGTCCCTCCATCCCTTGTCCCCAGTCCCTCTCCAGCTCTCCTGGAGCCCCTTTAGGCCCTGGAAGGGGCTCTGAGCTCTCCCTGGAGGCTTCTCCTCTCCAGGTGAGCACCCCCAGCACTCCCAGCCTGACTCCATAGGAGATATTAAACATTTATGACTCAGCTGGAGGAAGCTCCCTCACGTTTGGCTGAGTAGAAGCTAATCAAGAAGTTGGCAGGAATGATCACAATGCAAATTCTCTTCTTGTGTTCATGACAGGAAGTGGAAAAGTTGATAGAGGAATTGAGGGTCTGTTTTGCCTTTGTGGATTTGTGCAGCACCACTGTGGGGCTGGGAGGGGGAGACGTTTCCAGAAAAAAGCAGAAGCTCACTTATGGGTCATGAATAAATGGGTCAGACAAACAAGTTCATTACTGATTTACTGTAGGACTCAGTCTCCTGTAAATATTTTCTTAACTGTCTCTGCCTCATGGCTTCACAGCTGAGTCGATACCACATGGGGAATGCAGCTTGGGCTGTTGGAAAATCGATGGGAGCACAGTGCAATTCCAACAGCCTGCAATCCAACCCGGGCAGGGAGGCAGCCACTCCTCTCTGCTGCACTGCTGAGGTGATTTGCACTAATCCTTTCTTTCTCTTTTGCTCGGTTCTGTAGTGCACAGGATAAAGAAACCCTTTGACCCTACATGAAAACATCTCAAAAGCCTGAGCTGACTAAAAGCAAAATATCTGGTGATGGTTCAAGTGCTGTTACAGACAGAGTTGAATTGTAGTGGCAGTGCCATATAGACAGAGCTCTGAGAAGAACTTCACATTCTGCTTCAGACTCAGCACAGATTTGGCCTGACAGTTGTTTGAAGAGATAATGAAAACTACAATTTTTTTTTTTTCTGGAATGCACAGGCTTGCATCCAATACATTATTTATTTAATGTATATTTTTATTAATGGCTTTAAGCTGAAAGAGAGTTAGATATTAGGGTGAAATTTTTCTCTCTGAGGGTGGTGAGGCCCTGGCACAGGGTGCCCAGAGAAGATGTGGTTGCACCTAGAAGTGCCCAAGGCCAGGTTGGATGGGACTTGGAAGAACCTGGGATAGTGCAAGGTGTCCCTGCCCATGGCAGGGGGGAATGGGATGGGATTTAAGGCTCTTTCCAGCCCAAACCATTCTATGATTCTATGGTGAGTGCTCAGCTATTCACTGGCAGAGAGGATCAAATGAGAGCCTATATGCTATTTAAAATATTAGAGGAACTCTGGATTTTGAGAGTCAGCAGTCAGATGTTTATTCCGTGTTCTTCTGTGAGAGGATAAAGATTTTGATGAAATTCTGCCTAGAAGCTGCAAAGTTTTTTCCTAGGATTGACCTTGTTGTACTTGTTTGAGCCAGACTTGGTTTGAAGTCTGAATTCTCCTTGGAAACAGTTGTTTGTCAGGGTTTGCTGAGGGTGGATTTTGTTTGAGGTCTCTCTCCTTGGACAGAAGCTGCTCTGATGGATTTTTAGAAGGAGAACACCTGCTCTGGTTACCTTTCACATTCATCTCCTTGACAGAGGCTTTTACAGAGCCAGTATAAAACATCCCTCCCTGCTGCTGGGGTTGGCTATTTTTGCCTGGTTCTGTGCTGCCAACACTGTGCCAGCATTAATGTTCCAAACACCCACAGTCTGCCAGGGGGACCCTGTTCTGGGGGTGCCAGCAGTGCCAGTGGAGCTCAGCAGCTCCAGCACTCACAGCCCCAGTGCCAGCACGACGTGGGACTGTCCTGGGGGAGGTCTGCCCCTGCCTCCTCAGTGGCACCAGAACCCCAGACCCCCTGAGAATCCCCGGCTCCAGCACTGCTGCAGAGGATTTGGAAGCAGAGAGGAGCATCAGCTCTGGCCCAGAGTGACTGCTCCCTGCTCTGATGGGTGAAATGGGCCTCGTGCTTTCCCTCCTTGCCCCTCCCTGCTCTCCCACCCCTCTCTGGCAGGGGCTGTGCCTGTCCCAGCCTGGCCTCATCTCAGGGGCAATAATTTGCCTGTAGGACCAAGCTTTGCTCATGACCTCTGGCAGTTGCCAGCTGCTTATGGGATTTTCTATCTGCAAGGGATGAGCATTAAAATCTGATCCTTTTTGCCCTGTTAGTGGGCAGATGAGATAAGATCATAGCACAATTGTTCCTCCTTTCAGGACTGAATCCTCACGTGCAGCAGCACTGGGGCCACAGCTGTGGGATCAGGTTGTGCTTGCTCTCCTGGGATGCTCCCATGGCCCTGGACAGCAGATTCCTGTCCACAGCACCACAGAACTGTGGCCACTGGGCCAAAGGTGCTCCCACAGAAGTGTCTGCTCTTTGCAGAGTGCCCCAAAACATTCCAGGGTGCGCCTTGGCCTCCTGCTGTAGAGCAGACCCCACGAGAGGACTTGGTGACCTCAGGGAATGTTGCTTTGTTGCTTAAATCCTGTGGAGGGGGTAGGACAAGCACTTTGGCATTTGAGTTGCTGGTATATAATTTTTTAAGGGTGAAATGAGGCTTTCCATGAAACACCTTTTCTTGCTCTTTGGCCTGAAC
This sequence comes from Chaetops frenatus, assembly GCA_013400775.1. Taxonomy (NCBI): domain Eukaryota; kingdom Metazoa; phylum Chordata; class Aves; order Passeriformes; family Picathartidae; genus Chaetops; species Chaetops frenatus. Next base: position 36,065 of record VZTR01002272.1, on the reverse strand, counting down.
GTGGTCTTTTTCTGTAAACACTCTGCTTTAAGCTTCCTTCTCAGTCACTGATTTTGCTGAAAGTTTTTAAGAAAACTTTTGTGGAAAGGAGACAGAATTATTAACTAGCAAAATGTCACCAAGCCATGGAATTGAGGTAAAAAAAGGTAATTTGTCAGAGTTAGCAATTACTGTGTGATAACAGGAATTACCTGGCTGCTTTAAAGTTCGTCCAGGATTTATCCAGGCTCTACTACCAGGACAGCCTTTACCATAAATCAGCCAATTTCTTCAAACATTTCTGCCCTGTAAAAGGTTTCCAGCTACCTGTGCTTTACCATAAATCAGTGAACATGAGAGAGGCCACACTTTGGGGAGAGCCCCAGATTTCCCCCCCAGTCATTCAAGATTTAATTTCCTTAGGATGAATTCCAACTTTGAAAAAGAATCCCATCTGCAAGATTCTCCCTGGCCAGCCCTTCTCTGTATTTCCAAGAAGGAGCACACTTAGGAATTGCTGTAAAACATGGCTCTCTGTTCCTAGCACTGTTGCAGGGCAGTAATTAAAACCAGGACTGTTATTCACTCTTTACGTACCAAAGCCTGGAAGCCTGAGCTCTGTGGGTCTGTGTTCTGTGGGAAATGGGCTGGGCTGGTTTGGCTTTGATTTATTACTATTATTATTATTATTATTATTAGTAGTAGTAGTAGTAGTAGTAGTAGTAGTAGTAGATGTTGTTGTTGTTGTTGTTACTATTTGTTATTGTTATTATGTGTTATTGTTATTATTTTTTATTATTTATTATTGTTACTACTACTGTTATTTCTTCAGAGACAGAAAAAAGTGTTTAGTGACTACAGCAGGTTTAAATGAATAAAAATTGCACTTTGTCCCCAGAAGTGACAGCTGGAGGTAAGATTTACTCACAGTTGTTGCAGGAGGGATGTTGAAGGCACACCCCTACCGTAATTCCATTTACATCTGGATGAACCTGTTGTCCGTGAACTTGTCTGCCTGAGGCACTGTTTGCTTCCAAACCTTTCCTGGCAGCAATATCCAGGTTCTCCACCACCTCTTCAGAGCTCTTGTGCATGTTCTGAGCTGCTCTCAGTGAGTGCCCCCAGCTTTCAGCAGTGCCAGGGGTCTTGAGCAGCACCTCCATCCCCACCTCACCCACCACCTTCATCACTCCGTAAACCTCCCCCGTGTCCTGCCCCACCTCCCTCCCCAGCCCAAGGAGCCCCAGGCTCCGTGGCAGCTGTTTCATCACTTTAATCTCTTTACACACCCTCCTGGGAGCCTTTCCTCACTCCCTGTGCCCCTCCAGAGCCTGGAGCTGCACATGGACTCGGGGGGAGGCTGCAGAGAGGTGCCCCAGGTGATTCCTGAGCCTCTCATATTTCCTGATTCATTTGCAAGCAGTGATGATATCCAACAAAACCGTTTTTATGTGCACAGCATCAAGCCATCTGTTGCACTAAATGTTCATTTAAGAACCCAAGGAATCCCTTCTCCATGAGAAGAAATCCTTTTCCATGCTGCAGGAGTGTATTCCAGCTCGTTGGTGCCTGTTTGCAAGTCCCTACAAGCTGATCACTCCAGCTGCTGTGCTGTCCTTTGTTCTTGTCACAGGCCAATTGTAATTACAAAATGTTATTTTAATTAAGAAGGAAACTGTGCTTGAAGAGGCCTCCCCTCTGCGGGGACACACAGGCTGGTGAGAGAGAGAAACAGCCCAGATCTGGACACCAGGCTCACACCAATTTACTGTGAAATGTCTCTCTTCTGCACTGGATTTTATTCCTGGAAGAGAGCAGTGCTATTGCTTTGTGAGGCTGATCCCTTGTTTTTCTGGGGGTTTAAATCTTGCAGAGACTGGAAAAGCTTTTCTGCTCTCACAGGAGTGAGGTCAGACCTGGCTGCAGTTTTTCTTCAGGCCCCTAGGTCCTGTCCCAGCCTGGACACAACTCCAGCACCTCTCACCTGGCCCAGAGCTGTCTCTTTTGGAGGGAGCACATTTATTTATCGTGGTCATCACTAATTAACCCAACTTTCTCTCACTAAGGATCAGAATATCAGAATATCCGAGTTGTCTGAAAGCATGGAAGTTGTCCTTGCATTTGTAAATGTTCTCTCACCCAGTGTGGGTCTGCCCAGGCTCCCACACTCAGCTCTCCCCCTCCCAGCTCTGCCTGGGAATACAAGGGATGCAGGAGGGAGTCCTGCTATCAAATTAGGATCAGATATTTAACAGCAGGCTTGGAGGGAAGTGCATTTGACAATTCACCCCATCCCTAGAGGTGTCCAAGGCCAGGTTGGACAGGGCTTGGAGCAACCTGGGATAGTGTGGAATGAGAGGAGCTTTAAGGTTCCTTCCAACCCAAACCATTCCATGTTTTTATGATTCTGTAAGGGGTGGGACATTTTAAAGTAGCTGAAAAGAAGGGCCCTGTTGGAGAGACCCTGCCCTGACACCAGGGACTGGAAGGCTGGACTTGCTCTTTATCATCTCTCTGTCCAGTATCTGCTTATCTTTATTGATAAATCTTAATGAGGCTTTGGGGAAGGTTGAAAATAAGTGCAAATGATCACATTTAAAGCAAAGCTCTAGAAGTATTTAATATCATATTCATCTTCCAGGACCTGAGCTCTGTATTGTATAACAATAGAGATAATGAAAGTGTAAAACACTAGGGATCTCTGCCAATGTTACAACTTGTTTTTACTACTAAAAAAGGCAGTAAACTGGGAGGGCACATCCACCAGTGAATTGCTTTGCACTTGCCCTGCTTCTTACACTTGTTTTCTACACTTCTGGGCTCTGCTGGAGGCAGAACTCCAGGCCAGAACTACCTTTGGGCTGAGCTAGGGTGGGAGTGCTCAGTGTGTTCAGTTGTCCTGCAGGAAAACGCAAAGTTCTGCCTGGGAGAACTATTCTGAGTTGAAAACTGAATGAAAACCAAACTTTTCAGTTTTGCCATGAGGAAAACTAGGCATGGAGTGAACCCCTGGTAGGGCTGTCACACCCATCCACCAAGCTTTTATTTCAATATCACAGACTTTGTCTCATCTTCACCGTGATTTCCATCTCTGTATTGCTGGGTACATATCCTGCACAATAAAATCCCTCAATTAGCAGCAATGATGTGAAACTCTGAAGAAACTCACTTTTCTGTATCCTGGACCTCCTTGCTGTGTGCTGACATGGATTGGGGGGGACTGGGGAAAGCAAAACTTTAGGGAGAAATGGTGGAACAGCTGGAGCAGAGCTGTGGGATGCTACAGAGATGAAGTGCTGAGGTGAGGTGGGGAGGAGGCACAAGGAGCCAGCAGTAACCCACTGCACAGATCTGCAGAAATAATAGAGTTTTCAATGCAATAATAGAGTTTTCAATGCAATAATAGAGTTTTCAATGCAATAATAGAGTTTTCAATGCAATAATAGTGTTTTCAATGCAATAATAGTTTTCAATGCAATAATAATTTTCAATGTAATAATAGAGTTTTCAATGCAATAATAGAGTTTTCAATGCAATAATAGTTTTCAATGCAATAATCATGCTTTCAATGCAATACTAGTGTTTTCAATGGAATTATAATGTTTTCAATGGGCTTGTAGGAAAAGTGAGAATTTTGAGTTAAGGAAAATAACTTTTTATGGTTTCTGCCAAACCACTGGAGTGGATCAAGCCTTGCAAACAGGAAGAGCTTTGCTTTTCAGGGACACTTTGACAGCCTCCTGCCAGGGGTGTCCTGAAGAGCCTCTGTGGCATTGTCACCAGACCTGCAATTCTGGCACATGAAAGTCCACCTGGGAGAATCAGCCACCCCCCAGTGCAGGTTTAAGACATGCAGCTGCAGCATGGATTGAAAGTGCTCTTTGCATGCACAGAGGGAATCCAAACCAATTTGGGTTTGAGGAGAGCAGGGTTTACTCCAGGACACAACACAGAGTTTGCAGATCATTGGACAGCTCACTCTCGTACAGATCATGCCTTTTTATGGGGACATTCCAGCTCCAAAGAAAGCAAATTCTTCTCAAACACATTGTCTTAGTTAAACTTTTAATATGTTTTGATATTGCCAGCAGCAGCTTTATATAATGCAGTCGTGTAGCAAACAAAACTCACTGTGTGCTCTTGAGGAATGGAAGCCCATGGATGGAGGGGATGGATTGGCACTGTGGGATTTTCAGTGGTTCATGCCAGGAATCAAGGGGTTAATGACCTTCCAGCACTGCCTCGGGACTGGGAAGCACAGAATGTTCTGGAAGCAGGGGGAGCGGGTGAGATTTTGGCCAGCTCACCTGGAGCCCAGGTTATGGATGGCAGGAAAAGGACACACTTAAACCAAATCAGGACTGGCTGGGGTTCTGATCCCCAAACCAGTTCCTGGCTGGGGTTCTGATCCCCAAATCAGGACTGGCTGGGGTTCTGATCCCCAAACCAGTTCCTGGCTGGGGTTCTGATCCCCAAATCAGGACTGACTGGGATTCTGATCCCCAAACTGGTTAGTGACTGGTGTTCTGACCCCCACAACTGTTATTGACTGGGGTTCTGATCCCCAAACCAGTTCCTGACTGGGATTCTGATCCCCACAGCTGTTATTGATTGGGGTTCTGATTCCCAAACAGGACTGACTGGGATTCTGATCCCCAAACCAGTTACTACTTGGGGTTCTAATCCCAACACCAGTTACTGCTTCTAACCTGAATATCAATACTATTTCTTCTTTCCCCAGTGCAATGCACAGGCCCTGTCCTCTTCCCAAACATGAGGAAGGTAGGAGTGGAGCAGTCACTGCCATGGAAAGGAGTTTGGGTGGTGTCACTGGGCAGAGTTTCTGGAGGCTGTCCCTTGTCCCCCTGTCCCTGAGCTCTGGGGGCCTGGCAGTGCCTCTGGGGACACCGTGGGGATGTGCAGCTCCTCGTGGGGAGCATCTCCTGCCTGGCTGCCCATGCATGGTCTGCTGAAGGCTTGGCTCTGCAGGAGCTCCTGCCATGCTGCTGTGTCTGGGCACCCCTGTCTTTGCTGTGCTGGGATTCCTTGGAAGCACAGAACCACCTTGTGTCCTGAAATTGTTCTCCATTATGCTCCAAGGGACAGTGGGTATTTTGGGTTGTCCTTCTCTTGCTGTTCTTTTCAGGAAAGCAAGGACAATTTTACGTTGCATTTGTCACTCCATAAGCCTTTCCAAAATCTGGGTCATTCCAAATGCAAGGTGTCACATGGGTAAAGGAATTCTGCTTGGGAATACACTGGGAATTTTAAGTGTTGCTACATTAAGAGCAGAACTCACACTTGAAAATCTCAGGCAATACATATGCTTCATGTTTTCCTGTAAAGAACAACTACTCAGGAGTTCTGGAAGTCCAGGGGAACTTACAGGGTACTCAAAGAATGCCTCCCTTATTCTTTGGGTCTAATCCTGGTTTTATACCTGCAGCTCTTTAGTGGAACCTGAGTCATTTTACAACATTGTGGTCAGTGGGAAAAGCTGTGTTGTGCGTGTGCTTTTCCTTTTTCCATCCTGGATTTTCTGTCTGCATGTGGCCTGTTGGTTCCTCTGCCACTTGATCACAGCACAGTGTCCTTTGGGGCTGGAGCCAGGTTTTGAGACAGCTCAGCTAACGAGGAAGGGGCACCCATTCCCTGCAGTGTGCTTGGGATGCTGGGGAATAAGGAGATCTTGAAATTACCATCCATAATCTTGACTGTAAATGATCAAACAGATCATCACCCATTTTTGTAAATCTTATTTCCTAAATTCTTAAGGGCATTGTCCAGGTAAAGCAGAAAGAAAGAGGGATCCAGAAGTTGTCCTCAAGGTGGTGGAAAACTCTGTAATTTTTCTGAAGCACGGGGCAGGCAGGGCATGGAAAGACTGCCCAGTGCTGCAGTGGAAGTGAACTGTTCATCTCTATTTTTAAATTACTCCCTTCCTTCTAGAATTATGTTCAACACTGTGATGCCTTTGGATGTCCAGCAGATGAATTATGAGCACTTAGAGCAATGATGAGAGCCAGCAAAGTGAGCTGGAGCACGGCTGGCAAAGGAAGTATTTGTGTAAGAGGTGACTGACAGCAACTTGTCTCAGTCTGCTCAGTTTCTTCTGTGACTTCTGTGTCAAAAGTGAGTTCTTCAAAACCTCCAGCTCCCTCAACTTTTTAACCTGCTTGCTGGGAACAAGAAAATGTCTCTTTCCCAGATTCTCCTTTTCTCATTGGCCTTGTTGCAAGCAAGAGCTGAGTGAAAAGGAGAAAAACCCAAACCAGAACAACAAAAAACCCCCCAACACAACCTTCATTCCAGAGTCCAATTTGCAATGAGAATATTTGAGTCTATTTTTATCCAATTCCATTTGGACAAAATTCAAGAATTTGATTTTTCCCATTGCTTTACTTTGTACTCTGGTTGACTCAGAAAGCACGGGCTGAAACCAATGCTGAACCACAAAATTCAATTAAAACACAGGGAGTAAGCAGGGAGGAGAAATCAATGGCTGGATTAGTCCATCAGCTGCTGTTCCCATGATCTTCTTATCTTATCCTGCACTACGAGAAGAACTGCTGGAAAGTGGAGTTGTTCTAAAATCAGCTCAGGCTGCTGTGTCCTCTCAGCACAGAGCAGAAAATTGGATCAATAGCCTGAGCCTATTCCTCTTTGCTTTCCTTCTAAACAGCTGGACTGCCAAATCCACCCAGAGAATGGAGGCTAATCTGGGGTTTAATCCTCTGCTCTCCCACTATGAAGTTAAACAACAGAGCCTGAAACAAGCAGAAATCAGTACAGATTCCAAGCCAGGCTGCTTAGGGTTTACATATATTTATAATTTTAAAATTTTTTTAATATATTTTGCTGCTGTTCTTGCATCTAGCAACTAAATCAGACATTTGGAACAGAAACGTTTGCAAATCCTGAGATTACCTGTGGGTCTATCAAAAGAGAAAAGCTAAGGCAGGAGGGAAATGTTCTAAAATGACAAGATTTAATTTTTAATTTGTTCCTATTTCTATCATATATTTCACTTTTTATGTAGAACATAATAGCAGCACTTCTGAAGTTTTACATCAAAGGTCCTCGAGACCAGGGGGAGAGAACAGAAAGGAGCAAACACATTCTTGACCTTATATGAGCTGTTTCAAAACTGCCAATTATGACCTTTTCCAACCTTAACAATTCTATGATGGGTACCTGGACCTTTATTTAAAAAGACAAAGGCAAAGAGCAAAATGTACTCTTTTTTATCCTTTCTCTTTTGCTCACTGGCAATATTAGATTGGTTTGCTGGTGGAAAACTGTGATCCTGAATGGAGAGTCCTGACTCAGGGAATGGCTGGAACAGGGGAGGGAAAAGGGATTGGTGGTGGTTTCCTTCAGATAATTCAGTGCAAGGGATCTGCACTGTCCCGCACAGCAACACCTCCCCCGTGTCTCTGGTGATGAACAAACAGGAACATTTCACTGCAGGAAAGGCAGCCCAGCACATCCATGCACCTGGAATGATTGGAACACCCAATTTGGGGTCACACAGGGCCAGTTCTGATCCCTCAGAACTTGGGCTCATTGAAAATTCAGTATTTTTGGCTGGGTTCAGGGGGCAGATAGCAATGTTTTGGTGTTGATGTGGGAGGGATGGTGGAAATGTAACTGGATGGGCTTTAAGGTCTCTTTCAAGCCAAACCATTCCATGGCTCCTCCAGCTGTGTCTCTGCTGGAACCTCTATTTCTGTGGAAAGAGCACGTCTGGAATGTGCTGAATTGACACCTGAACAAGCTTTTGGTGTTGATGTGGGAGTTGATGTTTGGGGTACAGGATGATCTGCAGCCTTGTGTAAGGATGGGCTGCATTCCCACCCTCCAGTGTCCTCCCAGGGAATCACAGAACCAGGAAGGATCCAGGACTGGGTTGGGTTGGAAGGGATCTTAAAGCTCATCCAGTGCCACCCCTGCCATGGCAGGGACACCTCCCACTGTCCCAGGCTGCTCCAACCCTGTCCCAGCCTGGCCTTGGGCACTGCCAGGGATGGAGCAGCCACAGCTGCCCTGGGCACCCTGTGCCAGTGGGAGCCACATCCCTGTCTGCTGCCAGAAATGGACACTCAGCATTGCTCTGGGTGGTTTGAATGTTTTCCTGAGCATTCCTCCAAGAATATCTTGTCTCTCTTAAGCACCTCCAAGCACCCATAAACACATCTGCCTCTCTGCACTTCCCTCAGTGTATTTATTTTTGTAGCAGGGAGGGGGAGATGGAAAATCCTCGGAGCAGTAGCCACAGAAGCTGATCCACCACTGAGCAGGCACATGGCCAAGTGGATGCATGGGCATACATGCAGACAGCCCAAAGGACAGATGTATCAAATCAGATTTATGAGGTCAGTTTTCCCAGCCAATAAAGGCCAGATTGCTGTCTGCCCCATTATAACCTTCCTGTGTTTAAATGGATGTGAAACAGATAATCCAGCCTTTGGCGGGAACAGCGCTGATAAAACACAAACATTATTCCTGTAGCCACACAAGATTATTTTCCCAATTCAGCAGAAAGTATTGGCTTGAAGATTGTTAAAGAGGTCACAGTATTTTTATGTTGGTTGTGTGTGAATAAAAATTTTCTCAGTCCAAGAGAAGGACCAGAGGATGTGGATTAATTATCATTATTATTATTTTTATACATAAAATTTTATACATAATATAGTACAGCAGGAAGGGACTGTATATCTTGGTGTGATGAGATCTGTCCTGGGCAAACCTGTGTAAGTGATATCTTCTCCTCAAACCCCAAATTAAATGCTCCTGAGCCCTGGGCCAGGCTGGTGTTTCCCTCAGGTTGAAGGTTGTACCTGTTCAAGTGGTTGTTCTATGAATGGGACAGGATTTTGAGAACATTTCATCCCACCATTTAGAATGATTATTGACCACATTATTTCCCCAAACATATAAAATGAAATGCAAATGTCCCATTAGGATGGTGGTGTATCCATTATCTCCAGGATAACTGCCTGAAAAAGTTGCATTTTTCCTTTTATTTTGGATAAAACAAAGCAATTTTCCCTTCTATAAGATCCCTTCTCTCAGCAAACAAACCTAAATTGGTTCAATATTGTTGTTTGAATCTCTATTTACTTATCCTATGGGAAAAAATGTAAATTAAAATATGAACATTACATGCAAGACACTTCAAGAAGATATTGAAATTGTAAAGTAAAAATAGCTTTCTGATGGGAATATATTAAATAACATTGAACATAAAGACTCACTGGCAGTGTCATTTGCCAGCTGCAAAAACAGTATTGGGATGGGAAACATGCTAGGAAGAAGCAGGCACTTGGGAAGAATACATTAGTAAAAATGCTATTTTTATTTAAAGTCCTATACAGTCAAAGTTCATTTTCCAATGTTTTCTAAGGATTAGGCTCTCAGTTACATTGAAACTTTTGGCCCAAATATTCCTGGAACCACATTGTCCTCTCTAGAACTGAATGAGGAGAAACCAATGCATTATATGAAAACTTATTGTTGTGAATTTGATAAACTGCTTTCCCTCCTGCTGCTCAGGTTCTTTGTTCTGCCTTGTAAAACTGCAATGAAGTGATAATTGGTGCCCCTGGAAAGCGGCTGCTGCTGCTGCTGCTGCTGCTGGTGGTGGTGGTTAAAGCCAAAGGGTCCCACTGGGAACTTTCACAGGAAAGAAACAGCAAAAGAGATAATTCCGATTCTGAGTTTCACAAGCTGGCACTGAAGTGAGCAGCTCCCTGTGGCACCAGCAGAGCCCAAAGGGATCTTTGGGAGAGTTCTCCAATTGGACTTTCCCAGGTTCTCTGGGAAGAGCTTCCTGGTTTTTGGTGTTCTTTTGTGCTGGGCAGAGATGTGCTGAGCTGGAGCGTTGCTCTAACCTCAGCTTTAGATGGAAGAGTGTTTATGTCAGGAATTCCAGCTCTGCATTGACCTCTCAGGCTGTGCCCTCCAGCACCCCAAATCTCATCTGGGCTGGTGGGAGCCATCCCTGGCCGTGGATGGAAGCACTCCAGGTTTCTCCAGATGTTCCTGCAGATGTTTCTCTGCTGGAACACTTCTCACTGAGGAAAGAGCAGGTGTTTGGAATGTGGTGCTACAGCTCCAACAAGAGAGGTAAAAATCGGTGTCTTAGCAAACTTCAGCTACAGTCTGGGGTGTTGGAAATAAATTTTATCATGGAATCACAGAATCATGGAATCCTGGACTGGTTAGGGTTGGAAGGGACCCTAAATCTCATCCCTGCCATGGGCAGGGACACCTTCCACTGTCCCAGGCTGTTCCAAGCCACATCCAACCCGGCCTTGGACATTTCCAAGGATCCAGGGGCAGCCCCAGCTGCTCTGGGCACCCTGTGCCAGGTCCTCAGCACCCTCACAGGGAAGAATTTCTTTCTACCATCTGATCTAAATCTTCCTCTTTTAGTTTAAAACTGTTCCCTCTTGTTCTGTTCGTGTTTTACACAGCTGGGAGAAGAGTCAGGCACAAATTCTGTGTGAGAAGGTGGTTGCACCCCAAAGGAGAGAGAGATTTTGTCCTTTAGCTCTTGGGGTTGCAGTTATTCCATTAACTTTTGTGATGCAAATGTTAGCACGTGGTGAAGATCACTTCAGACATCTGACCTTTTCCACTTTCTTATTCCCCTTCCTCAGCTGAATGGGGGAGGTTGTGATGGAGCTGCCAACAAAGCCTGCGAGGACCAGATAACAATGAGGTGATAACACACAAATGTCAGCCCTCATCCAACTAATCCCAGGACAGTCACCCGGATGCGTTTACAGCAGATAATCTAAACACAAACACAACGTTCTAATCTCTGCCCTGGTGAGTCACCAACAGATGCTGAACACAGCCCCTTAAGCTCAAGGCAAAGATCAGCATCTGCTCTGGAGCTCTTTGGAAGGTATTGCCTTCATTTTCACCGTAATTGCAATCCCGTTTCTCAGTATTCAACTGGCCCTGGAAATTCTTAGAAGTGAGAACAGTCAGCAGTGGAAAACACGCAGGAATTGCAGAGCCAGGCAGAGCAATTAAGGAATTCTTCCCCCGGAGTGTGCTGGGCACTGCCCAGGCTCCCCAGGGAATGGGCACGGCCCCGAGGCTGCCAGAGCTCCAGGAGAGTTTGGACAAAGCTCCCAGGGATGCTCAGGGTGGGATTTGGGGGTGTCCTGAGTTGGACTGGATGATCCTTGTGGGTCCCTTCCAGCTCAGGATATTGTGTGGCTCCATGAAGTTAAGGATGTAGTCCTGATGTACAGCATTCCCTGCTTCTCTCTGGATGTTTTCTCTTGGGAAAAGGAGGTGTCTGTGGTCTAGAGCACACCTGTGGCTCTTCAAAACTGTTTAGACTGATGTGGAAGTGCCTGGTTATTATCACAGGTGCCAAAGTCTATTTCTTTTCCATCTTTTTATCCTGGATGAAGTGGTTCCATGGCCTGCAGCCCTCCAGACACAGAAAGTGTGGGCTTTTCTTCCTTTTTCTGGAGACTCTGGAGTTTGGCTGCTTGTTGGCACCTGGTGCTGAGTGCAGGGGATTCTGCAGGGTCGTCCCAGAAGAGAAACAAAGGCTGATGGGTGCTGGTTAAAGCTTGAACTCAGCAAGGAAAAACCAAACTGTAATTTCTGAGGAATCAATATCCTGAGGAAGAGTGATCTTCCCTCTGCAAAATTAAACTGCAGAGTAGCAGATAACCAGGTTCAACTTTTAATAGGCTGGGATGTTTGAAATCATGATAATGGGATATTATTTGGTATTATGACATTTTAGCCATCTAGCATTAACAAATAATTCCCCATAGTCATTCTCTGGAAAAGGAAACTAAGATTCACTGGCTGCCACTCAGGAGATGAGAACAAATTCCATATAGCTCCTGAAATATTGCCAGACGATCAGTAAAATTTTTATTCTCAGATTGTGTCTTTTTTCACCTTTATTTCTCATTTAATTTCAAATTTCGGACTTTAAATATGCCAGGGTGGTTAAGCTGTGGCCTGAGGGAATTAATGTCAGACAATGAGTTCTCCAAAGAGGGGTAAAGAAACCCAAACTTCAGTCCTGGGAGGGGGAAAACGTGACTCCATGACACAAAAAAGGAGCTGAATGTTCATTCAAATACCAACCAAAACCACGGCAGAAAGTTCTCAGACCAAGGCTCCCAGAGGACGTGGACACAGAACTATAAAATAAATACTGAGGAATCTGGGATATTAAGAAATTCTAGAAAAAACCTGAATGCTGCCAAAAATATCACCTCCCATCCAGCCCAGATAAAAGGTGACATTTGTACATGGCCTCTTGCATTTGAAGACCTCTGCAGACAGAGCCAGACCCCAAGTGCAGAAATCAGAGGGCGAAGTTTGGTCACCTAAATTTAAAACACTGATGTGGAAAAAGCTCTGTGTATCTACTGCACTCCCATCAGCTGTCATCCTGCTCTTTCATTTCCAAGTTAATGAATTCCCTGGAGATGCAGCAGACTTGGAAGGGTTTGGCCCCGTGGTGGCTCTGAATGGAAGGAGCACAATCCCTGCTCCCAGGGCCTGGTTCCCTGTGTGTTTTGGTATATTCCTTCTCCAGCACATGCTTCAGAATTCCAGAGCTGAGATCAACCACGGAAAACTTCAGTGTTTTCATCATTGATTTAAAGTTGTCTGGAAAGATTTAAAGTGATGATATATAGAGTTTGGTAAACTATGATTATTGACATCAGCTGAGAGACAAAATGTTCTGGGAATTATTGACAACACTGGTAAATTTTAATGTCACTCTTTTTTAGCAATCGAGTTGTTCAATGGTTTAACTGCCTTGTAAAAGGTGTAAAATTATAGCATAGAATTGAAGCTGATAATTGGTACGTATTCTGTTTTTCTGACAAAATCTAAAAGCAGCAAAGGCAGAGGAGCTCCACAGTTCCTCTTCATTGTCCTGTCCTGTTCTCCTCTCTTCCCCTTCCTTTCCTCTTCCCCTTCCCCTCCACCACAGAACATCAACTGCAGCCCCAGGCTGTGGGGGAATCCACATGGTTTTCTCTGAGGAGACCCCATTAGTTTCCACTTACTGACAAGTGACAGAATCATCTGTGAAACCAGTTACCTTCAGGAAAAAATGTTCCTTAATCTCCCTGACTCTATCAGGACATCCACTGTTTGTTCTAGAAGTGACAAAGCAATCTGCTGCTGAGGTATGTTTTTATTTCATGTTTTAGGGAAACTTCAAATAAAATTTCCCTTGTCCTTGGTGTGCTGTCTCCATGAGCTGATCTCATTCTGGTGACAGGTGAACTGTACCTGCATAAATAGAAATATTTAATGCTCTTCTGTGAACTCAAACCACAGAGAGCAGCAATGCCCCTCTTGTTAAAGTGGTCAAACAGAAGTTCTGTAAAGAACTGTATCAATTGAAACCACAACAAATCTGGGTTGAGTGAACACTCCCCTTTTCCCCTGCTCTTCAGTGGGCTTGGAATTCCCCATTTTCAGTAACACAGCACTGCCAGGGCCACCACTAATCCATGTCCCCAAGTGTCACATCCAGATGGCTTTTAAATCCCCCCAGGGATGGTGATCCCACCACTGCCCTGGGCAGCTGTGCCAGGGCTGGAGAGCCCTTTCAGAGGAGAAATATTCCCCAAGGTCCATCCTGAACCTCCTGTCCCTGCTCCCTGGGAGCAGAGCCCGACACCCTCACAGGCTTCCCCTCCCTCTCAGGGAGTTTTGGGGAGCCAGAAGGTCCCCCCTGAACCTCCTTAAATGCTCCCACTCCTTAAGTGGTTTCACTGAAACAGAACCAAATAAAAACATTGAATTCTCCAGTCTGAAATGATCTCAAAATCATAAGGATGCATTTCAGAAAGGCAATTTCTGTGCTGACACTGCTGGGCTGTTGTGGTCCAGGAGGGGAAAGTCCTTATGGATCTTTTAGAAGGTGGAAAGAAAGATGGGATGAAAGAGTTGATTTCCAGGAGGTCCTGGGGTCTGGAGCTGGGCTCGTGGTATTCAGAAGGGATTAGGAGTGGGAAAACAGCCAGGAGACTCCTTTTTCATGGTGGGCTCTGGTCTTCAAACTCCCTGAGGAGTTGCAGGAGGATGTCAGGACATTTTCAGTCAAATGGAATGAAAGGTAAAGCTCAGTGTTAGGCACCTGAAGTGATGTACCGGGATTAATTTTTTTTTTTCAAAAACCAACAAAAATGAACAAACACCCCTTCAAAAGCCCAATTTTGCACTAGGAGTAATTGGCTCTGAGCTGACTGTTCAGAACCAGGAAAAACACCTTTGGAGGATTTAATTAGTCTCTAATGTGAACTGACCTGCAGAATAAATTCTGTCACTGTGAAAATTGCCTGGGCACACTTGTGCAGTTATTCCAGTGTTCCAGAGGGAAGGGAGAGGAGCTGGGAAAGGTTTGAAGAAGGGTGAGAAGGACAGGGAAGGGGATGCAGTTGTTTTTCATGCAGAAAGAAAGGAATACATGGGATACTTTAGTCTGGAAAAGGAGTAAAGTGATGGAGAAAAGGAGAAAAATAATGTGGGAAACGGGAGGGATTTGATGGAACTGAGTCCTGAGAGCCCTGGCAAAGGTGGTGCTCTGTGCTTTTACAGCATGGGAAGCAGGGGGCAACAAAATCCACTCTCAGAAAAGAGGATGGATGAGTGTTCTTCCTGTTACTGTAGAATGTTGTGAAGGTGGGAAATTTCTGTAGATTCCGGGGAAAGTGAACACATTCCTGGGAAAAAAACTCAGGGAGGACCAATGCTGGCTTCTGACTTGAGAAACCCCTGAAATGCAACTTTCTGGAGGAAGACAGAATGCTCTGGAGCCCTTTAATACATGAGTGTCCTAATCTTACACTCTCCCATGTCCTTTCGATGATTGTAGGGAAGATATTTAATTAGGAGGGAAGATACTGAATTAAACAGTGTTTGATCTGATCCACTGCTTGTGTGAAGGCAGCTTGTGTTGAATATTTGTTACCTTTACCTGCCACTGTGTGATATGGAATTTATTGAAAAAAGAAATTTTGAGTTTTGAAGTTTTTACATTGAGCAAGACAGTTGAAAGTGGACATTCTCTTTCCACTCNNNCTCTTTCTTTTTTTTTTTTTTTTTTTTTGCCTCCACAGAGGGTTGAGTGGAGGAGTGAAACCTGCTTTTATGTTGGTTGTTTATTGTACACCACTTTTATACTCTTCAGCTCTGGACAAACACATCACTTAAAGAAGCTTTCTACCTGAGATACCTTAGGCCGCCAGTGTAAGCACAAAAACCAGTAAAAAGGTACAGAAAAATACTGGATAGTTACTGTAATACAAGGATTTATAAAGGTGAGAGAGAAATTTTTACATCCTGTTATGTTTCTGGTGATTGCATTTCTGCATTCTGTAATGTATTACATATATAATACAGTATATTATAATATACATATTGCAATATGCTTTGTGTTATGTATGTTTTTATATATATTTCTAGCATTACATATTTTTATATATGTATTTCTGGGTGAGCCTGTTAGGTTTATGGCTTAGTTTTAGGTATTCCTGCATGGAACAGGGAACTGGACACGATGATCCTTATGGGTCCCTTCCAGTTTGAGATATTTTGTGATTATTTAAGGAAAAGTTTAATGACTTGTGTGGCATCACAGCCCCTATGGCCTTGCTGAGCTTTCCTCAGGCACTTTGAGCCCAGGCTGTTCCCTCCTGGGGTGAGCTGGGAGCCACTGGGCACTGGGGTTTATGTCCTGTGTCTGCCCACATTCCTGCTGGAAAATCCTGTCCTTTCACATTTCTGTGCACATAACAGAGCACCTCCCTGGGGAGGAGCAGCTGAGGGAGCTGAGGTGTGATGTCTCCATGAGCTGATCTCATTCTGGTGACAGGTGAACTGTACCTGCATAAATAGAAATATTTAATGCTGTTCTGTGCACTCAAACCACAGACAGGAGTAAGAAAGAGCAAAGGAGGCTCAGGGGGGACCTCCTGGCTCTGCACAACTCCCTGCCAGGAGGGGCAGTGAGGGGGCTTCAGGCTCTGCTCCCAGGGAACAGGGACAGGGGGAGAGGGAACAGCCTCAGGCTGGGCCAGGGAAGGCTCAGGTTGGATATTTGGGAAAATTTCTCCACTGAAAGGGCTGTCAAGTGGACTGGACTGGGCTGCCCAGGGCACCAGCCCTGGAAATGTCTGGAAAGAGTGTGGATGTGGCACTTGGGGACATGGTGGCCTTGGTAGTGCTGCATTAATGGTTGGACTCCATGGCCTTGGAGGGTTTTTCCAACCCAAATGATTGCAGGATTCCATGGTTCTGCCATCACTGCCCCCAGCAGCCAGCAGGACAGGGGCTTGTTAAGGGCCAACACCAGCAGAAGAGCTTTTGGAGCACACAAAAGAGATGCTCACAGTGTGGAGGCTGGAAATCTGCTAAAATAACATCAGCATCTCTGTATTTGTGGGGCAGCAGCTGCCAAACCTTCCAGGAATTTTGGGCTGAGTGTGTTTTCCCCATCCAAAACACACCTGGAGCTCCCTGGGAGCAGCTGCTCTCCCTCTGGCTGAGGCAGGGTCAGGTTCTGCACTGTGTGGTACAAAATCTGCCCAAACCTCACATCCTCCCAAAATCTCCCCAGTCCCCACATCTTCCCCGAGCAGGACAGGAGTTGGAAGTGGTCACAAAAATTGGACAAACTTTGGTAGCTTTCACTTAAAAGCTCTAATCATAACCCAACAATTAGTGACCTGAACTTAAAAACATTAGTGTACTGCAGCTGGTTATTTGTAACATCTGATTTTTTGTTTATTGGAAATACCTGGGGCTTAGTTCATTGGAATATCTGATTTTTAATTTATAGGACAGTATTCTACATTTTTTTCACCTTGCTGTGGTGACTTATGATAAAAATGAGACTTTAATAAGCAGGGGTGGTTTTTTCTGAGAAACTGTACACCGTTACCATAAACCTTCCCAAAGCCTTAAGTACCAGGCATAAGTCGAATAATTTTTGGAAAAACTACTCCATTACTGGAATGCCAGTCAGGTTTTTATGAGCAGTGGGGATGAGAGGATCTGGACACTTGTGAAGTGCTGCTGTTACTCAGCTCAAACGTGATTTTCTTGCTCCATGAATCACAGGCCAGGGCTTGGCTCTGCTCCTGCCCCTCAGCTGCTCCCTCCCTGCTCTGCCTGAGCGTGTCTGGGCATTCCCACCGAGCTGTGGGAACCCCTCAGAGAGGCACAGACACTCTGAACTCACTCTTCCCTGCTTTCCATCCCCCTTGCACCAAGGAGGGGTTTGGTGCAAGACAGTAAGAGTGTCCCTGGAGAAGATTTCTAATTTTGCTCCCTGGGTGAGCTTGAAGCTTTTCCAGAGCAGGCTGTGGGCTGAGCCGGGTGGAGGAGGGCTGGGAAAGGTCAGGGATCCCATCTTGGCTCTTTTCTCAGCAGCTTTGCTGGTGGAACCCCCCAGACGTTCTTGTGGGCTCTGTGCTCACGCCGAGACACAGATCATTTCCTCCTCCAGATTTATAAGACTGTTTGAGGTTGTGGCATCCTCAGGACCCAGGAAACAGCCAGGACCTGTGGAAATAGCTGGGAAAGCTGCAGCCCCAGAAAGGGAGGGAATGGTGCTGGGTTGGTCCAAGCAATGCCAATCCCAGCTGCTCCCACCAAGCTCCTTGGGCAGAAACCATGCTACAGGCACAACCTTGAACAATCTATACTTGGAAGGCAAAATGCGGGAAATTTCATTCCTCCAACTCCAAAACATTCCATTTTTGCTATTTGGTTTTTAAAAATAATATTGTGTCCTTTTTGGGCTGGCATAAATATAGTGATGCTCCTTCTGTGTCTCATGTATTCCGGCAAACAAGCTGTCAGATGGCCTAAGTGGATGGTATATGTGGCAGGAGATTTATGAAACTGTTCCATCGTGCTTCTAAATAAATTAAGAGAACGTCATGGGTTTGGGAAATCAAAGCTTTCAGAGCAGTGTTGTGGTTTTTGTTGCTCTAAATTAGTGAGATGAAGCATTTCATTTGAAAAGTTCCCTCCTCTGACAATTGTCGGGGAGTTCACACGAGCGGAGCTTTTCATTTTCAAGGAGAAAACCCAAATTGTGTAAGTGATGTCATCTATTTTCATACTCTGTTTAGACAGCCTTGCAGACTACAAAGGACATTTTCTGGACTGTGGATCTGAGTTTTCTGAGAGAAAATATCAGATATCTGTGAGGGAATGTCCGGGGTTTGTGCCCCTCTGCCCAGACACCCCCAGGGTGTCTGTGAGAGTGGAGCACCCAGGAACCCCAGGAACCCCTGGTTTGCAGTGCAAGGTTAAAACACACCAAATTTAACCTCATATTCCAGAGTTTTTTATGGAAAGTGGAAACAGATGGACTAGACAAAGGCACAGTGATCATGTGTCTAACGCTAACCAGAGGGAAGAAACCAAAGCAGCTATTCCCACATTGGTGTTTGCCTTTGCTCCTCAAAGATGTTCCTGCACTTCAACATTTGTTTAAAAACCTTACCAAGGCCATGGAGATCTCCTGGCTGCTGGCCTGACAGGGAATTCCACAGGGATGGCCCTGCAGAAGGGTGAGGGACTGGTGTGGGATTAGGAATGGCAGGATAAGGTGATTTCTTGGTCTGAAAGAAAATCTTTGCTTAAAGCAGGAAAAAAGATCCCAAGTAACTGGCTATGAGAGAGACCAAAAGTTTGGTTAATCAGAAAATAATAACAATTTTGTCCAGGAGTTTTCATGCTAGAGAGGAAATTTAGTAGGGCCTTACTTGGTAAGTCCAAGGAAAAGGTGACCCTATTCTGCACAGGTCTCAATTGACACAGAAATACACTTTAAAAGCTCAGAGAGATGTCAAAAAACAGTAATACCAAAATATAATAAATAATTAATAAATAACACCAACTGTAGTAAATATAGTAGAAGCATTAATACCAAAAAAAATCTGTAATTGAGAATCAGTGAATGAATTACAGTAACCCTCCAACAGTAAAGCCAAATGACAAAAATTCCAAAACTTTGTTGTTGCAGGAAATAATTTTTTGGCACACGCAAGGGATGTGTCATAAATCAATGGTTTGAAAAAGTCCATCTAGAACTTCTGTGTTTTACTAAATTATTTGCCTTAACCCATCCTATTGAATTCCATTCTTCTGTTAATATCTGAGCTTGGGTTTTGTTTCAGAGCATTTCTTTTGCTTTCAGGACCTGCTTCTACTGCTCATCCCTGTGTGTGAGACTTTTCCACATCTAAAATATTTCCTGAGAACAGTTCATTCCTTTGTACCACGTGGGTACCGACACAACAATTAAATAATTTGTATTTATTCAATAATTACTAAAATCAAACTTAGAAATTAGCCAAAGCTTTCCATCCCTCTTTTAATGTCTTTTTAATTTTTTTCTTAACTGTGCCATATCCTACATCCTATAACTGCTCAGCATTTCCATATATTTGGATTTCATCTGACCTGGAGTTGTTTGATTTGACAGATTCTGTATTTGCAGAATCAAAATATGTTGCTATGGAAAACGTTACAAGTTGTAATTAAAAATGCAGAGGTCACAAGTTTCCCAGAACCAGCAGGGCATAGATCCTAGGAGAAAAGGATCACAACATAAAAAATCCCGAGATATGTCACTCTGCAACTTTCCAGATCTGAAAAGGGAACAGCAAGCATTCAGGACAAAACATGAGGCTGAAATTCATTCAGATGCTGAATTCTCCCTTCCCACTGGCACGAGTTGCTTCTGGAATTCATGCAGAGCACTGAAATTTAAAATGCCATCCTAATACAACAGCAGCTGAGGAGAGAGAGAGAGAAATGAGATGGGCATTAGTAGAGAGAAATCAGGCCTGACAGGTCACCCTTTCAACTCCAATACCAATATTGAATTAATTCTCACATCGTAGTGCTGAGGTTTTGATGAACTACCTGTGTCCATCACATCCTTTGGAAGATCTTCATGTTGGAAAAGTCACCCAGGCACAGGGTGGGGTTTTGGGGTTGCCTGTGCAGGGCCAGGAGCTGGACTGGATCATCCATGTGGGTTCCTTCCAGCTCAGGATATTCTGTGATTCTGTGATTTTAGCTTTGATTGCCATTCAATACTTTGAGTTTTCTAACTGCTTAGGCTTGCCCCTCTTACAAACATAATTTCAAACAATTATTGTGGGTTTCCCCTCCTTTGGCTCCAGTTTAGCCAAACTAAGAACCATCAGCACAAGCACAGCCTTGGATCTGAACAGCCCCCACCTGTGACTAGGTGTGCCCACACAATTCCTCAATATCTCAATATTTTAATAGATAAGTATCTGCATCAGGGCACAGGATTTAAGATCAGCTCAGCTGTAGCAAACCCCTGCTCAGGTATGAACACACCTGCTCTGTGCTAGATTGGCCATTTCTGCAGGATTGTGGTGAATGAAACAGTTCAGACATGGAATCATAGAAAAGCCTAAATTGGAAGGGACTCACAAGGCTCATCAATGTCCAATACTTCTACTCAAAATGTATTCAGCTTCTACTCTTTTGCCACTGTTGGAGCTCTCAGAGCTCCCACTGCAGCGATTGTTTATTTTTAAATGACAAATATTGTGTAAATATCTTGCAGTTTGTGTTCCCTGCCCTGCAGTAGCAGGGCCCTGCAGCTTTTCTCCCTGAACTCTGCAGTGCAGCAGGGAAGTGCTGCTGCTACACCCAGAGCCAAGGGATCCCCAGCTCCTCTCTGAGAGCTGCTGAGTTTCTGGCTTTTGGGGAAAAGGGAAACCTGTGGTCTGATGGTGCTCCTAGACACAAAAAAAATAACATTTCCTCAGAGATATTTGATATTTTCCCAAAGAAAACACAGAGCCATGTTCCAGAAAATGTACTTTTGGGAGGGTGGGGAGGGCCCTGGCACA
>VZTR01002272.1:181-12854 GCA_013400775.1 Chaetops frenatus | reverse complement strand
GCTCCACACCAGCCCCAAACCAGCGCCAAACCAGCCCCAACCCAGCTCCAAACCAGGCCCAAACCAGCCCCAAACCAGCCCCAAACCAGCCCCAAACCAACCCCAAACCACAATTAGGACCCACTTTATCCAAGTACCAGGCCCAGGACAGTGTGAAGTGCTGGGCAAGGCCTTCTGCCTTCTGAGAGCCACTGGGATATGAGCTGGAAATCAAAATAAAATCTAAATTCACGGGGTGAGGATTCCATGGGAAGATTTTCACGGCGGCGTCAGGCCGAGGATGTTTCTCATGTGCCCTGATGATTTCACTTAATGAAGACAATTATGTGAAAAGTTTTTTGTGTGTGATTATAGGATGAAAAAAAAAAATAATCCGTGGAGTCATTAAAAAAAACCCATTTCAGAACAAGCCATATAAGGCACAGAGAATTCTGCCCTGCTGACTCGGGCCAAGCTGGGGACCAGCGCTTAAAGGAAAAGGGCCCTTGGAACAGCAGCAGCTCCTTCCCTTTGGGCTTCCCTGACCCAGCTTTGGCACTGATCCTGCCACTGCTCCTTTCATGAGTGTTTTTACTCTGTGTTCTAAGGTCTCCTATAGCTTTTAACAGGTTTTGGAGCCGCAGGGCTGGGGTGTGTGTGCGTGTTTGTGTAGAGATATATGTGATTATTATACATTAAATATATATATTTTATAGATAGATAGATTTATATTTACATGTTTTATATTTATATATTTATATATATACACTGTGCTGGCATCACCACTTTACCTCCCTGCATGAATGAGATAATATTTCAGCCACGTGCTCAAAACCCCTTGCCAATAGTGCTGGATGGTTCTGGTTGCCCCTCACAGCTGCACCTGGAAGGAGCAGGCACTGCTGGAAGCTTTGCTCTTGCAAAGGAGGCTGGAAAACTCTTTGAAGGCTCAGTTAGGACAGCAGCTTGCTCTGGCTGGTGGGTTTGCACCCAGGCAGCCCTGGAAGGGGCACTGATTCCAGGTAGGGACTTTGAAAGGTTTTTGATGGCAATTTAATCTTTCTTAAGATTAAATTATTTACTATTAAAGCTTTTATTTTTGACCCCGTTAACATCCTCAGGACTTGGGTACAGCCTGTGGCCAGTAGATCTCGTGCTCCTCTGCAACGTGGGTTTCTTTGAAGAGTGTTCTTAAAATGCTGCTGTTCTCCCAGAGCCATGCTGGTTTTGGCCTGGAAACCTGGCCTTGTGGGAGACAGCTGGAATGTGTGGCTGGGAGGGTGAGCTGTAGGAGCTCCATCAGCAGCTGGAGAAGGTGGTGGGTGAATTATGAGGAATGTGTGGTGAGGAGAGTTCTGGGCTTGGGAGAACCTGGCTGAGGGCAGGGAACAGGGAGCAGGGAAGAGCTGGGGTTTGTGGGACTGTGCTCAGAGGAGACGGGTGTTGGACATCTGTGATGTCCTGGAATCCCAGACTGGGTTGGGTTGGAAGGGACCAAAAAGTTTATCCAGTCCCACCTCCCTCCACTGTCCCATGTTGCTCCAAGCCCTGTCCAGCCTGGCCTTGGGCACTGCCAGGGATCCAGGGGCAGCCACAGCTGCTCTGGGCACCCTGTGCCAGGGCCTGCCCACCCTCCCAGGGAACAATTCCTTCCCAATATCCCCCCCATCCCTGCCCTCTGGCAGTGGGAAGCCATTCCCTGTGTCCTGTCCCTCCATCCCTTGTCCCCAGTCCCTCTCCAGCCCTCCTGGAGCCCCTTTAGGCCCTGGAAGGGGCTCTGAGGTGTGCCTGGAGCCTTCTCTCCTCCAGGCTGGACTCCCCCAGCTCTCCCAGCCCTTCCTCATGGGGATGTGTCCCTCCCTCCCCTGAGCTCTGGCCGAATAAAGGGGCACACACACGGATTTATATTCAGCAGGAGGGCTGCTCCTCTTGCTCTGTTCATTTTTCCCCTTTCCAGCCATCCCAGGGCTGCTCCTCCAGCCCCTCCATGGCTCTGTCCCTTGCTCAGAGCGTGGAGCAGCACATGGAATCGACAGCCAGGGCAGGGCTTTGCATCGATCCCCACACGATGACAGATTCTGCCAGGGGCTACTGCCAGGGCAAGGGCTGGAAATAAAACCTGGCAAGTTCCTTACCCACTGTGGATCCTACAGGAATCTCAGTTAAATGTGTTGATATTAAATAAATCTTTACCGAACTCTAAACACAAAAACCTGCTGATGCAGAGCTGTAGCCAAACCCCATTTTTGGTTATAATCCATGAGTTGATTCGCTATTGTCAGCCTATGGATTGGGTACAACTTGCCAAAAATAACTATCAAAGCGGGTCAGCATGAGAGATGAGTTTTTCCAGAGGCTGTGCTGATGCTCTTGTAGTAATCTGTGTTCATTTTGTCAATTAATAGACTGTAAGTTCATCACAATTTGGGGTTAATTAAGTTGTCTTTTCGCTGTGCTCTTAAATACCTTCCCACCTGAGGCAGCTCGTGGCTTTTCCCCTGAGCTGGTGACCACTGCTTTACAAACACTCACTTCTAACAAACTGTGCACTTGCTGTGTCCACGGGCTGTGTTCGGATCAGTTGAGTGGAAAAAGCAATTTAGCTTTTTTATTTGCTGTCTGCTGCTCTGGCGTGCTGCAGCCAGGCTGACCTCCTCAAAACCCCCAGTTTGTTCAAATTTGATCGATAATTTGGGATTAACCAGCATGCTGATCTTTGTATTTTGAGCTAGGTACAATTTAAATGTGTATTTTCCACCAATGAAAAGAGCAATGTTTGCATTGCAGTGCTCAAGCTTTATTCTGCCAGTGACATTTCCCCTTTGTCACCATTCCCTGTAGGAAATCCTGAATAAATACAAGTTTACAGGTGCACTTAACAAAGGACACAGACCAGTTTACCAGTGCAGCCTCCCAGGAACACACACCAAATTCCCTAAATCCCATTGCTTTCTGGAAGTCCAACACTGACTGAAATAAAAACTACATGAATTAGTTTAGCTGCAGTGTTTCATAAATATGTCAGAATCAAATCTCATGCACCAAATGTATTCAGTACTTGTGATCCTGGTTTTAATCAGCGCCAGTTTAACATAATGTCATCATGTACAGCAAAGGGGCAAAAGATTTTGGATTTTTGGGGCATTTTTTGTTGTATTTTTTAAATGCAACAGCTCAAAAAATTGCATGGAGTTTCTGCCACAGAAATAATGGGGGAGTTTAAACAGCTCCTACAAATATATTGGATTTGAAAATGGAAACCAAAAGGAAGTTTATTTATTAGAGTGACTTTGTAAAGGAAATTTCTTCTATCTCTTATAAAATTCAGCAAGGTTAATTGCAAGGCTTAGCGATGAGGATCCCTACTCCTGTGCATGTGTGTATTTGGGAACAAGAGTGGAAGTTCCCTGCACCAGTGTCCTGTTGGACAGGTGAGTTCTGCTCTTGCAGGCTTTAGTAGCACATTTCTAGCCCAGTGCAGGGTTCTCAGGGAGGTAAAATCTCATCCCTGTCTGCTTGATCAACAGGAATAGCTCATTCCCAGGTGAGAAACACTTCTCACATACAGAAATAGTTTTGGATACAGATGTCCCAAATGTGCATCTCAGTAAGCAATGAGGGAAGAAAATGATTATGTTGTCTGTATGCCTGATACTTGGGGGAAGAAACAAAAAGTCACCCCCTTTCAGGCACTTTTACAGAATACATTTTAAATCTCAGGTTCCATTCAGAAAGGTCTTTGAAATAAAAAGTAAACCCATTGCTCTGTACCAGAGGAGCCACCAGCTCACTGAGGAAAACTCTATCAATGAGTGCTGTGAAGTGGATTTGCCACAGACGGAAGGAAACAAAGCAGTGAGTTATTTTCATGCTCTATGAATTTACCTCCCCACGGCGTGTAGGACTTTCAGGGGAGGGAAGTCCACAGAGGAGCCCCAGAAATAGGCAGATGACCCCAGCACCAGAGGAGTTTCCTGGGGCTGAGGGTCCCTGAGTTCTTCTTTCCAGCTGTTTGCAGCAGCAGCAGCCAAGGGGAGCAATGCCCAATTCCATCTGCTCTGTTACAGCCACTTTGATTCATCTGCGTGCCTGTCAGGCTCCTTTTTGAAAGAGTAAATGCATTCTTTAAACATAAGCAGTGCCACTCTTTCCTACAGAGCAAAATAAAGAAGAAAATATCCTTTGCAGCCTTTCAAGGGAACTGGAGTTGCTGCAGTGCTGTGTGTGAGTGCCCTGGGCAGCAGGGCAGCATCCCCAGGCTGCCACACAAGGATGCCCTTTTTTCTTGGCTTTGAGTCATCCATTGATTTCCAGCTGGGAATCAACCTCCTGAAACCACTGGATTTTGCAAATTCTGTGTTCTGGGATGTACAGCTCAACCTGTGCAGAGAGAAAGCAAATTACTTGGGTTGAGCATCAGGACTGATGGATGGGAAGGTGGAATTGATGTTCCTCAGGAATGGCCAGTCTGGGGACTGGGTGTGACAGAACAACACACCAGGGAGTTTCTGAGGTGGGTTCTGCCCTCTGAGGGCCCTATCCCAGCTGGTTTTGAGCACACAGAAGTTGTGGACTTAAAAATATTACAGAGAATCAGAATAGAATCACAGACTGGTTTGGGCTGGAAGGGACCTTAAACACACCAACAGCTTCAAGAATGACAGAAAACAACATTCCAAGCTGTATCATGCCTTAGATTACAACATTCTATGCTTATGTTTATTGACTGTTTATTTTTATTTAGGAAATAATTTACTTGGTGTGTTTGACTGAGCCAAATGAGCATTAATTTCTCTTTTCTCTGTGTAGGAGCTGCTTTAATGGCATCCACTCAATGTGCAGTGGGAAGGCTGCACTGACTGCTGTTCTCATTGGAAGCAATTCATTTAGTAAATTTATTAAATTTTCACTCCTTATAACTTTCCAGGCAACATTCCCTGTTTGTCCATTTTTCCTCAGATTCTGTGGGCAACTTCAACAAAAAGGGAATTCCCTAAACTTGTTTAGTTTGGCACTTGCTGCACTTACAGGTCCTGCAAGCCAAGAGCTTTTCGAGACACAGAACCATTTGCTTTTTTTGGTGTGATCCATTTCCCCACTCTCCAGAATCATGGAATCCCAGGATGGTTTGGGTTGGAAGGGAACTTAAAGCTCATCTCATTCCCACCCCCTGCCATGGGCAGGGACCCCTCCCACTGTCCCAGGTTGCTGCAAACCCCATCCAGCCTGGCCTTGGGCACTGCCAGGGATCCAGGGGCAGCCACAGCTGCTCGGGGCACCCTGTGCCAGGGCCTCCCCACCCTCACAGGGAACAATTCCTGCCCAATATCCCACCCATCCCTGCCCTCTGGCAGTGGGAAGCCATTCCCTGTGTCCTGTCCCTCCATCCCTTCTCCCCAGTCCCTCTCCAGCTCTCCTGGAGCTCCTTTAGGCCCTGGAAGGGGCTCTGAGCTCTCCCTGGAGCCTTCTCCTCTCCAGGTGAGCACCCCCAGCTCTCCCAGCCTGGCTGCAGAGCAGAGGGGCTCCAGCCCTGGGATGAGCTGATCCCAATGCTCCAGCAGGGAATTCTGCTCCTGTCCTGCTCCCAGCCAGCTCTGGAGCTCTGCAGGAGAAACTCCTGAGCTCAGACTGAGCAGAACCTTTGGAGCTGCTGTGAGCCTGGAGTGGGTTTGTGACAGTCCCTGGTGTGCAGGCAGTGCCCTGGGGATGTCACCAGAGTGTGGTGACAGCTGGGAGCAGGGCTGCTCCAGCCTGGCAGAGCAAAGCCAGCTGTGAATTCTCCATGCAGGGAATTCCACGTGGATAATGTGCCCCAAAGCCCTCCCGTGCCACCATTCAGTGCTGTCCACAGGCCTGCAAAATGTCATTTTATCTTCCTGACTCCCTCTCCCTGCCCTCATGAATGAGGCACTCTCCCTCTTCCCCTCAATGAAGGCTTTGTCTTGCTCTTCAACATTCAGCACAAAGTTTTTGATGATCAGAATGAAAAACGCTGAGTTTTCTCCTCAGGCTGCCAGCACAGGAATATTGCTGACTGGGGATGGGGCTGAGAGATGGAAAGCACTTGGATAAAGCCACTGGATTTTCCCTCCACATGTGCCCCACCAAAAATGCTCTATAAATGTTACTTATAATGATCATTTATCATTTTTATAAAGATTATTCTGACATTCTGTGTAAGATCTGAGGACTTTTCCATGTCCTTTTGGGTGCTCAAGTCTGTTGTGTTGCATACAAAGTGCATTTAACTGCTCAACTCCACCCTTGGGGATTCAGAGAAACTCAGGGAGAGAAGCACTTACTCCAGGGGCTTCAGTAAATTTTCCTCTAAAATTTGTCTCAGAAGCATTTCCTGGTAATAAGATAAATAACACGGGTGGCTGTTTCCACTCTTCACTGATGTGCTGAGATGTTTAATTTCCTGTGAATATGGGCCCTGGAGATAATAAACACAGTGATAAGAGGCTTTCATTTTTTTAAAAACTTGCAGTCTGGGGGAAAAAGAAGAACCTCTTGATGATAAATAATTGAAATGAAGACTCACATAAATCCACTAAAGGAAGGGTCACTGTAAGAAGAAATAAGGGCTGTCTAAGCAATGGTTGTGTATTTCTGATGCATTTTTATAAGATGAGGGAACCGTTTCTAGCAGAATACAAATATTCTTTTCCGTGGGAAGGACGAGAGAAGCACTGGAGGCAGCAGAGGCATCCTTGGCACAGCAGGTGTCAGGATCCCTAAATGATGGGAACACGGGAATAGGTGGAAAAACATTGGGCAGTGATTGGCTGGAAGCAGATTATTGGATGGCTGAAATATGGGGAAAAAATCCCAAAAGAGGGAGGACAGGGGACAAGAGGAGCTTTAGACTTGAGGAAACTTCTATTTCCCAGTTATCTCCAGCCTAATTGCAGAACGAATCATTTCTTCCATGCCCCTCTCCTGCCCAGATGTTGCTGCAGATGGCAAAGCTTCTGCCAAAGAGAGCCTGGAAATGCACACCAGGACTGTGACCAGCCTGGTTTAACTTCCAGTGGCACTTCAGAACAAATAAAAGAATTCTGCATTTTCTTCCCACACCTTCTCCCCCCAGCTGGAATTCAGGATTCTCCAAAAGAAAAAGTGTTCTCACCCATCATCCCAGGCCCTCACAGCAACTGAACAGGGGAAAGGAATCATCTGCACTACCAGAGATCTAGGAAATATTTTACAAATTGTATCACAGTAGAACAAAAAGCTTCCTTGAGCTGTAGGGTCTAGGAGAAAGGAGGTTATATATGGCATTAATTTTCTATTCTCTAATGGAAACCATTGTCTGACTTTGCCACAGCCGTGGTTTTCTAATGGTTGGGAGTAATTTGTCCAGATTAATGCTCTCTGTTCAATCCATTTAATGTGACTTAATTTCATAACACTACAGGCTTTATCAGTAGTCAAAATAACCCCTGCAAAACCCCAGCAGGCAAAAATGCCTGTCGAGTTTAGCTGTTGAGGCTGGATGGTGCTGCTTGGTGAAAAATGAAGGAATTGTCTGAAGGGAAAGGAGCATCAGAAAACCACTGGGTCTGCCTGAATTCTTTGTCTTTCATCAGAAGTGTTCTTGGGTCACAGCTCGGCTTTGTCCTCACGTTTATCACAATGTGGGGTTTGTGTCTGTGGCCATTTGGGAGCTCTGTCAGGCTCCCCCAGGCCTGCTCTGCACAGATCATAAATCAGTGACCCAGCAAAAATTCCTCCCTCGCTCTTTACCAGGTTGAATTTGGGACATCACCTATTGCAAAGGTAAAGGCTCAGATATTTTCATTTCAGCTTCATTTTGACAGTGTCAGCTACACACGCCCATAAAAGCTGTTGTGTTGGTTGGGTTTTTTTCCTCCTGTGGTTGTTCTCATCTGCTTTCTCTCCACAGCACATTCAGGAATATCGTATTATAAGGAATTATAAGGAATATAAACACTGGGATATCTTCTCTCCCTGAGATATTGCAGCATCCCAGTTGTGGCCCAGAGCACCAGCAAGAGCTCTCAGTCATCACTGACCTGCCTTTGACACCCAACCTGCTCATTCTGAATGCTGAAGTAACCTTTGATTTGGTTCAATAATACCTCACATGGCACTGAAGATTGTTTTGGCTCCTTTTTTTCCTGAGGCTCATCATAGGAGGCACCATTCAATGCCTTAATTCAGGAGGGGAAGTTTTGGGAATTGTGAACATGTCAAATGTGTTTTTCATGTAAAAGACTTCTCTGAAATACCATTTTGCACTTTTCTGCCTTGTCTCCCCCCACAAAAATCACCCCAAAGTAGATGTAAAGCAACTGTTAACAGCATTTCCTGGTTTTGACCCAGTTTTAGTGGTCATTGTTTAGGGTTGTTTGCTTTGCCAGAAGTTTCTGACTGAGATATTCCTATGATTGAGGGTCTGTGGTTCAGTGATCACTGTATTGCATGTGGGATTCACACTCCATGCTTAGCATTTTGGGGGTTGCTGGAGTAAATGATGAACTCCTGAAAGATACAACTCTGGAACCCTTAAGAAAGGTTTGTAATCATCTTCCCTCACTATCCTGGGTTCACCTCTCTGTGCTCTGATTCAGGGCATGGTTTTGATGCTGTCATTCCATGCACTCAGACTTCTCAGGAAATTGCTGTTTTGTTGGAGAAAGCCATGAGGAAATGCATCCTCATGGGCAGAGAGTGAGGGGATAATGGGGAATGGTTTAAAATAAAGGAGTAGAGGTTTAGATGGGATATTGGGAAGGAATTGTTCCCTGTGAGGGTGGGGAGGCCCTGGCACAGGGTGCCCAGAGCAGCTGTGGCTGCCCCTGGATGCCCTGGCAGTGTCCCCGGCCAGGTTGGATGGGGCTGGGAGCAACCTGAGACAGTGGGAAAGTCTCCCTGCCCATGGCAGGGCTGGAACTGGATGAGCTTTGAGGACCCTTCCAGCCCAAACCATTCTGGGATTCCTTGATTTCTGTGGCTCCACACTCTGCAGAGCCAGGTCAGAGTGGGAGCAGACACACGAGCCTGGAGTGGGGCTGGGTAGGACCTCAAGGGTTTCTGGTGGTACAGGGACCCACAGAAGGCTTTGAAATTGTAAAAATCTCGATGGTTTTGAAGCAAAACCTGAGGAATTGGCATCTCAGGCCAGCAGACCCTTTCCTATCTCCCAGTATAACCCGTCCTCCTTCAGCAGCCACATTTTAATAATCCAGCACACACTGCAGTTGGTTTGATGCCCTTTAGGTCAGGGAGCACAGAGCACTCAGAACTGAACCTTGGTGGAGCCTGGGGTGAGTTTTTCCTTGGATAAGGCTGTGGCAAACACGGCTCCTCTTTGTGACCAGGATTTCTCTTGCCCACCCACAGAGAATGACCCGGCCAGAAGGTGCTGGGGAAAGGGGAGGCTGAGACCACCCAGCAGTGGCTGCAGCAGCCTCGGGTCAGCCTGGGTGGCCCATTTGATCCTCCCCAGCTTTTCTTCTGCCCTTTCTGCTCCTTCCCAGTACAAACCAGTGCACATTTGTGGTCCTGCAGGGAAGGGAGAGCCCTGGGGAGGGCAGGTGGGGCTGGACTGCTCTGAGCTGTCTCATCAGGGACAAACAGGGGAGGAGAGGGAAGGGAGCACCTCTGATGGAAAATGAGGTGGATTTCTGTGCAGGAGTAGCTTTTGGAGAGGGTGTGGATGCAGTGGGTTTGAGTTCACTCAGCCCAACCCACTGGTGATGATTTCCTTATGCTCATTATTTCTTAAGGAGAAGAAAAGGATTTGTATTACAAGGAAACCCAAATGTTTATGGTAAATTTCCTAAGCATGAAAGATGGTGAAAGCAAAAAACATAGTAAAAAAACCGTGTAAAACAACAAAACCCTACTGACCTCAAATCAAACACAACAGAAGAGATGCAGAGCCTCGTCTACAACTGACAGCAAATTCAAAATGCATTGTCTGACACAGCCCTGGGATGTCCACCAGAACACTCAC
Organism: Chaetops frenatus; assembly: GCA_013400775.1. Taxonomy (NCBI): domain Eukaryota; kingdom Metazoa; phylum Chordata; class Aves; order Passeriformes; family Picathartidae; genus Chaetops; species Chaetops frenatus. Next base: position 2,890 of record VZTR01002272.1, on the reverse strand, counting down.
CTCTGTCAGAAAATCTCTTTTATTTTCTGTTTAGTCTGTGAGTTATTTAGAGCTCAGTTAATGTATTCCCTCTCTGCACTAACTTGTGGTTTTTATTGCAGATTTTTCACAAAATCTGGACAGAACTGCTGTCACAGTAACCCTGTGAGGTGGGCAGTATGGTGAAAGAAATATTTATAGAGAGTGAGTGGACAACTCCAAAGTCAGTGTAGTGTGACACAAACCCTCCAAGGCCTTCATTTCTTCCTCCACAACTTTGTGTCAGCAACAAAAGGAAAAGCTGCTTTGTAACAACAAACAAGAGGAATCTCCTGACACTGAGATGATGTTAGAGCTTACTGTGCTAACTTGGTTTCACCTGGAAGTGTGTATTTTTAATTGAATTACATTTTTCAGACTGCATTTTTGATTTAATCAATGAGATGTCCATCTGGCCCTCGTCCTGCAGAGCCTTAGTGCTGACATCCATTAAAACATGGAAAGGAGGGAATCTCTGCAGAGGAGATTCCACATTGGACAAGCACAGAGATCTGAGGTGGGACAGCTGCTTTAGGATGGAGCCAGCTGTGGGTGTCCTCAGGGTGCCCTGAGCAGCTGAGGTGCAGCCTGCAGAGAAGGAAACAGCTCTGCAGTGGGGAAGTGGGGAACACCTGACACCTGGCTGGGACCTCACAGCACCTGGGGTTCCCCCCCTGCCCTCAGTCACAGCTCCACTGCTGCTCCTGTACTCTTGGAATTCCCTCTTGCTTGGCTCCCTTACCCTTCCCAGCACCTCCCACGGGATCCCAGCCTGGGTGTCCTGAGCCAGCTCTTCCTCCTGGCTCCCACCTGATTTCACAAAGGCATCTCCTCTTGGAATTGCTTAAAAACCACCCCAGGTTCTCCCCTCCTTATCTGAATTCTCACTCAGGTCCATCTTTGTCTCTGCACAGCCCTGGGAGGGGGAGATGCTGGCCAGGGTATCCCCAGGGCAGCTCCTCAGCCTCACAGATTTCTTTTCCCTTCACCCTCCCTTTTTCTTTTTCCCTCTTTTCATTTCCCACCTGGTTTCCCCTCATCTTCTCTTCCTCTCCCCACCTGATTTCTTACTTCTGTCCTTATTCCCTTCCCTGTCACCCTCATTTTTCCTGGCCATCCTTTCTTTTCTCTCTCCTTTCCCTCCACACTTACCCCCCATTTCTCCTTCTCCCTCTTCCTCCCCATTTTAAAAATTCACCTTCCCTTGTCCCATCACTCTCCCTGTTTTCTTTCTTCCTGCCCTTTCCTCCCTTTAAGTACCAAGTCAGATGAGCACCAACTAAATCCTGCCCCAAAACACCCAAGACATCCTCAAACCCCTTCTCAGTGCTCCCAAAACAGCCAGGCCAGGGTGGGAAGGGAGATTTGTTCGTTTTGCAGGTTAAGTCTCTGAGAACAAATTTGGAAGAGAAGCAACGTGCCCTGAATTGTTCATTTCAGTGACATTTTTCCAAGGAAGTATGTAAACATGGAAGGGGGAGCAAAAAGGAAAGGAAAGAGCAAGGAGTGTTTGAGAGGAGAAACATCAAGTGCCATCAGCATTTACATTGTTAAAAGCTGAAGGAATCACAGAATCCTGGAATGGTTTGTGTGGGAAGGGACATTAAAGCCCATCCAGTGCCCCTGCCATGGGCAGGGACACCTCCCACCATCCCAGGGTGCTCCAAGCCCTGCCCCACCTGGCCTTGGACACTTCTGGTTGGCAGCTTCAGTCTTTTATTAATACAGATTTCCTGCACGAGGCACATCAGGTGTCGGCATTGCTGATTACTGGGAGGGCCTCTTACCGAAATTTCTCCTGGCTCAGCTACGTGTGGGTGACTGGGAAGGAGCCTCTGAACGTGAATTTATCCGCTCAAGATCATCAAACTGTGGCGGAGGTGCCATTCGGGCACAGCTCCCGGGGTGCGTGTGGGGTGTGGGAGGTGTGGAAGTGTCAGAAGGTGAAAAATGAGAGTTTTTGCTGAATTTCGAAGTTGAGCGCTGGGACTCCCGTGCCGGGCCGTGCGCGCCCTCCCGCGGCCGGAGCTGCAGGGTGCTCCACCCGCCGCCGCTGCTGCCCGGCCGCCCCGCGGAACCGCGGCCGCACCTCGGAGCGCTCGGCCGGGCTCCGCCGTGTCCCGGCAGCAGGGGAGGGGCCGCGATGAGCGCGGTTGTCCCCCAGTGTCCCCCAGTGTCCCCCAGTGTCCCCCGGTGTCCCCCGGTCTCTCGGTGCGGCGGGGCCGCAGCTCCCGCGCTCTGCCTCCCCCTGGCGGTTGGGCGGCGGTGCTGCAGCTCCGAGCCGAGCCCCGGCGGCAGCGCCTTTCTGACCCATTTTTTTACCAATATTTGCGTTTCTTTACCCTCGTTTGGCCTGATCTGCGCTCGTTTACACTTACGGGACCTTGCTCACGGCTCTTTACTCGGGTGTTCTGGGAGGAACCAGCCCGGGCCCTGCTGCGCTGCCCGTGGGCAGAGCTAGGACACCGCGCCACCAAAGGCAGGCTGGGAGTCCCTCGGTGTCCCTCGTGTCCCCCGGTGTCCCTCGGTGTCTCTCGGATCCCTCGTGTCCCTCGGTGTCCCTCATGTCCCTCGTTTCCCCTGGTGTCCCTTGGTGTCCTTTGTGTCTCTCGGATCCCTCGTGTCCCTCGGTGTCCCTTGGATCCCTCGGTGTCTCTCAGATCCCTCGTGTCCCTCGTGTCCCCCAGTGTC
>VZTR01002271.1:27416-38333 GCA_013400775.1 Chaetops frenatus | reverse complement strand
TTCACTACTCTTTTCTAAGTTTAACATAGACCCAAACCAGATGTAGACTATGGATGTGCATCAGTTCTCTACAGTACCACATTAGATTGGGGAAACTGCTAGCGAGGGCCAGAGGCGTCCTCGCCCACATAGCAGAAATGCAGGCAAGTATGGAAAAGACATGACCAGGTAGAAGACCCATTTCAGCCTTTGCATTAGGGCACACACCCACACCCAGCAGGGTTTCCCCTGTTTGTCCAAGGAGCACCTGGACTCAGATCTCACCCCCTCAGCTCCTACACATCTCAGAGGGACAGAGTATGGATGAGAATAAGCCTGTACAGCAAATTAACAAAGGGAACACAAACAGTGGGATCACACTGATGCCTTGGATTTTAACTTTCATGTATTTGAACTCCTGTAGTGCTTAGTGTGTAACTCTGAAGAGCCCTGGAACCTGTCAGCTGCTGCTCTCTCACGTTAAGCTAGACACAACAAAGCCTCTCCAAGCCTGCACTCAAGGACACCCAGACTGTCCTAGGCCCAAAATTTATAAACCAACACCCTGAGAAGGGGGCTGTAAGCTGAGGAAATGACATCATTAGCTAAAGTTTTAATTGGTGAGCTTATGCTGATATGCAAATAGACCAAACCTATGAGGGTGTGAAGAACTCGTGACTTGTCGTCCATCTTGGGGTCCATTTTGAGAGCAGCCTCTGGCTCCCCAGGGGGTGCCTCTGAAGGCCTTTAAAATAAATACCCACCTTTATTCCCTTACTCCTGTCTAGTCTCTGTTTCTAGGTAGCCACTTCAGGCATCAACACAAAAGGGGCTGCATCAGGTGTCAAATTTCTGTTGTCACAGATTGTCACTTCATACTAAGCTTGGAACCACGATCCAAGTGAAATCACAAGCCAAAGAACATTAAAGTGATAAAAGGCAATTACCTCTACAGAAGGTCCTTCATGGTGCCAAATACGGTGAAATGCACATGTAATACAGCACCCTGACAATTTTATAAGTTTTAAAAAATTAGCATAATTAACAGAAATCATCCAATTAGAGGAATAGTTAATTAAGTAATCCCCCCCACTTTTGGTTCTGCCCCTATTCACACCCTCTCCACCTCCCCATTTCCTAACCACACATTTATTATGTCTGTGATACACAGAGAAAATGAGCCCTTCTTGGTTCATCATAGAGGCAAGACTAAATAAGATTCCAGGAAGGTTAGCTTATTGTTCTAAAATCTAAGTGAAAGGGTAGGACAGTACTACAGTTAGTTAAGGAGCTCTATAACTCTGTAACAGTAATCTACAGAGCTACAAATACATGAAAAATGTATAAAAATGCAAAAATCCTTTTGGCATCAGTGGTAAGATGCAAAGGGCAATTTTGAATGACAGATAGTTTGTGCAATGTATATGCACAAAGTGTAAGGAGTTGAGATGAGTGATGAACATAACTGCACTTTGTAATCGTGCATATGTCCATGGCTGCTTACCAGTTAATAATTGACCTCCACATATGGTCAAACAGCTGTTAAAAGTTATCATTTTTACATCACAGGTAAATAAATTCAAGCACCAAAAAATATGAGGTAGGATATTCCTATGATGCACAACTGCTTTGGGGCTGCACCATTTGATCACAAATGCACTTAAACAACAGCAATCTTTCTTGAGCAAGATCAAAGAAGAGTTCCACAGAACAATTACTAGAGGAATCCTTACACAGCATTTCCTCTGGTGAAACTATAGTAAAGAGGGTACTGCTCAGTTTGATATGTCAATCCTCCACGTATTGCTCCTGTCACTTCTGTGACATAAAGCACACAAAACAGAAGCTGGGTAGGTTCAAACACTTATCAAAAGTATGAAAAGACTTATAAACTCATAAGTCAGTAACATGCAAGACATGTTCTGTGTGGAATTTAGTACAATGGACTTCAGATCCCAAAGAAATGCAGCTAAATCTAAATGCTGGAGCCCCCAAAGACCAAGCTTATCATGGCTCTTGTTTCCATTTTAAACAACATTTTAAATTTTTTGTATAGTAAGGAAATACTGTGAATCTACACTGCTGAAACACAGAGATAGCTATCTCCTTTCTTAGTGTGGCACTGTGCATTTGTCTTATGACACTGTCAGCCTTCCCAGAGCAAGCAGAGAATCTTTTAAAATTTGGAGTGAGACAAGTGCATGTCACAGATTCCCCTTTAGAAACAAGCCTATAAAGAAAAGTCAGAATACTAATCAGCAAAGCAATAATTTAGTGACTTACTGAGTTTCTACTGAAAAGAAGAAGTGAATTGATCAGCTGAGTTGCTAGGAGAATGCAATGATCTCAAGCTGGGAACCAGTAAGTCAGAAGAGTAGTTTCAAATATGTTTCTTCTTTTATCCTGAAGCTTTGTGTCCCCACTTTTGTTAATAGCAGCACAACAGGAATGCCTGTGCTCACATAATTATAACAATAATAACAACCTGGTCTGCTGAGGTAAGAAGGAAAAAATGAAGGAAACACTGCCCATATTGTAGGGTGTATGGGCTGTAGATGACTCGGAGTATTCATCTGCTGCTCAAAGCCTCCAGTGTTGCTACTCTGCTAGAGAGAGGCAGTCAAATAACACACAGTCCTAGAGAGGGTCTGTCTCTTAGCAGTAACACTTCAAACTCCAACATAAGAGTATGAAAAACACAACTAAAGTCACACCAACACACAACAAAACCTGGTATGTTCTCTAGCAGGACAGACACCTAGAGAAAGAGAAGCAACCTTGTAAACACTAAACAAAGGCATGGGATAGCCATACAAAACACCCACTCCTGCTGGAAACTCGTAGGTTTCTTGACTATTTTGCATGAGAATACCACAGTACACTGAATCTGCTCTTTCATGTGCAGACGATTAAAATATTTCTCCACAGACAGGTCAAAATTAGTTGCCCGTGTTCTACATAATTCCCGACGGGGAGCTTGGGTCTGAGCAGAGATGACAGTTTACAATACTCCAAGGCTTAATTAAAGCTCTGCAGGCTAACAAGTAGGGCACTCCTCNTCTTCAGCAGTGAACATTTTAGCAGGTATTCCTATATAAATGATGCAAAAGCAATTTGCCATTCACATTGTCAATTAAGACCTTCTTCTGATTGGATGGATTGTTTTATTGAAGAGGTGTCAAACTCCTCATTATCAACACTAAAACTTTTCATTGTTTTGTCTAATTATATCAGAATATTAGAAGATCTTAAAACTACACAGGTATTTGTGCTTCAATTTTAGGTACTTTTAATATCCTATACTTAGATTCCATTATTTGCACCCCATGTAGCAACATTCAGTGTGTGTTTTTCTGCCTAGAAAACAGGCATCTCTAAGAATGCCATCTCTTCTTTCTGCATAAATTAAGAATCATTGCACTGACAGACCTGAAGATTAAAGTAGTCTCAGAAGCACCTCATTCCTGTATGCAATCAGCACCACAAATTTCAGTAGAAGTCCAACAATCACAGAAAAATTGATCAGAAAGACTATGACCCTTACTCATCCACATTCCCAGTAGTTTAAAACTATTTCTAGTGGAAAGACCAGCAAAGCCTCTAAGCAAAGTAAGTTTCCAATTTAGATTTCTATTGCCCCGAGAAATACATAATAATGTTCTTTCCATTGCAGTACTTAAGAATCCTACCACATCAATCTATGAATAGCTGGCAAGAAAGTTTATAATGTAAACAAAAACTGGTAACATTAAACATACAAGTATCATTATTTAACAAGATGACTTTGTTACGTCATCATGTTTGTACTAAAAACAAAACCAGAAACTGTAGACTCCCATGAGAAGGTTTACTGTTTTCTAGCCAGAAACCTCCTCACAATACTTCCTTTGTTTTCATGCTGAACAAAGTAACTAAACTTGGTGGACATCTCTCTTCCCTCCCAGGAGCTTCCATTACCACTCAGAATGCAGAAGTTTGTTTTCTTTAAAGCTGAGTTGGGTGTAAAGAATTAAAGCACCAATCCCTCAAAGGCTTCTCTGTGTGCCTGCCTTCGTGCACTTACACAGTTATCCATACTGACTTCCACATCACTCAAAATCAAGCAAAGACACGAGTTTTGGCAGAAGCTGGGAACTCAATTTTGGCATAAAGGTGTGCTCCTTCATGCAAGGTAAGCCACATGCGCCTTTTTCTCTGCAGGCTACTTGTTTAACTACAGAAACACTGCTGAGTCTCTCTGCAGCCTGGTGACCAGGAGCTGGGTCAGCTGAGTAAGAGACAATCTCCACAGCAGACCAGCCCCTCTGCTCAGTGAAGAATCTCACATTAAACATATCACAAAGAAATACAGAGGAGATCCCAATCAGCACCTGCAGCAGTCAATCTGCTGATTATTCATTGTACAATGAAGAGAGTAAAGGTATGGGGAGCTTTACCTTGACTTATACTCCAAAAGACTGCGCTGCATGGCAACCTTTCTAACAGCCTAAAAGGTAATTTTCACCCCTCCACCCTCAGATAAATCTCTTCTAATACAGTCAGCAAACACACTGCAGAAAAAAGCCTGAATAGGACTATATATTTTCTTAGCAATGTTTTCCTGGAATTGTGCATACAAAAATATTTGCATATTCAGACAAATTAGTAGCAAGTCCTCTCAAATTGTGAAACCCTAGAAGAAGAGAAACAGACATTAAAGACAAAGGACTGTGACACAGCTGACTCATCCCTTGACAGAGTTCTGAATGTCAAATTTGATGCTGAAGTAACTAAGTAATACAGTGATCCAAAAAACTTAACTCAGACAGCACTGCTGTAAATGAAGTTCAGTGTTCTTATCTGAGTTAGTTTTGATTTTGCCTAGTGTTCCCTGCTAGACTAAACATGGCCATGGCCTGGATGGCCACTGCATTACTCTTGTCAAAAAAGCTCTGACTCACAACACATTAAGACCAAGACTTTAATTAGGTATAAAAGGGAAGTACATCTGCAGACACCAGAAAGTTATCTTAGCAATAACTAGAAAATCCCAGAATCATATCATTCAGCTCAATCATCCTTTGAAGATTTTCAATATAGCTCTAATAGGAGCCCTACAAATTTCTCAGCTATTTTCATAATACAATTTTACAGCTTGGGTTAGAGAAGGTACATAACCATGAAGACTGTTCTTTTGACCCAAAATAAATATTTTCATTAATATTCTAAATGGAGATAGGCAGAAGGGTTGGCTGCAATGGATTTTTACACTACCCAAATAAAAACCTGTCTTCTTCCAAATTTTGTGGCTCATGAGTGCTTAGAACGTTTTACCAGCAACTGAGTTCACTTGGGAAAAAAAAAAGACAAACAAAAACCCCACATTTCCCAAATTTTGTAAGCCAGCAGATTACAAACTGCCCTCCAAATCACTCAGAGATCAGCAGAAATCTTCAGAAAACCAACAAAAGGCCATTTGACATACAGCCTGTGACCCTATGACTGCCATTAGTAAAGGGCAAACTACAGTTTGAGATGTGCTGCCTCATTCAGTGAGGCCTCTTCATGAACTGGGAAAAAAAAAATCAGCCTTAGATTTGGGGAAGAAACAACAGTTTGTAATGAATCCAAGAGCAAACACTTGCTGGCTCTCATGGTCCAGCAGCTAATGGCAGGAGGCTTCACAAGGTTTTACATAACTAAATGACAATGCCATTCCAGCACTGGGAAATGTTTCTACATGTGCCATTCAGCAAGAGCTGCAGACACAGACCAGAGGCCAGCACAGGCTGCCAACCTCAGTACAGACCTGGGACTACCATTAGGTTGCCACTGCTGGCATCTCCCTGCTCCCCCAGCTGCTGCTGTTGGGAATAGCTGTGCTGAGACCTGGAGGCAGGCACACCCCTGCTACAATTAATCACAGAATGAAAGAATGGTTTGGATTGAAAGTGTTCTTAAACATCACCTAGTTCCAACCCCACTAGCCACATGCAGGGACACCTTCCACCAGACCAGGCTGCTCAATGCCCTATCCAACCTGGACTTGAACACTTTCAGGGGCAGGGCATCCACTATTTCTCTGAACATGTTCCAGTGCCTCATCACCCTCACAGTAAAGAATTTATTTGTAATATCTAATCAAAACCTACCCTCTTTCAAAGTCATTGTTCACTGTTGTATCACTAAACGACCTTGTCAAGAGTCCCTCACCAACTCTCTTGCAGGCCCCCTTTAGGTATTGGAAAGCTGCTCTAAGGTCTCTCCAGAACCTTCTCTTTTCCAGGCTGAACATCCCCAGCTTGTTCAGCTTGTCTTCTTGGGAGAGTTCTTCCACCCCCATGTTGNCTAATCAAAACCTACCCTCTTTCAAAGTCATTGTTCACTGTTGTATCACTAAACGACCTTGTCAAGAGTCCCTCACCAACTCTCTTGCAGGCCCCCTTTAGGTATTGGAAAGCTGCTCTAAGGTCTCTCCAGAACCTTCTCTTTTCCAGGCTGAACATCCCCAGCTTGTTCAGCTTGTCTTCTTGGGAGAGTTCTTCCACCCCCATGTTGTCTTCATGGTCCTCCTCTGGACTGTCTCCCACAGGTCCATGTCCTTCCTGTGCTGGGACCCCAGAGCTGGATGCAGGGTTCCAGGTGGGGTTTCAGCAGAGCAGAGCAGAGGGGCAGAATCCCCTCCCTCCCCTGCTGCCCACGCTGCTTTGGATGCAGCCCAGGACACCTTTGGCTCTCTGGGCTGGGAGTGCCCATGGCTGGGCCATGTCCAGCCTCTCACCCACCAGCACCCTCAAGTCTTTCTGCCCAGGGCTGCGCTCAATCCATTCTCTTCCCAGCCTGTATCTGTGCTTGGAATTGCCACAATCTCCCTGCAGGACCTTGTACTTGGACTTGTTGACCTATATGAGATTCATATGAGGCTCTCAAGCCTGTCACAGTTCCACTGGATGCCATCCCTTTCCCCCAGCATGTCGACCACACCACACAGCTGGGTGTTGTCAGCACAGCTGCTGAGGGTGCACTCCATCCCACTGCCCCTGCCACCAACAAAGCTGTTAAATAGCTCTGGTCCCAATACCAGCCCCTGAGAGCACCACTGCTCACTGCTCTCCACTTGCACATTGAGCCATTGACCACAACTCTGAGTGCAACCATCCAGCCAATTCCTCATCCAACAAGTGGTTCACCTGCCAAATCCATGCCTCTTCAGGAACAGTGGCAATGTTTTGGGTGAGTCCAGGTGGGTGGTGTCAGTTGCTCGTGACTACCAATTCTATAACCTTGTTATAGAAGGCCATCAGATTTTTCAGGCACAGTTTGCCCTTAGTGAAGCCCTGTGGGCTGGCACCAAACATATCCTTATTTTCCGTGTGCCCGAGCATGTTCCCGGGAGATCTGTGCCCTCATTTTGCTGGGCACAGAGGTGAGACTGACTGGCCTGTAGCTCCCCTGTAGTTCAGCTATCATCTAGCTGCATGGATGTATCCTCTGGCATTTAGCTGATTCACACTGGTACTCAGGCCAAGAACTCCTTGTGAAAACAAACGCACCAGGAGAAAAAAAGCAAATTACTTTCCCAGATAGTGAAGGATGGGAATCTCCGTGTACAGTGCGAGGAGAATCCAGTCCATCCACTCCCTCGGCAGGCACTTATCTGACCAAGGACTTTGCTACAGATTAGTAAAAGTAGCTAATTTTGCTACAAAGTAGCAACAACAAGGAGGAAAAAGCCCTGCTGGGCACAGAAAGTGAGACTCGGGCGGGAACAAGGCAACAAGCTGTTAAAACCAAGCAACAAGTTTCTCTCTCTTGACTAGATGGAATGATCACCGACAGCAGTATCACACACTCAGCCATCCTCTCAAGAGCAAGAGAAGCTAACAGGTCTCAGCCTATGGATTCCACTTGTCTGTCTCCTGCCATTTACACCCCCCCGCCACAGCACAACCCCACAAATGCGGGTCGAACCTCCAAATTGTCTCAGCCAAAGAGCCACTTGAAAGACAGCCGCCCCCCACACTGATTTCTTTTGTTCTTGCAAAGTTATTTCTAACGCAGATCAGTTCAGTGATCCGATATTATCAGGAAGCCTTACCAACAGTTGTGCGACCACAGCCAAAAAAGGGGCAAGCTGCCATAACAGTTGTAGGTAGCATTTTTAGTCCGCTTTTTTTGGTGCTGAAGGCAGCATCTCACTAAAGTGCACCAAGCTGTAATCTTAAATGGCAGCAGTTTTCTTCAGTTCAAACGGCACAGTTAAATTTCTGGCGTTGTTAACAAGACTTAATAATTGTCAACTGCTGCAAATTACACCAATATTTCTACTGCTGAATAGTATTGATTTTAAGCAATCAAATAATCTTATTATTTGTGTTCATTATGTATAGTATAAGTGTGATCACAAAGTAAAGGCTCCACCAAAGGACATCAAGACAGACTTTCCAATTTATATTTTCCCCTGCCAAAACACTTCTAATTCCTAAGTTTGCACAGAGATAAAAGGAGACAAGTGGAACCTGATTCCAGAAGCCTGATACTTTTATTCATAGGATGAGTTTTTTGAACCAGTGAACTGGTCTCCTTTAGGAGAGGATAAAAATCATCTTACCAATACTGAGTCTTGACCTGCAGTTGCACAGTTCTTACACAGCACTGAATGAATTTTTCAGCCTCTGTGCCTCAGCTCCAGGGTGTGTAACATGTGTGCTCCCTGGACTCAAAGAGACATTTTAAACTATCTATAGAATTTCAAATACCGCAGTTACAAGGGTCACATAAAAAACCAAAGGGTACCAAACACAGGGGGCTGGCCAGGTGGCATGCAATCACAAAAGACATTCATCTTGAGCTAAAACAGCTAGCAATAAAAATGAGCACAGTTAATAAAATGGCCAACATCCAGCACCTGCTTTACTAGACAGAAGCATCCCACAACTATGCAAATGCACAGCACCACAAAAAATTTTCCAAGTAACTTAGTTTTTGATTATGATGCAGATCATAGCTGTGACACACTGAAGAAACTACTGTGAGTTTTCTCTTACTTTTGGTTTCTAAAAATCTCACGTTTCAAAATGAAACACAAGCACATCTAGACAATAGTGAAAATATAGAAGGCACTTGCAACACCTACAACTTCCTCCTATTTCACTGGCAGCAAATAAAACAGATCAGCTTTACTGCAAGGAGAAAAATTGTACCTTACAACAGGCTCATATGGTCTTCTAGTCAGAACAGGAGAACGAAGAGAGAACAAAAAAAAAATGGAATTTCCAGCTCACTGAAGGAGGTCTTCAAGTTTCTTGCTCACATATGAGGAAAAAGGCTCTTTTGGGACTGTATAAATGTGAAGTATAAGACAAGACACGTGACCACATAACCACAGCAGGAATCTGCAATGAGAAATCAGATATTTGAGCTTTTAAGAGAAAATAAAATTCATAGTATCAGAGATGTGAGCCCATAACAATAGTGGCAATACAAAACAGATTCAAATAAAGTCACACTTTCAGATGGAATAGTCCAAATTGTACCCAGCACTGAACGGCATGATGTCCAGCAGAGAAGACATGAAGACCATGTTCCCAATCCCTTCTTACTACTGCCAGCAAAGACTTAATTTAGAAAAGCATTCCATTGCAGTTAACCTGTGTAGAGCTTGCTATTAAGCAATATGGGGTTTAAATCAATAAAACATATACCCAACCGCTCATCGATATGCTCCTAAATGCACATTTTATTTTGCCTGATCACTGAAGTTTGCTTTTTAGCTTCCACACTAAATAAATTTAAAATAGGGCATCACATAACTACCCGCAGTAGAATCACAGAATCATTCAGGTTGGAAAAGACACCGAAGGTCACCAAGTCCAGCTGTTAACCTGTCTGTGCCAGGTCCACCACTGATGCATGTCTACACAGCTTTTGACCATGTTCCGGCACGATAACTCAACTGCTCCCCGGGCACTCTTCTCCAATGTCTGACCACCCTTCCAGTGAAGAAATTCTTCCTCATACCATATCTAAACCTCTCTTAGCACAGCTTAAGGCCTTTTCCTCTTGCCGTATTGCTGTTACCTGGAAGACCAGAATGACCCCCACTTGCCTACACACCCCTTTCAGGCTCCTTTGCACTCCCCTGATCCTCCTTTGCTCCAGGCTGAACAACCCCATCTTCCTCAGCTGCTCCTCACAGGGCTTGTGCTCCAGACCCTTCAACAGATCTGTTCCCCTTCTCTGGACACACCCCAGCCCCTCAGTGTCTGTCCTGTAGTGAGGGGCCCAGAATTGAACACAGGATTTGAGGTGTGGCATCACCAGTGCCGAGTACAGAGGGACAATCCCTGCCCTGGCCCTGCTGGCCACACTACCGCTGATACAGGACGGGGTGCCATTGGTCTTTTTGGCCATTTGGGCACAGCTGGCTCACGTTCAGCTGCTGTTGACCAGCACCCTCAGCTCCTTTTCTTTTGGATGCCTTTCCAGCCACTCTACACCAGCCTGTAGTACTTGATGGAGCTGTTGTGACGCAAGTGCAGGACATGGTATGGCATGCTGAGCCTCACACCACGGGCCTTNGAATCATTCAGGTTGGAAAAGACACCGAAGGTCACCAAGTCCAGCTGTTAACCTGTCTGTGCCAGGTCCACCACTGATGCATGTCTACACAGCTTTTGAACATGTTCCGGCACGATAACTCAACTGCTCCCCGGGCACTCTTCTCCAATGTCTGACCACCCTTCCAGTGAAGAAATTCTTCCTCATACCATATCTAAACCTCTCTTAGCACAGCTTAAGGCCTTTTCCTCTTGCCGTATTGCTGTTACCTGGAAGACCAGAATGACCCCCACTTGCCTACACACCCCTTTCAGGCTCCTTTGCACTCCCCTGATCCTCCTTTGCTCCAGGCTGAACAACCCCATCTTCCTCAGCTGCTCCTCACAGGGCTTGTGCTCC
>VZTR01002271.1:0-17764 GCA_013400775.1 Chaetops frenatus | reverse complement strand
CAAACGTTCTCCCTGGCAGCCCAGAGCGAGAGTCGCTTCCCCTCCTCCAGCCAAACCTTTTGCCAGCCCCAAACTCCAAGGTACCCCCACCCTGCTGAGAGAAGAAGCCTCTCCCAGCTTCACAATACCTGCTTCCCTCAGTTTAATCACTTCTTTTGTTCCCCTTAAGTACCCGGCCATTATGGTCCCTTAGCAACTGATGGGGAAAAAATTCCACAGGTGAAGAGAAACAAAAGGGAGGAACACCCAAACCCCAACAACCATATAGATGAAAACAGGTTCAGAGAAGGGGAAGAAAGAAGTAAAATGTTACAGTAAATGTTGTCTGAATGTTTTATTGACTAGTCTTCTAGTTTCATGCTCTTTAAAATAACAATGTAATGACTGTAGAAATATCATTTTAGATAGGATAATTTGAACTCATCCTTCTTAAACCATTTCAACCAACCTTCTTTAAAAACCAGCAGATTTAAAGTGAGATTGCACTTATAAAGATTTTACCTGTTCACTAATTATACAGTCATTAATTCACAAAAAGTTGTGTTATTTAGAGTATAAGAATTCTGCTTTGTATCTGAAGTAATCTGGAAAATGAAATTTAGAGTATATGTTGTCATCTTTAAATTTTACAAAACGTATCATGACACAAACCAAACAACAAAACAACCAAAAGCAGGTATCGGCCTGTAACGTGCACCCTGCAGACTTTGGGTTTTGTGGCTTTCTCCTTCTCAAAGCTGTGTTTTCTCTTAAAGACACTGCACTGAAGTACAGTGGTCTGAGTGCATGCTTCAAGTTTCTCTGAAAATATAGTAAAAAACTCCCAGTTTACTATCTGGCAGAGCAAGACTGTTTTTCAGGGAAATCTAATGCCACTTAAACATCTTCCATGTAGAGAGATGCTTGGGGTTCTACCACCTCTGATATTGAATCATTTGTTTTTAGTCTCTCAGTGCTGTATTATGTTTTTCTATTTAAAATTTATCTAATCATTAGAGAAAAATGTACCCAGGATTCATGTCAGAGAACTTAACCAGGAGATGCAGTGCATTTTCTATGGGTGTTGACACCATTTTACTGACAAAATCCTGCTTGTGAGATGCACATGGGTGTGAAGCTGTGCTCACATATATGGCAGAGGGGAAGAAAATTGCACTTCTAAGAGTATTCAGAAGTGGATTGCTCAGGTGCCGATATGATCTCTCACTATTTCAAAACACAAAATTGCTTTTTGCAATTGCATGCAAGATCTACTGATCGCATTTCAGAAATATGTTCAAAGTGTGGGTCTTCATCAGTTAGCGGGAGGACTAGAAAATACTGCTTTATTCCCTACCTAAGCAGAAGCTCTAAATCATGAGATGTATCCTCTGCTGGGTAGAGGCAGAGATTGAGCCCAGGTGGACTTTCGCTTCCAGAGGCATTCCTCTATAACTGCACAGGAACAGGGTTGCTGTCACTGTACCACACCATCACTTTGGAGAGCAAGTGTAGGTGCACTGCATTCCTGTGCTAAGGCTGTCTCCTGTCTCTGCAGCCCGGCACAGTGCTGTGCAATTACAGGAGAGGGGAACTCTGGCACCAGATACAACAGAGTCACACAGGCAGCTCAGGGCCATCCCACACAGGTAGGGTTCCAAGCGCGGTGTCTCTCGGCACTCTCTGTAAATTGTGATAATCAGGCGTACTGTAACCACCAACACTGCATGAGATCCTGCATTAGGGCTGTGAGAGCAATCAAGCAGATGTTCTGTGGTTAGACAGCTACTGCTTCTAAGTCTGTGGAAAATGCTAAAAAAAAAAAAAAAAAAAAAAAAAGAAAGAAAAAATTGTTAGCAATTGTTTCCAGTCACAAAAGAAAAAAAAGTCACCATAGCAGAACAGACAAACCAAGGGGGACATGAAACAAGTTTCTAAGAATCCAGAATTCTTTCTCTTCCTCTGACTAAAACCCAGCATATTCAGGAAAATTTATTTCAGAGTGTCTGAATCTTCTTTTTACTCCACCCATTGAAACTGTGTATCTGGAAAACCTTTTGTAACTGAGACAACTATCACGATCCTTCAAAAAGTTTTGCTACTGTGCTATTCTTGGGTGATCTGTGTGCATTCAGAACCTGATGTCTGAACATAAGGCTGTCAAAGGTAATTAGACAAAGATGCTAAAAATGTGTCTATATGCAAAAGTCATCAAAGAGCTACGTATAAAATTTTGACTATATGTTCCTCTGTTGCACACATGACATAATTGCTGGTTTTACCATACTTCTGATTGGGCTATCTCCTGAAAACACTGAAATATGATTATGTTAGAATGTTAGATTAGGTTTAGACTATGTCAGAAGAAAGTTTTCTCTTTAACCTATTAGTTTTGCTGTAGATAATGGTATCATTTTAGACTGAACATTTCTGCTGAGCTTTTCTGTGTTGCCACTGTTTACTGGTATTCAAATGCTATTTATGAACAACTTCTAGAGAGAAGAAACATTGAAATGCAGAGAAAGTTCAAATTTTGTTTCTTTTACACTCATGACTGCAATTAATCTCTCTGTATCCTAAAAATGAAGACGAATTTGAAGAAGTATCCAGGAAAAATTAATGGTGAATAGATCTGCATGCCTAAAAATTGGATATCCTTCACCTAAAATCACCTGGCTATTAAGAAACCTTCTCCATTTATTGAAAAACAAAAAAATACACTAGGCTCACATTCTTGTTAATGCTCTTGCTTTCCAAATTTTATTTGAGTTTTCATATGTTAAAAGAAAACTTGTCTTCATGTGGTGTGAATTATACCAATATATAATTCAACAGGAGAAAAGAACAACCAAGACAGTAAGAGACAAAAGGTTTTTAAGAAATCTGTAAGGAACAAAAATCCTGTTTCTTTCACCAATAGGTATGTTGAAGGTGTTAGACTTCCTTCAGCTAGACAGAACTAAAATAACAGAGTGTTCTCACTTGCTACTGGCTTGCTTACAGTAGGTAATGTTTCTTTGCTAAGATTTTCACCTTTCAAATCAGTATGTCCTGTAAATACATGTAGAGTCTCAGGCAAATGAGGATGATGGTATTCATGCATACCTCAGAGCAAGGTTATTTTTACTGCAGAAACTCTTTTCTAACAAAGTGACTAACTGTCCCTGAGTTTGTTAGCAAAGAAAGGACCATTTTCTGCTTCATACTAACATATGGTGACTTTCAGTCATCTAGATGCTTGATTTCCTATTGGTTTATACAGCCCCACTAACTTGCTGTGAACTTCTCACAGAAATAACCCCGGGCATGCAACTGCAGGGATACATCACACAAGGTTTATCATCATTTAGGAGGAATATGATTTTCATTATGATAAAACAGTCAATATTATTAACCAATATAGTATTAGCCCATATCCTGCATCATCAAGATCAACCCAGACATCACTCCTGAGCTACTACCACTTTGCTAAAGTCTAAATTCATTAAAGAACTTTCGAACATGACTAGTTCCAAAAATACTTTTTTTGCTGGGGTGAAGTCAGATTCCTATAGTGCACAAGAACAGGGAGAAGGACACTTTAGATCTAGATTATATGTAAGTATAGATCTCATACCTGTACCTCTTGCTTGGATAAATCACCAAAATCTTGAATATATTACCTGTGTTTAGTGAGTCTGAGATAACGTTGAGCTTTTCATCATATGTGCCTGTAGACTCTTGAACATTCTCTCTAAAGCTGTAACTGCTTCTATGAAATAGAAAGTGGATTAATCTTTGTAATTGTTTCAAACAGAAGAAAAGTCTTCAAAAACAAAACCATACTTCCACTCCTACATACAGGGTACTGGAGAACTAATTATCAGCAGAAGTACTTTAAAAAAACTACATAAAACATTGAAAAACTTGTATCACTGAGATTTTTTCATACTTATCATCAATATTTCATATTTTGGAATTATTTAAATTTTGATTCTTTTTCTATGCTTAATGCTTATTATTTTTTCAGCTGATACCTGTATTCTCCAGGGTTTTCCCTTGAGTGCTGTTTGTAACCATAAGCAGTTACCAAGTATTTCAGGTTTTGTCTCGACTTGTAGAAATACAGTCTTTCAAAGTTAAGTGTTATGGATTCATGTACCTTTTGCCTTTTCACAGTCACAGAATGGGTCATGTTGGAAGACAGCACAGGGAGACATCTGGTCTGACTTCCCTGCTCCAGCAGGAGCACCCCAGAGCACATGGCACAGGACTGTGTCCAGATGGTTCTGGAACGTCTCCAGTGCAGGAGACTCCAGAACCTCTCTGGTCAACCTGCTCCACTTTTGTTCTATAAATACTCAATTCTCTGTTAGGTTAAGGGTGTGCAAGTTTATTCATTTCACTTAAACTTTGTTAACTATGTTGGCTATGCGGGCGGAGCAGTGAACAATGACTAAATGGGAAATATCCAAGGACTTTTGCATGGTGACTCCCTTCTTTGAACTTTGTGTTTGGAAACAGCTCCTGTCAGTATTTCACTTTTTCTCTCAAAGTGATGTAAATAACCAGAAGCCCAAATGCTTATTACTTTCACTATTGAAAAGGATTTGTTGGCTTCCACTTAAGAAAAGGCTTAAAAAATATTAGCTTTAGATTTCTGCTGCTAAATTCCTGGTATTGTGTAAAATTTGAATTCATGGAAAGAGAGGACTTTCTTGCTTGGACAGCTGCAAAGTCAGGTAGCAATGATGCAGCATGTCTGTTTTTCCCAGACACAAGGAGACCCTGCAGTGAAACATCACAACCTAATGCTCAACTCTGTGCGATTTCCATATTATTATTTTTATATATGTGTGTGTATAAAAAGATGTCTCAATTGGGTTTTCTGGGTTACAGATTGTGTGGGTTATAGATCATCACCTTCTCCTGATTTGCTGCAAACAGGACAATTAATCCAAACTGATTATTTAAATTTTTGGGATGCACTCAACCTTAGGTTCTTCAGCATCGTTCATCATGTCCCCAGATCTATAGAGAACTTCTGAGCTGTTTGACCTTCTAATAATGAAAAACATTAGATAGAGAAGTAGCAGTTAACATACCTAACAGAAGATATTTTCCTATTGTGGTGTTCTAATTGATAAATTGCATATCCAACACTCCCAGGTGAAATCCATAGGAAAACCGTTTAGTTTAAAAATTCAATCTTTAAGTTTGTAAGTGATTATCAGTGTGTTAACTGAAAGATATTTGCCAAGCAATGAAAAACAGGATGTGGAGTTGGGAGGCGAGGCAGGTTTTGAAGTAGTAAGTTAGTTCACTCCTTTCAGGTTAATGTTTCCATAGACTGAAATTCCAAATTTTCTTCCCTTTAAATTGCTAACCATTTAAATTCTTGGTCTGATTTGTTTGGTTTTTGTCAGAGATGGGATGACACATTTTCCTCTCAGTTCTGTAGTGCCAAAGGCAACAGGAATCTAGTCTTATTTGTCATCTACAAATTTGCTACAGCGTATTTCAGACCATATGTTTCTTAGGAGATATTTTCAGATTATGTCAAATTATCATTTCAATTTATGTTTCTTATGGTAGCAATGCCCATGTTGCTATGATGATTTCATGTTTGGCAGTCAATAAACTGATATTCATTCCTATGAAATGAAAAGGTCAAAACCAAGCTATATAAACAGTATTTGTCATCATGCAATTCTTCCCACTGTGAATATAGGTAGTAAACACTAAGTTTGTTGGTATTCCCCCACAACAAATAAAACCTAAAACCAAAACCAAAACCAAATGAAAACTAAACAAACAAACAAACAAACAAGTACCACAAAAAAAAAAACCCCAAGGAAAAACCACCAAAAAACAAACAATTGAAAAAAAGATCCAACCAACCAACAACAACCCAAAAACTCTAAAACAAACAATCAAACAACAACAACAAGAACAACAATACCCCCATATGTTTAGGAAGTTTATTCTATGAAATCTAGTCATTCCTTGGTGTTAGTAAATTAAATTATAATCCATTAGCACAGGAAGTCAATAAAGTCTTACTGTAAACACTCCACTGAAGGTTAAAAAAATGCACAGGATGAGAATGTTGGCATAACCTTTTTTTTTCTTTAGGATCATTTCATGTTTCAAAAGAAATTGCTGAAGTAAGCAACATCTTAAGTGCTTTGGATTGTTTTGTTGACCTCTTTATTAGTTATTAGTTGTTGGTGGCCAACAAGCTGTCCATGAGCCAGCAGTGTGTCCTGGTGGCCAAGAAGGGCAGTGGGGTCCTGGGGTGCATTGGGAAGAGCACTGCCAGCAGGCTGAGGGGAGGTGATCCTGCCCCTGTACTCAGCCCTGGTGAGGCACATCTGGAGTGCTGTGTCCAGTTCTGGGCTCCTCACGACCAGAGAGACACAGAGCTGCTGGAGCAGGCCCAGCAGAGGCTGACAAAGATGATGAGGGGACAGGAACATCTCTCTTGGAAGAAAAGACTGAGGGAGCTGGGTCTGTTCGGCCTTGAGCAGGGCTGACTGAGAGGGGACCTGATCAATGTTTGTGAGTGTTTGAAGGGAGGGTGTCAGTGGATGGATCCAGGCTCTGCTCGGTGGTGCCAAGCACAAGAGGCAATGGGCACAAACTGATGCACAGGAAGTTCCACCTGAACATAAGGAAGAAGTTTGTTACAGTGCAGGTGACCAAGAACTGGCACAGATCAAATGGAAAAGTTGTTGAGTCTCCCTCACTGGGGATATTCAAGAATTGTCTGGACACAATCCTGTGCAATGTGCTCTGGGATGACCCTGCTTGAGCAGAGGGGTTGGACCAGATCACCCCCTTTGGTCCCTTCCAACCTGACCCATTACGTGATTTTACTTTCACAATGATTATGAAATTACTACAATAATTTGTAAAACTCCCTCCTTCAAACCGTGTTTGTATTACATCACCATGTGGAATAAAAACATTACTTTATCGTATACATAATGCAACCTGACATGTTTGAGTCAGCAGTTTGGTGGGTAGAATGCTTTTGGTGACAGTTCCCATTTAGCATACTGAAAAATTCATTGAGAGTCTAGCTCAACAAAATCAGTGTGTTTCAAGGTTTTCAGCAGATATCTAAGGGATTATGACTTGAGCAATCTTATGTGCAACAGCACTTACTGCAAGACAGAAATAACTAAAAAAAATAAAGTTTCTTTTTCTCCTCGTGGATTTTTCAGGCCACTAAGGATTTGGTCATTCTGTTCTTAAAACTGATGGCAAAATCCTCAATTATTTGGGTGGGATCAAACACAAAAGAAAATGGAGTTCTGTAAAAATATCAAACCCATAGTATAAATATAGCACAAATAAGTCATGATAATTTTGATCTAGATTTTTTTTTTTGTTAGTAGCTGAGTACGTTGCCCAAGGGTTGGTTTTTTTTGTCACTTTAAGGCAAACCAGAGACTCAAATGTAAAATCCAATACATATCCTTATTACAGTTTGTCACAGCTGTAACTCTTGAATGCAGAAATAAGGGCACTGATTACTATAATCTATGCATTCATTTTCTTCCATCTCCAATCCTCTTCTGTGAGTGATATTAGTCATCAAATAAGTCTAACAGCTAAACTTACAAAATTGCTGCTTAATCCCTCAGTAAGTTTCCAACTGATACAATTTCAGAAAAAAATGGTGAATCTAAAGAGTTATTATTTGATGTCCAGTACTAAATGTACCTACTGGCTTTACACAGCCAGAAGTAGAATTATTTATTTATTCAGGTAAAAATGACGTGTTAAATAGTCAGAGTACTGTGTGCCTGTACACCCCTGCCACAGAGGTATCAACCTGAAAGATTTAATTCTTCTGAGTAGTGAATTGAACATTTGAACTGAATAAAGGATTGGGAGTTTGTCGCTCAGCATCGTAATAGGAAGAATCAGAATAAGCACAACTAGCATCCATTCACATAGTAATCAAAAGCTGTTATTTATTTAGGGATGCTTCTGAACTACTGAGCCAGAAAGAAATTAATTCCTATTGCTAAACCCATGACCTCATTCCCAGGATTTCTGATCATTGGTGTTAAGAGGGAAGAGGTCAACAGAATTCCACATGAAAAGGGATGTTGGGGAGAGTCTCTTTTTAAAATCTGGTTAAGGAAAGACCATATACACAAACATGAACCGGTTTGCACATATGGATTTAGCGTTGAGAAAACCCTGAGAATGTAATCAAACAATGCTGTAGTCTTTTGTCTATACAAAAGTATTTTTAATTGAACAACAGTTAATAATGCTTAGGCTGCCCAACTGTAGAAGCAGAATAATGCTTGCAACTGTTCTTTCTAAATAATTCAGCATCACTTGTGTTGAATTATTTCAACATCATATTCAACTCCAAGAAACAGTCTTTGTGTGAGCACTCACAGTCAGAAAGGTTAGAAACAGCATCACCCCAATATTGGCTCTGTCAGTGCAGGAATGATAAAGCACACATGGCAAGAAGGAAACACATTAAGAACTTACTAGCTGCAGCAAGTGTTCTTGCAGAACTTCAGTTTACCTTCAGGCTAAATGCACTGTCCCTTTTTAAAGGAAATTGTAAAGAACAAATCACTTTAGCAGTGAAATCACATGCAGTGTCATTACCACTAAAACAGGCTCTTTGTCAAATCCCCTCATCAATCTCCTTCCTAACAACTTTCCTTTTGCCCAAGTCCTCCTTGACACGAATTACCTAAATAATCTTTTGGGAAGAAAGATCCTCTATTCATTAAGAATCTAACTTTAGACAGCTATTCATGACTTTAAAGAGTCTACAGAAGTGAGCTCAGGCCACCCATCTATTCCTTAAGAAGCCCAGTTCTCTGCCATATGCTCTCACCATCTATCTGCAAGTCATATGTGAAATCTGGCCCCCAGACCACCTCTAAAGTGCACTCAGCATATGGCAAACCCTTTGACTAGTGAATCCCTTAGGCATATTTCTAACTGTATACACATATTTTCTATTGCTGCTTTGTCTTACAGAAAGAATTTGAAAGTTGAAGAGTTTTCACAAGTAGTTATTTAAAATAGAGTGAAAGTAGCCATCTATAGTGTTGCCTTATTAATCCACAGTTTATAGTACTGGCTATAAATATTAGAACTGTGTTATTAAAAGGGACTTTAACAGGGGAGATTAGGTAAATAAGAGACAAAATAGCAGTAGGAAAAGTGAAAATGGAAATAGAAGAAAAGGCTGGGAGACAGAAAGAGAAAGAAGGGTAGGATAGGGAAAAAACAAAATGTAGAAGAAGTGTATTGTTGTTCTTGTTAACAACAGCATAATGTAATTAACTATCCTATAATTCCCCCACTGCAGAAAAGCTGGGACTATTTTAGCCCAAGTTTTCATATCTCTACTATTTGGCAGACACTACTAAGCTCAAATTAACAAGACAAATGAAAAAACCCCTTTATTTCAGAATGCCTGAACCTCACATATGACAAACACAGTAGCTAGAGATGCAAATCAAATGAGAAAATTGAAGAGGAACAAGAAAGACTTGAATAATTGCTGCCAGTAATCTGATTGAAGGCTTGAACCCTCTCATCTTGTACATGTAAACTTGTACTTTGACTCAGTGTAAGTAAGACTTGTCTGCATGTAAGAGCTGTATGGTTATAACTAGCCAGAATTGCAGTGGTACTGATGTTATGTCCTCCCTCATACAGGGAGAGTTTCATTCTAACTGCATTTTAGCAGTAAGGGAGATCTCCCAGAATCCCCAACTAAAAGAGCTGCTTCCCTTTAAAACCTGGACAAAGTTCAAATCCAGTTTAAAAACCTAGTTTTTTGCTAAACTGTTTGGAGGTTGTGGGAAATATTTTTCCATACTTTCATGTCTTTTTTTTCCCCCCCCAAATGAACAATGGGTTGTTATTAAGCGGCAGGTGTTCGTAGTGGCAGGCATGTGTGATCCTAAGTCCTGTTTTCAGATATATAAAACAATGTCATATTACAATATCATACAGACTCTCCAGGGGAGAACATGTACACAAGGCAAAACAATGGATTTAGAGATTGATTCTTCAGAAAGGCAAAGGTCAGATTTTATGGTTTGATAAACACATGGCACTCCCAGTTAAAAGGAGGTTATATCTCACATCAGAGGACAGAACATCAGAAACTTCTTTTTCCTTCTGCTTACTGACATAAACAAAAGGAACTCATCTCAAACTGAGGGGTTTTTAATCAGAATGGAATTTCACTGCTGTGCATTGAGATAAACATATAATCTCTGGTTCACAATTTAGAGAAGCATGTGAAAATAGGCTACAGTGATCATGATTTTATTGATACTCCTCACAAAACACAATGTTTTTGTGTCTCAGGTAATAACTCTGGGCTGTAACTTGTGGTTTTTTTTCTTCTCCATTTCTTCTTGTGGCATCTTTGAGCTGCATGTAAGAAGATTGAAAAGAGTAAACATTTCATAGCTTGGACCTGATGATCTCCATGGTCTTTTCCAACCTAGTAGGTTCTGTGATTCTGTGATTTGGCTTAGGTGGCCTTTAAAACCTTCTTTGCATATAGGTGCATGGGAGTACCTAGAGAAACCTGCCTGCTTTGGGAAAACAGAAAATATTTATGAAAAATAAAGACAGCTTTGAGATACTCAAAGTTTATATTTCTTTCCTTCCCACTCTCAGATAAAAAATTCAAGGTAGCCCATGTGACATTAGATTTCCCAAACATTCAGTAAGTGTAACTGTCATGGAGTAGATAATGTTCCTAAAACAACTTGTTTAACTCATTTTCCAATAAATCCCACCATTTTCAAATATTAGTAAGTAGAGAACTGAATACCACAAAGGAGGCTAGCAGCTTTACTGAAAAGCAAATCTTTGGCAGACAGGACAATATCATTTCCCTAACACAGAAAGTAAGCATATCAGGGAAATGAGCAGACGAAAAATACACTTTTACTCTCAGTTATAAGCATAACCTTGTGTCTTCTGGAAAAGCAATAGACTATTATCCCAGTCATCAGGTGAAACTAATCAGCAAAGGCTGTGAGAGTAGAGTGGTAAAGTGACATAATTTCGGATAATTTTGAAGTATTCACCTGTTTGCAGGCAGCATTTCTGAAATAATACTCGTGTAGTCTGGCTATCTGAACGCAGAGGGACTTGTATGAGGCCGTTAAGCTAAATTCTGTGTGGTAAGGTGTGAAAATCTGAATTTTTAAATGTGCTCCTTATCATTCCAACTCAAAGTCAAAACACAGCAGGATTATTACCATGGTTCCCATAATAATCCCATCAGCTGGGATATGAAGACAGTGATCCTGTAGCTGAGTCTAATGCAGAGTTCCATGGACAGTGGGACTATTAGATGCACGGCTGTAAGTGTCATGGCCCTGAACAGATGTACAGAGGTACTGCTGCTTCTCCTGCTCTTCTGCAGAGTCCCGTTACAGCTCCTCCTTCTCTGTCTCACCTCCGGGCTTTATAGGAGGTGGCAGATTTCCAGTTGCCATGGCACTGCTTTTGCGAGCAGCTCTCCCTTTAGCACACTGAAACTGCTTTGTGTTATTGGGAGTCAATCTTTTAATTGTGTTGGTGTTGCAGATGTTTACAAGAAGGAAGGGCAGAAATTTTCAAAGGAGGGATACATTTCATTTTGCACTGTTTGGGTGCCTAAGATGAGCAGGGGTTTTGGTTTCTTGGGTTTTTTGGTTTTGTTTTTGTTTTGTTTTGGGGGGAGTGGTTTGTTTCGTGGGCTTGAGTTTTTGTTTTGTGTCGCTTTGGTGTTTTTTTGTCCATGGATTCCTGAGAGTTTAAGAATGAAATTTGTTCAGATAATTGTAGGAATAAGCTGCACAGTAAATTCTGCATGTGCACAGGTGTGCACAGAAGACCCACAAGCAGCACAGCAGATGTTCCACTGGGATGCATAGGCTATGCAAAATCCTCACTTCTGTCTTATGTGGCACTGCACAAAGAGTTAGGGGAAAGTGAGCAGGGGAAATGAAGCGAGGGAGAAATTAGAAGCTCGTGTGTGTGCTCAGAGGATTGTTCTTGCTGGGATCAGGAAGGCTGTCAGTGTGAACCTGTGACTACATGTACCCAGTATTGTTAAAACAGCACCTACCCGCTGGGGAAAAGAGGTCATAGCCTGGACTAGAGGCTGCAGGAGAGGCTGCTCAATAGTCCAAACCCCAGTTCTAGTGGGCAGCCCTCAGGCAAAGCTTAAAAGAGGTAGCATGATGTTGAGTCCAAGCTGTTACTGCTTCTGAAGACATGAGGCTTTCATGGTTAAAAAGACAAGCAGAAAGAATTTATGTCTACAGGTAGCACAAGGGACATAAACTTATACCTTCTGCAGGCAAGCCTTGATTAGCAGAGGAGGATGTGTGCAGTTGTAGCAAAGTGTGTTTCTCAAGTAGTGCTGCTATATTATCAGCAACTGTGTGGTCACCAAGAGTCTCAGTGGCATGATGGAAACAGATAGAACATGTCAGGATTTATGAAAAGATAATCCAGTTGATCTGCCATCTGTAAAAGATTTTAAACTCTTTCAGTTTATAACCCATTCCAAGAGCATGATGCACAGCTGTGCTTTTTCCTAGCAGAGGTTACATCCTGTTGTCTGAGGCAGGCAGTCGTCATCCAAAGGTTAAATAACTTAAATCACCATGTACTATTCTTATCAGATTTATACAACAGTAAGTGACTATTACAGCTTTCCTAGTTGATGTTGAGAGAGGTGTCTTGCTGCTGCAAGGTGTTTTGCAATTACATTGGATTGTCTACTGTTACTCTGTAATTAAGGATTTAATGTGGTTATCAGAGTAAAATTGTTATCTACTGGGAGATCTGATTAGATGACTGCTGTAATAATTTTGATTGGTCTTGTAAACAGCTATGTTCTTTACCTACATATATGCTTTGTGTATGTCCCACAAGAATCTGTTTCATGCTTTGAAACAGAATATTTCCATTATTTAAAATGCTGCATTTAATTATTTTTTTTTAATTTAAACATTGGATAATATCTCTGTTAAGACTCTCTTGCCATCTCAGGTTTGCTGTTCCTTTTCCTGTGTGCCATAGGAAACATAGTAAAGTAAGGTATAATGTTTTGTTAGATGATAGATGATCAAAACTACAACCAAACACCTGAAATATCATACAGGTCATGGCAAGAAGTCTCAATCTTGTGAAAAACAAGTCCAATTTTACAATAGAATTGAAAGGCTTGACATTTTCCCCTGTCACATTGTTGATAATAATACTGAAGTATAAAAGGCAAAATACTAATGTCTAGTATTAACAAATTCGTTTCAGAGTTGTGGGTTACATTTCACAACCTTTATGCTTTTCCATTAGAACCAACAGGATCTTTTTTTTTTTGACTCCAGCAATCACAGGACTTGTGATTTTCTCCCTGTTTTCTAATCACTAAGCTACCTCATGTGTTGAGCAAAGCAGTGCAGTTACATCATTACTCTACCTAAGTAAGCTGCATATAACTGAAATAGAAAATGCTCAACAAGAAATTGCCAAATTAATTTCTCCTGCTTTCTGTTATAGAAAAAGAAAAAATAACCTGAGATGCAGTCATTACCATTGCTGGTGTCATGACTTTTTTTCAAAACTGCCATTGCATGAGCATGATTGCTGCAATTTGACTGCTGCAAAGTCATGTTACAAGGCTCACGTTGTAGTGGGCTGTTGGGCAGTTTCATGGCACATTTCTTTCTTCTCTCTGACACAGAACAGTACAGAACTGGTAGTGCTATTAGTGTAAATACAGCCATCTCCAATAGAGGTAGCATAATGAGTGGTTAGCAGGCCTGCTGGCAAAGAACTTCCAATTTCAGGCACACAAGCAAATAAAGCACAAGCCGGGGAGGCATCTGCTCACAGGTGGAGTACTTCCCAGAACAGATGGGTTTTCAAGACCATCTCAAAGAAGGAAAGGAAATTGGAATAAGGTGTTTTTTTCAGCTTCTTTTTAATTAGCATATGCAGTATTTTTATGAAAAGAGGTAAAGTAGGAACTGGGTAACTTTCATTAATCTCTGCTAAAGATGTGGATATGGGAAAAGGTGAATGAGATAGAATTGCAGATGTATGGTGGTAAGTTGTCAATTTCTGGTGAAGTTTCACGTGACTATCATTAAACTCCAGCAGTAGGTCTGGATCCCATGCTTGCTAGTTTATTTAACATTTTCCTAGATTATGCTCAAATTCTGAAGTTGATCAGAAAACCAAATTATTTCACTGACTTTGGAACAAACAGAACTAAAACTCTGGTGTTCCTGTAGATCTGCCTATGTAATGATCACTGATTGACTGTCAGGGATGATTCTAACCACCAATGAGCCAGAGAAGATTGTTACATCCCACCTTTATTCTCCTCGTAAGACACACAGTGAAACTTATGCAGGGTCATGAGAACAACGCATTCAGTCAGTGGATATGAGAAAATAATTTCTCAGAGGAAGGGGAAAATGTGGGAGGTTCACAGCCAATGAAGTTTTTAGCTGGGCTAGATGGCCAGAAGTATCCAAGGAGCCTAGAAAATGAGCTGGAGCTGCTGCCTGGCCATCCTCTATGGGGGCTGTAGTGTGGCATGGGCAGTATAGGAGGAATGGCCCATGCCCTTCTATCTTTGGGCACTCTGGCAATTTCAGGAAATAGTCCATCTGCTACCTGCACGCCCTTCTACTTCATCACAGCATGACATCTTTGAACAAAGAGCAGGATGCCTGTTTAGGAAGTGTGATAAATATTACTATTACTCTTTTTTTCTTAGGTGCTGCCCTTAAAATATCACTAGTGTGAGGCAAGCACTACATAGCACTAGTGTATATTACAATTTCAAAAGAATAACTCCGTACTTTACAATTTAAAACAGAAGATTTTTCAAATATATTACCTATGTATCTATGCTTACTACCTATGGAAAGAAGGAGCTCTCTGGGAAAAAAATTCTCTTCTTACTGTGATGTTGCTTCTGTATTTAAATTGTAGTTTATATCTAGGGAGGGTAGAACACAGAGGAAATATGGGAGAAAGGGAATGATTTTTTTGGTTAGTATGTGGAGGATTTTGGATTGTTTTTTTCAAACAATTTTTCATCACAAATGTGAATTATTTCAAAGTGCTGTGACTGGAGACCTCATCCATTTTTTCAAAACATGTTTTAATATCATTCATGCAGCTACTGAGCTTTACAGAAACAGCAACCAGTGCTGACCAGCTAACCAAAAAGTTACCTCTGTACATGGAGGTGAATATGAAGTTATTCCACATTTCCTACTGGGTCCTTATCTAATAGCTAATTCCACAGATCAAGTAAAAATGGAATTTAATTGACGTCACTTCATGCTGGAATCTTAATGTAGCCAGAAAATACATGCCTAAGGAGCTTGCTGATCTTAATGATTTCTGTGATACCTTATGTAGGTAAGAGTTCTACACTTGCTTGTACCTAATCTGAATAAGAGAAATAAGGAAAAATAAAGAAATATGCTCTGTAATATGTTCCAAATAAATTTTGGCTCATGAAAGCTGCATGTAAAGAGTAAGAAAAATTAGTTGTCTTTCCCTCAGCAAATCTGTACATGAAAAGGTGGCAATCTTATTTTGCTACTTGTCAATTAAACTCTCTCTTGTTTGGCACTATTTCTAACATATTGGATGTGGCATTGTTCTGAAGAATGCATTTGTGGTAATAGGAGCATTAAGTGCTAATATTGTATGAACACAATAGCTCAGCAAAGAGGAGGTAAAGAATATTCTGAACTGGAAGGGACCCACAGGGATCATGTATTAAAGTAGCCAGCCTATCTGCTTTAAAGTGTTCAAACCATTCTTTAAGTTATAATTTCTATAAAATTAATATGAGATTTTATACTGTCATTAACCCTCATTAGCTCAATATTATTTCTTATTTGATAGTTAATCCTGTATGCAGTTTACAATTACAAATCTTCTGGTAGTATACAAATGTATTTTACATTGTAGAGTGCAAATCACAGAAGTCCTCATACCATCTTCAAAATTCTAAACATGATGCCATCTGCTCCACCACTTTTCTCAGGGAAGCACTGCTTCTTCATGGCTCAGGCAATTCTGTACTGGGAATTCAGAGCTGCTCTGGTTAGAACACATCCATATATGTTAGCAGTTTAACATTATTTGGATCTGCATTGTTGTGGTAATATTTCTCTTTATTTTTAATTTTGACTTTTTTTATCAGTCACATCACTCACTGTACTTTCTTGTTTTAGCTGAGAAACAGAAGTACCAATTGAACCTGAAAAAAGTTGTTTCTGCCTTTCCAGGTTGGGCAGGAAGCACAGTCTCACGAGCACAATGAGTCCTATTTTGGTACCCAAAATCATTTAAACAGGTCAGGAGAAGATCCAAACCTATGCATTGTATTTCACGGAATCAGAGAATCACAGACTGGTTGACACTGGAAGGGATCTCTTGAGGTCATCTAGTCCAGCACTCCTGCTCAAGCAGGGCCACTTAGGGTGTTGCTCTGGATCATATCCAGATGGTTTCTGAATATCTCCAAAGACTCCATAACCTCCCTGAGCAATCTGGCCAGTGCTTAGTCAACCTCAGGATATAAAAGTGTTTCCTGATGTTCAGGGGGACTCTCCAGTGTTTCAGTCTGTCATTGCCTTTCAGCCTGTCAATGAGCATCACTGAACCTGTCTCCATCTTATTTGACCCTCCCTTGGGGTGTTTCTATCCATTGATTAGATTCCCCTTCATCTTTCTTTTGTCCAGCTGAACAGTCCTAGCTCTTCCAGTTTTCAGTCATCAGACACTTGTAGTTGCCACAATCAAAGATTTTTTTGGGAGTGGCCTCACAATGGTGTCATAGCATGTAGGACTTCTGTAAGTCCAGTTTGGATAACTATTATCATCTGATGTGATTCTCTTCCAAAAAGGGTACGTCTCTCTTGCACCAGGCTTGCCCCATGGGCTCTGAGATCTGAGAACCATCCTTTCTATTAAAGACTGAGCACATTTAGCAATTCAGGCTTTTCTATGTCCTGCATAACCAGGTCCCTTTGAGTAATGGGGCACCACATTTTCATCACCTATGTGGTCATATACTTATTAAACATACTCATTATATGCACTTACCTTTCTTGTCTTTGACATCCTTGCTGCATTAAAGTCTATTTGGGCTTTTGCTTTCCTAATCCATCCTTGGATGTTTGGACAGTATTTCTGTATTCCTCTATGTCTATCTGTCCTTGCTTCCATCTTCTCTAAGCTTCCTTTTTGTGTTTGAGTTGGGCCAGAAGCTCCATGGTCATCCATGCAAGCCTCCTGGCATTTCTACCTGGAGTTTGTTGGGAGGCATTGCTCTTTAGTTTGGAGGAGGCAACCCTTGAGTGTTAACCAGCTATCTTGGGCCTATCCTCCCTGCAGAAACTCATCCCATGGGACCCTTCCAAGCAGATCTTTGGAGAGGTTGGAGTCTGATCTCCTGAAATCAAGTGTTATGATCTTGCTTTTTACACTCCTCACTGGCCTCAGAGCCCTAAACTCCACAATCTCATGGTCACTGCAAACAAGGCTGTTCTTGAAACACTCAATCACACAGAGATCTTAAAATGCTCATTCATGACACTTTCAGATTAGCATTTCTAAAATGCGCCTGGTTACTGGTGAATGTAAAATCCAGCAGAACATCTTTCCTTGTTGGCTGAGCTGGTTTTGTTTGAGTTGTATTAAAAATGGGCTTTCAAATACTGACATTACAGACATATTCCGATTGCTAAAG
>VZTR01002268.1:62086-79301 GCA_013400775.1 Chaetops frenatus | reverse complement strand
AAAAAGAAGAAGAAGAAAAAGAAAAATAAAAGAAAAAGCCAATATTATTTTATGTTTATTAGTCCTGAGTACAAAATCAGGCATTCATATTTGATTTCACTCCCTGTAAGGGTACATGTAGCTGTAAAAACTTCATAAGAACTGAGCATACCAAAGTCTCATCAGGCCTGGCTGTTGTTGCTTCTGACTTGAAAAGATACCTGTTTTCAAAACGTTGGTGAATTCTCTCTTCCATGCCTGCCAGTTTTCTCATCCTCTACAGCAGTGCTTCTACTGTAGTAACAATGTAATAATGCTTCCCTCAGTCTCACAAGATAGAAAAGCATGATTTTTATTTGTTAGTATGTTATAACACCAAAGAAATGCTTTGGGAAAGATTTTGTAATGCTTGTGTAAGCCATGCCAACCTGGGTTATCCCCACCCCCTGGAAGTGCCTGAATGAAAACAGTGCACAGAGCTCTCGTGTTTTTCCCCTTTGTAAAAGCAAATTCCACAAGACCTCATGCTCCCAGCCTGCACTGAACCTATGAATCAGGCAAGCTTATTTGGAACACTTAATTAGTCCAGAACTTCAGACCTGCAGTATGAAGGGAGTGGCCTGACCTTGAGAAGACCATCCCAAGCAGGCAGCATCTCCCTGTCAGTAGCTCTTACATCTTTAGTGCATCAATCTCAGTTCTCAGGTTCCTTTTTTATGAGACACAGCAATACAGCTAAACATAACCTTGTGTTCACATAGACAGTAGTCACTAATACAAATGCCTCTCTCTTCCCCTCTAAGAGGTGGCTGTGTTTTCTGCAACATCAAAAGTCTACAATTTTCCAGAGAGGACGTGAAAGTTGAAGTAGGTGGTCTCATGACAAAGCTGTTGGTATCTGGCTTTGACAATAAAATTTCTATCCCTCTTTCATCCTCCCTGAATAAAAAAATCTTTACATATTATCAGTCATTTGATACTGTTTTAAAACATATTAGAATGGTAATTCTTTATAATTTCAAAAGTTTTTATTTGGTATTAGAGACAGACCAAGTTAATAAATTCCTTCTATCACAATACAGAGAAACATATTTCTTCCTTTCAAAACAACAGAGTAAACTAATTCCTACTGCAAAAGACAAACATAAGTCTTATTTTTCCCACTGGAATTTTGAACATATTAGTTTGCAATTCACCCAGGAATCACCTCTGGTTATGCACCCTCCATTCTATTTTTTCCAGAGGAATGTTGAAACATTTCCAATAAATACATGCCAAAAAGCCAGGTTATTGTTGTTAAAATAATTGGAAATCTACATTTCATCACTCATTGACAGGTTTCTTATTATCTGTCATAGAATTCAGAAAGTTACATATTTATGATCAAACCTGGTAGTGCTCTCTCTCCAGATTTATATAGCAGATACAATCTCTTCCAATTTACAGCTTCAGTCAATGCATTTAATACAATGCACGCAATTCCAATTATTCTTTCACTGTAGCAAGACAAATACAAGCTAAGATGCAAATTAGCTGCTAAACATACAGCCCAACCCTACACCCAGAACTTTCATTAGATCACTCTAGAGATAAATTTATAGATCAAGTTTGCTGACTAGTAATTTATTTATTTTCATTTTTTACAGGTTAATTTTGCCAAGACCAGGAACACATCTGTTTCAGTTAATTCAAGGTAGTTCACTTAAATTATTATTCACTCTGAAATGAGTCAGCAGTTTCAATGAGTGTTCCTTATGTATGCTGTCTGTGGGAGTAATCCCATAATCAGCATGAGAAAACTCAACAACACAACAACCAAACTGTTAAAGCACTGATAATTTTTGAAGGTCTGGTCTTAGACTTAACTGAAACCTATTGGGATTTGGGGGAGGCATTCTTTCCAATCTTCGCTGAATCAAACCATCAATATGAGCATATTTTCTGTAAAACCCATGTGGCAGTATATCTATCAATATACCAATTAAAATGAGTACCTAAGAGAATTTTGTATTAGATATTAAGATATACATTACCCAGATAGTAGAATCACCCCAAAATTCTCTCTGGCATTCCTCTCCCAGAGTAGTATTTTATCACTTATGTCTATATTCTAAAAGTGTGGTTTCCTGAACAATATCTGAAATCCTGTTCATTTCAGTATCAGTTCACAGAGTTGACAGCATGAAAGGTGAGAGCAAGAACAGAAGTAGCATTAAAGTAACCTGGAAATTTCAGTTCATTACATCCTAATACACTTTCCTTAGTTTTATGTGATTTTTATAAATAATATATNGGGAATACAAGACCTTGAACCATTCTCAAGGTAAAATTGAATTTTTTCAGGTTCAGAAGTGAATAAAAATAAAGCTTATAGGTTTTTTCTAATCCTTCCTCTTTACAGTAATCTCTTCTCCAATACACACAATATTTTTGAACGTCTTTTGAACCAGAATTTCCAGAGCTCTGAAGAAGATCAGATATTATTTTCAGCAGCCTGAAGAACTGCTTTTAACAAACAAAAGGTATTAACACCATTAAAACCTGAAAGCTGTTTTTATTTGCCAGATATTTCAAGATATATTTCCATTGATAGATTACAATATCCTCATGTAAGAATCAAAACACATCAAACTTACATAAATGTTTTATACTTAAACTTTATTCTAATTCACACAATTTCCTTCAAAGAAGTCAGCTACATTCCATGCACAAATCCTTCATAAATCTAGTTCAACCTTTTTTAACATTTGTATGGTAATCTGCCTTTTCTTACTCAAGGATGTTTTGTCTTGACTGTTTCACTGACAATGAAAATGACATTTTGAGGTGCCTACAAAAACTGAATTCCAATTGTAAGATTAGCAACCCATGAATCAGAACAGTTCTGTTTTATTCCCAATTCTTTCAGTCACATTCCCTGCAAACTAGGGCAAGTCAAATCAAATCTCTCTTTACTTTTGTTTGCTCTCTTGATTTACCTTTCTGGAAGCTCCTCTGAGAACAGACTTTCCATGTACGTACCAGTGTCCCAAGGAGGCCTCACTCTCAGTGAGGTCTTCTGGGTCTTTCATGTTAGATTCTACATATTAAATTATGAATAGGAAATATTATTTTTGTAAGTGTGTATGTGGTTTACAAATACATATGGGCAAAATGTTTACTTTTCTGTCTAAAATAGCCAGGATTTTCAGAATCTGATATTGTGGGACTGCCACAGACAAAAAGAATACTCAGTGTGGAGGAATGATATTCAAACCTGAGCAGTTAATTTTACTACTCTAAAGAAGAGGTTCTTGCAAGAAATTACAGATACAGAGAAAGAAAACAAACAGTAAACTTCTCTTCCTGTTCTTACTACTGTAAGTAAATATTAGAGAGTAAAGACCAGATCTGAGAATCTGACTATTCTCTGTCACTGGAAAGGAAACCAAGCTTTAATTTTTTGTTACAATGCAGTGAAGCTTACTTATTATCAAAAAAAGAGAAAGAAAAATATAGGAATGCAACCATTCCTGTTTAAAAATATATGTATTGCTGTACAATGTTTTGATCTCAATTATGGAATATGCTGATTATTCACTTATATTGTAACAACTTCAATTTTTACTTTACTCAACCCTCAGAATACAATTGCCGAGGAAATTCTTGGCTTGTCTGCATTAAGGCAAACTATGCTGCTCTTTTTCTTCCCAATTTATTTGTCTTACAAAGGCTAAAAGTAATTTAAGGCATCTCTTGAGAGTAGTGGTGGGGGAAAAGAAACATGGGCAGAGAAATAAGAGAAGATATGAGAGAAAAAAAAGTAACTCTGTCCACAGAAATGTTCTGAAAATAATTATAGTCTCATCTAGAATGGGAAGGAAATATTACTTTTTGTATGCAACTGAATAAAGCAATATAAATTTTTAAATGCACTTGGCAGCTCAGTGGTGTATTTTCTGTTACCAGGTACAATTCAAAGAGCTGAACTGTTTGCCTAAGGGATATACCAGGGTTTTTTGCAACAAAAATGTTTGAGGTATTTTTTCCCACTCTGTATGGGAGATCTGGTTCAGAAATAGTCTCAGAATGTTCTTTAATTCTTAGGCTCAAAATAAGCAAACACTTACAGACATGTTTAATTAATGAGTCCAAGAACACTGAGTTTAGATTAATATAATAAAAAAGAAACTACCAAAAGCAAGCTGCAAAAGTCAACAGATTTAAAATAATTTAAGCACCACAAAAGGCTGGAAATATTGGGTATTTTCTATTTGTAAAGTGGCACACATTAACAGGCTTAAACCATTTCAAAATGCTGTGTCAACAGAAGCATTTTTTTTTTAATAAGTAAGTTCTGATATGAAATAGAGAATATTTCAAAACTGTGAAGATTTTTTATAAGCGTGGGCTGACCAAAACTGGAGAGGTGTGGCTCAGGCAGCTGCTCAGAGTTAAAGAATAGGAGCCTAGGCAAAAGGACTGGGAGGGACTGCTTCGGGAGTGCCTTGTTAGCAAGGAACTACCCTGAGGTTTCCACTCCGGTAGCAGAAATACACATTGAAGAGGCAAGAGCTAAGTTTGCCCGGGGCAGCCGAGGGCTGGGACAGGTAGATGGAGCAGCACAAGCATGCCAAGTGCAGGATGAAGCAGTCAGACTGCCTGTGGGAACAGTAGCCAAGAGACTTGAAATGCAGGCAGGGGCTGCCAGCACCCGGCCGGGGTTGAGCAGGCAGGGACCTGAAAATCACAAACTGGAAGAAGATTGTGGCCGAAGCAGTGGGAAGCAAAGGGCAGCCCCACTAATAGCCTTGCCAAGGAAAGGACTGTACATAGTTTTAGATTTCAGGAAAGCAATTTTAGGGATGGCAAATTATCTCATTGCACTGCAAATTTTCCTGTTGCTTTACCCCTTGATAAATTACTTTTCATCAAATCAATCGATTCACATCTCAAAGTGAAAAAAGCAGCAACCTTAGAGAGCTCCAGAGAGACCAGTTTCATTTCCCCAAGGTTGTGGGGAAGGCTGAAGCTGCCATTTATCAGTGATCCACAAAATTTCAACTGGGCATTTTTGCTGTCAATCAAGTCCTGGAGTAATTGTATTTATTCCTAAATCCACAAAATGAAACAGAATATTTGATTCCTTCTTCAAACTAAAAATAAGGCCATTTCATTGAAAAACAGATATCACAGTAATCTAGCAGAATTTGAGTATTGTTACCTTTTAATCTAATAGTTCCTAGCCACTTACCCAGTTGTCAACAGAAGCATTGCACCTTTGGGGTGGAATTGTCCATGGTGCTTTCTTGCATCCAAGCTTGCCTGAGTTCTAAAATAATACAGTGGGTGTTTTGGTTTTGCTTTTCACCAAAATGCTAATGTGCATAGAAGCCCTGGTAAGGATTTTTAGACTAAGACTAGGATATCAGTTCAGTATTAGATGCAGCACATAAGAACATGTTGCTGTTTCTCAAAACACAAGGATACGTGCTCTTTTAGTACCTACCCTGAAAGGGGGAGGGGAAAGGTTCTTCCCTGGAGAGCACTTAGCACCAGTTCCTGACCTAGGCAGACACATACCACTATCTTTTTTAGTATTTTCCAATGCAGATAAAAAGTTGGTGATCAGCTGTGTGCAGGTCTCTTTCTCTAGCCCTTATTATCAAGAATAGAGAATTTTTTGTGACTAAATGAAAGTAAAGCAAATTACAGTAACTTCCACAGGTGAAATGGAAATTGCCTGCCAAGTATTCTGTATTTCTATACAAATGAGGAGTAAGATTCTGCAACAAAATTAATTGATTTTGGATCTGTTTCTCTTCCTTGAAAAATTTTTGATCAGACTGTGGGGAAAGAAGAGAAATGTCCATCTGGTATTTCCTCCTCTACTCACATTTTAGATTATATTTCCTTTTATTTAGATTATAGCTGATGATAGTTGCTGACTTCATGGAGATATTCACAGGCTCTGAGTTCTTGCAGTATAACTGAGATTTCAAAGCTCAAAGGAGTGAGCTTCAAAATTAATCCAAGGAAAAGTACATGCATTGTCCTCTGGACCTTGGGCACATGGTGTCACTGGAAAACATGGGTTTTATTTCTCCCTCAGATACCTCTCAATCAAAGGCTGCATTTCTCATCTTTCATAGCATTAAACATTTATTTTCTTTAGGTTTTGCTTAAGTGTGCCAGGAAGCAGAATGAGCAGGCCCCTTCACAGTGGCGGCTGAGCTGGGAGCTGAGAGTGACTGGAGAGCAGGCCGTGCCCTCCCTGGTGGGATCCCATCTGGGCCTCTGGTGGTGGCAGAGTCTGCCTACAGTCCAAGGATCACCACATCCCTCATCACCATCATTCAGGAATGAAAGAGAGAAGAATGTGTGGCAAGACACTGTTCCCCAACCCCACTCTGATGAAGCAGCAACTGGGTGATGCACCTGTAAAGGACCTTCCCACTGATTGGATCTCTGTTGCTGAGCAGAAGTAGAGGTGGTGTTTTCTGTCCTGGCTGGATATAAGGAAATTCCAGCAATTTTTCCAACACACAAATGTTTGAATAAAAAGTTATGGCAAAATAGGGAATAAAAATAGAAAATGTGTTTTGGAGTAGTCATTAGTAAGTGACTTGCTCACTTAAGCACCAAAATGACATTTTCTTGCAGTAGTTATTTATAATCTTTTGTGCGTCTTTAAAAGCATTTCAACACCTTTCATTATTTACACAGTTTTTCTTGTAAAAGTCAGGTATAGGAATAAACTACAGATAAAATGTAAGCCTATGAAACACTTTCAGGCTTGACTTTCTTCTACACTCTCCATAGAGCACTGAAAAAATGCTATAGTGAGGAAAGTAGGTCCTTTTCAGTCATTTACAACTGCTCTTACTCTAGATTACAATACTGTTCCTAAAAATGAGAGACAAAATAAGAAAACATAACACAGAGAGAAAACACAGACTAAAGAGAGTGGTATGTGAAGAAATCACAAATGTTCTCATAATTATATTCATTTGCAATCATGAGATGTAAGAGTGCTCTCTACTGAAAAAAAAAAAAAAAAAGAAAAGCTGCTGAAAGTCATAATTGTAGTGGTTGTCTCACTGGGGTTGGGAAAAAAAAGTCTTTCAACGTAACAGAGTCAAACCCTGAAAAATTACATAGTTCAAATGACCATCTGGAAACAATAACTCCAAGAGAAATCACCCTGGACTGATGTACTGCAGTCTTTTTAATATATACTAGATAAACAGATACAAACAGCAAAAATAAAAGACTACATTTTCATGATAGCATTTCATCACTCTTTTGCAGATATCTGTGTCAAAGAACTGTGAAAATAGCTTCAGAATTTCTTAGCATAAACCACACAGTAAGGAACATTCATTAAAAATGGCTTTTAAAATATTTGGAAGGCCAACAAAACAGACACTGAAAAAATAAGGGGTTTTTATATGCAAAGACAGTGACTTGAAACTGGAGGTAAAGGAATGCAAGGCCTGTGCACTTTTCAGTTGAGATCAAAAATAGTTCATAAAATTTTGTCTTGTTCAGTTGAAGCTTTAAAAACTGCATATTTTGGCTATTGTAAAAACTCTTCCTATATCTTTTGGTTTGATCATAAGTGTCTCAGTAAAATTTGCATGTAATCTGTTACTGTTTTTTGAGAGAATTGCTATGGCTTAGGGTATTTTGTTATTTATACACTGACCAAAGCATGTGTCAAATCTCAAGGGCTACAAAAAGCAAAAATATCTCAAAAAACTTCTATTTCAGCATAAAGAGATTGGTAAGGAAATTCACAGAAAAATACGCCCTTATACAAAAATTGAGGATTGCATTGTTTATGTAAGTGTTAGAAACAAGCAGACTTTGCATAAATGACTGTACTTGGGAGGTTATCTACATGCAAACAATGACAGTAATATTTCATGCCTTGTTGTATAGCCTGTGAGGGAAGGTTTGCTGTCATGTGTTTCTTTAGATCACTGACACACTATGGCACATAAAGACAACCTAGTGGTTGCAATGCTGTTAGACATTTTTGCAACAAAATTGTTCTGATTTAAAATATTTTCTATACCAATACTGGATTACACAACTGGAAAGAAACAAGAATAAAATGAAGACATACTCCATATCTCCAGTCTTTAATAAATACACACACACACACAAAAGTCTAAATGCTTATTATTTAAATTTATATATTTTTTCTTTTTTACTGTTTTATTGCAGTGGCTTTTGTTACTAGAATTATATTATTCGTTGACATCATAACTTATCTCAAGTCCCATATCAGTATAAACTACAAAGCTAACTTAAAATGAGACTTACGCCCTGCCTACTTACTCCCTATACTGCCTACGATTTAATGAAAAACAAGCAAAATGAGGGATAGATTTTATAAAGTGCCAGAATTTGTTGAAAGGGACTTATAGCCACTTCTGAAGATTCACAATTTTTTTTCCTCGATTAGGAAGTTTATTCGCAATAGACAAAAAAATTTAAAAAAAAATTTAAAAAATACTTAATAAAAACCTTGAGAGTTTGGGGTTTTTTTTTCACTAAAATATAGTAATGATGTGAATATGACAAGCTGAAGTCTACTAGTTTAAAAAACTTGAATTGTAGAGTAGGCACAGCTTTTTGGTTTGATAAAGCACTGTCTTGTCAGTGATAAACACTTTTTAATAACTGCTGCATATTCACACTTAATTTT
Source organism: Chaetops frenatus (assembly GCA_013400775.1). Taxonomy (NCBI): domain Eukaryota; kingdom Metazoa; phylum Chordata; class Aves; order Passeriformes; family Picathartidae; genus Chaetops; species Chaetops frenatus. Next base: position 70,627 of record VZTR01002268.1, on the reverse strand, counting down.
TATTCAAAGAGTAGCTTACTGACAGTTTTTATTTTATTTCCATTTTCATCTTAATTCAACACAGAGTAAGAACTAAATACAACTTCTGAAAATTAGAAGCATTGGAATTCAATGATAAAATAAAATCAAAGGCTATTAAAAAAAGATAATTGGGTAAGGTTGTTTTAGTATGTCTGTACATATTAGGGGAAAAAATGTACCAGGTTTGTTTGAACTTTATATGCATTTCTTCATCAATTTAGTAATGAACACTCATGTTTCCTTGGTGGAAGAATAGGGAGTGAAAAGTGAAAACCAAAAAGTAGTGCGAATCACAACTTGTGCATGTTCACTAATCTGTGGGTAAAGTGGATGGTTTAAGCTGTTTGGACAAAGTCAGTCCTTCATAGTGAAGTGATGTTTATTCTTGGGTTTAGGTTATGTTAGTGGCACATATTTCACCCTCTGTGAGGTAAATCCCAGCTACCCATCTTTGCATATACAAAACAATATGCTATGTTGCTCATTTCTAACTACTTGATTTCATTCTGTTCAGTCTTAGTTTTTCAACAAATATAAACAATTTTAATTCCATAAAGTGGTGGAACATACTGCTATGTGTCACATTCAAAGAATTCAATTTTTTTTAGCACTCAGTCAAATAGTCCTTTGACATAAGGGACTTTTTATGCTTAGCTGTAACATCCTGTGTGGAGATAATGTTGCTTAGAGGAGGATATATGTGAGCAGTAGGATAGCTGTCTTCAACTGTGATTAAAATCAGTTCCTGAGAACAAATCACTCCTTTGGCTTAAGACATCTGAAATGAAAGCTGCTGTGTATGCTGCCTGTTTCCCTGCATGGTATTTTCATTGCCTGCTTTCTATAATGGAAAGGAACCAGTTTCATCTGCATGAAAAGCCTGGACGTCTCTGAAAGGCCACGTTTGGATTACACCTTGCAAACCCTTGTTTCAAACCTGCCACACCCAATACCAAAGGCACAAAAACTCTTTTTAACTTTACCATTCTAAGTGTCAGTCACTTTATCAAGCACTGTTTTTCTTTATCACCGTCATTTGGGAAAATGCAGGTGGTACAACACTAACTCTTACAAAGGAAAAATCAGAGGTTGCCTAGATGATTACTTAGTAAAGAACTGAAAATACCTTAATCTTGAAAGATTTAATATACTTGCAGACTGGAGTATAGGGGAATTAGACTCCTAATGAAATTTTGTTAATGTAAAAATTAATCTCCTTGGCAGCCCAACACAACTTTATACCATCTACTTGTATTCTGTGAAAACAGGGAAAAGATGTGCAAATGAAATGGTCCCTGGAGTTTATACAGTGCCTTTCATATGTGTGTCTTCAACTAATGGCATCTAAATTTGCACTTGAGTGCATCACCTGACATCTTTTGACAATCTTCTAAAAACCTTACCTGCGAGCATTTTTCATTGTGTCTTTTATATGCACTTTTCTTAAATAAAGNNTTCTTAAATAAAGCAAGAGTAATGGCCTGTTGATCATTTTACTTTCTGTATGCATCAAAACAGATGTATTATAGTAATTAAATTGTAATTGTCAGGTCCAATTCCTAACTCTATTTCAGTTGATCTAAGGATATGTGAACAACACGAAATAAACAAATGATAAATATTAAGATATTGCTTTATTCTAATTAATATAGTTAGAATATTATATTAATTATATTATATAAATAGAATATATTATAATTAATATAATTACAGATTGGCTTTACCTCAACTCTGGTTTTCACACAACTCTCAGTTGCAGAAGGAATTCACCAGCAAACTTTTCATCAATTAGAGGATAACCCATTTTATCCTATTGTCATCTGTCAAAGTGCCTTAATATTGACTAACTTTCCCATGAAAGGGCTGAAATAACTATGCTAATTATTCTTTTCTGAAATTTGAGAGCTTCTGTTCCAACTGCCCTTAAAAAAAAAAAAAAAAGGAGGAGGAAAAGAAGGGGGAAGGAAGNAATCAGTTCCTGAGAACAAATCACTCCTTTGGCTTAAGACATCTGAAATGAAAGCTGCTGTGTATGCTGCCTGTTTCCCTGCATGGTATTTTCATTGCCTGCTTTCTATAATGGAAAGGAACCAGTTTCATCTGCATGAAAAGCCTGGACGTCTCTGAAAGGCCACGTTTGGATTACACCTTGCAAACCCTTGTTTCAAACCTGCCACACCCAATACCAAAGGCACAAAAACTCTTTTTAACTTTACCATTCTAAGTGTCAGTCACTTTATCAAGCACTGTTTTTCTTTATCACCGTCATTTGGGAAAATGCAGGTGGTACAACACTAACTCTTACAAAGGAAAAATCAGAGGTTGCCTAGATGATTACTTAGTAAAGAACTGAAAATACCTTAATCTTGAAAGATTTAATATACTTGCAGACTGGAGTATAGGGGAATTAGACTCCTAATGAAATTTTGTTAATGTAAAAATTAATCTCCTTGGCAGCCCAACACAACTTTATACCATCTACTTGTATTCTGTGAAAACAGGGAAAAGATGTGCAAATGAAATGGTCCCTGGAGTTTATACAGTGCCTTTCATATGTGTGTCTTCAACTAATGGCATCTAAATTTGCACTTGAGTGCATCACCTGACATCTTTTGACAATCTTCTAAAAACCCTACCTGCGAGCATTTTTCATTGTGTCTTTTATATGCACTTTTCTTAAATAAAGCAAGAGTAATGGCCTGTTGATCATTTTACTTTCTGTATGCATCAAAACAGATGTATTATAGTAATTAAATTGTAATTGTCAGGTCCAATTCCTAACTCTATTTCAGTTGATCTAAGGATATGTGAACAACACGAAATAAACAAATGATAAATATTAAGATATTGCTTTATTCTAATTAATATAGTTAGAATATTATATTAATTATATTATATAAATAGAATATATTATAATTAATATAATTACAGATTGGCTTTACCTCAACTCTGGTTTTCACACAACTCTCAGTTGCAGAAGGAATTCACCAGCAAACTTTTCATCAATTAGAGGATAACCCATTTTATCCTATTGTCATCTGTCAAAGTGCCTTAATATTGACTAACTTTCCCATGAAAGGGCTGAAATAACTATGCTAATTATTCTTTTCTGAAATTTGAGAGCTTCTGTTCCAACTGCCCTTAAAAAAAAAAAAAAAATGGAGGAGGAAAAGAAGGGGAAAGGAAGAAGGGAAAGGAGAAAGGAAAAAAAAGAAGAGGGGAAAATAGGAAATTTGCTTTCTAACAGATTCCAGTACACAAGGAAGGCACTATTTCTTCAGCCAGGTTTTCAAAGATATAGCTTTATCAAATGCTGTGGAATTGGGGAATATAATCACTGACCCCTGCACTGCTGCCCTGTGACACCCAGCCAGGAGAGTGGTGTAGGCTGAAATCGAGGGCAATACCAAGGGAAGGGGGGAATCCCCCTTAATCTGCTCTCCTCAGACCTCTCCTGCCCAGGGGACCCAGGACCTATAGCTGACCAGCTGGTCAGGGATGAGGGTCCTGCAGAAAAATTCTTAAAGAAGAATTCTCTTTAAAATAGGAATAGAGAAATTAATGATTAACAGAAAGGCTTCATGATGTCACTCATGACTATTTTTCTCCTCTTTACAGAATTATATTGAATATACAAAGTTTTGCTACGAATTTTCTTTAAAAAATCTGGAATTGGAAAACTCTGCATAAGAGGGAAAACAGGAAAAATTAGCAAAAAGGGAACAGAGTAGTCTGCTGACTCAGATCAAAATGTAGGGGTCCTTGTATCTATGTGTTACCTTTGCATTTTATTCTTTTAGACCACATGTGAAGGTGTGGCACCTCTCTGATCTGGTACTTACACTAAATATGTGTCACCTGCTTTCAGATGGTGCCTGCCTTTCCTTCCTCTGCAGCAAAATACTGCATATGAATTATATATAAAAACATACATATATAACTTATTCTTTAATAACCTCATATCCTAGTTGATACGTAGATTTCTCTAGAGAACAATACCATACACAACTCGGTGAAACTGTATCACCCTTAGTTTAGAGCTATGTCAGGACCCTGATGGGAAAAGTATGCATTTTGCTTTACATTAAATTAGTTGTGTGAGAGAAAAAGTAAATTTGGAGCTGTATTAATATTCTCTCCCTTCAAAAATAATGAATAACTGATCAATAAACTCAAAAATTCCTTATCGAAAGGAAATATTTTTTTTAATTTCCTTATGAACTTTCTGAACTACCACAACATGTAAATCAATTTCAAGATCTCGTAAATATTCTAAAAGTATTAACCATGTATATCAATAATGAATACATCCAGAAGTGTAATAAACCAAATAGGAAGGCAGCAATAAATAGTAATCATAAAATCCAGCAATTTTCACCTAGATCACCTCAACTTTCAGACTTCAACTCTTCTGAAAAACAGGTTTCAGAGTTATTTTAAACAAACACAGAGATAACAATGTTTTTATGTACGCTAATAGTCTTTGAAAAATTGTTTCCAGACAACAGTATTATAGTAATAAACTATTTTATTAACTTAGTATTTTCTCCAGGCAGTTAATCTCATCTGCATTTTAATCTTCCAATAGAACCAAAGCTGTTTTATTAAGACAATAAATATATTAGCCAGAATTCTACACTAGAAAGTAATTTCAGAATATTTAATTCGCTAAATAAAATAGTATATTAGTGGTATAATAGAACATAAAAGGTAAAATAATAAAACTAGAAGTTACCAAAGCTGCTTTGGTTAAACTAAAAAAAATACAATTTTGAAGAACAGTGGTAATTACTATACCTCACTCTTGTATGGTCCTTTCAACAAGCAAGCCCCAAAGCACTGTGCAAAGTAGGTCAGCATCATTAACCATTGTTTTTCAGATAAATTAAGTGGCTCAGAAAGGGAAAAGTACCTTCCTAAAATTGCCCCACACATAGAACTGGATACACGAAGGAATACCTTCAGTCTAAGTACAACAAATTAAAGTGAGTACCAAATTAAAGAGGCCACACTGCTTTACCAAAGGTATGTGTGAAGAAAAACAAAGAGAAACAGCTATAATTTTGAGAGTCAGCTTGTCACACTGAGTTGTAAATCATCTCACTGTACACAACAAAAATAACAATCTAAGTCCTTTTTGTTTACTGAAGACATTATGAGGACATTTCCTGCTTACAGGAAAGCTTGTTTCACATGTGGAGGGACACAAAAACAGACTGAAGTCAAAGATAGCATTAAGTTACTCACTTTATTCTGAATACACATGTTAAATATAAGATACATATAATCAGAGATCACTGAGGTTAACACTTATATTAATAAAAAAACTGGCATGTTTTCATCACAGAAAACCTAACAATTATTCTCAGAGCTACATGGAAACTATCAAAATTTCTGTAAGCATTACATACAGTTCTGAATTGCAGCAAATCCCTTATTATTATGACCACATTTGTTAAAGAAAATGGACAATGTTCATACAGGATGATGAATTCAAATCAAGTGTCAACATAAAGTAGCAGTTTGCTTGTGTCATGCTTTGGCTTCCATTTGGGGAAGCTTAGTCCGTATTTCCTACAGCGATTTGTTTCACTTCAGGTTTTGATCAAGTTTCCATTCAAGTTCTCCTTCTGAGCTCTATCCTATTTCTTTACACATACAATATCAAATCAATTAACATAACACATGTTCTATAAAATACTTACCAGGACCTTTAGTTTTGTTTCACAATTTCTGTATTTTAGAATCATATAACCTTTTAGATTGCAAAAGACCTTAAAGATCATTGAGTCCAACTGCAAACCTAGCACTGCCATTTTGAGCAAGCTCCTGACAAGTGTTGTCTGGGGATATATTTTAATGGCTTTGGAAATGAAAACTTGATGTCATCAACTTTGGAAATGACAACCCAGGTGAAATGTTCCAGAGACTGATAGACACACTCCTTAAAAATAATTTTAAAAACCCCTAAAAATAAATAAAACCAACCAAACAAACAAAAAAATCACACACAGACACACACCCACAAAACCCCAAAACAACACAAAAACACACAAACAAAACTAAACAAAAAAGAATATAATAGCATAGTCTTTTAATCCAGACTTTCCATGGTTCCATATCAGTTAAACTGTTGGAAGGAAGAAAAAGCAGATATGCCATTGTCATTTCAAACCATACACAATACAAAAAAAAAGACTGAGGCCTTCAGAAAAGGGAAATCACTGTGAGCAGAGGGCCAGCTATGCTGGGACCCTTCTGACACATGCATTAAATCACACTGCCCATGGAGAACAGATGCTGAAGTCTAATGATGAAGCCACGGCTTGTCTCATACAATTAGCAGTACAGAGTGAGAACAGTTTCCATCAGCTTCCAGAAGTCTTTCTGCACCATGACCATAAGGTTAAGGCTCTTTGAAAGTCTTAGTAAGGCATTTCCTAAGAATCACTCTCCACTAGGCTTTGGGTAGGGATTATAAATGACAAAGTCAAATGTACAAATTGTCCACTTGCCTGAGATGCAAATATCTCCTGCATGGCTTGCACTTCTCCTTTCTTAACCACTACCAACATGTTTCCTCCAGAAAATTCCATATTACAGTACCAGTAGATGACCACTAACAGAGAAAATTATTTTCATGTGGTCACTCTAATCACAGATGAGTAACAACACATGGCTTTTGTTTTTCTGTCATCCAATGAACTTTTATCTTATAGGAGATTAATAGGGCTCTTCTTAGTCATCACAGCAACAAACAGCATGTTGCTAGAAAACAGTGGTCCAGACTGATATTCCCTGGTTATCATATGAGACAACTGTAGCAGTTGTTACTTTCTTGCCATTAATAAGGAAATGGTAAGAGTTTAAGGAACTTCTGCCATTTCCAGAGACTTAATATGTTAATCACGAAGCAATATAGAGATATATTATGGCAAATTCACATGCCATGTCAAAGGAATAAAATCTGTTTCATTTGTATTTGAAATGTTTCATTTCAAATTTATCTCTGCATTGATACAGAAAGAAAATAAAAACAAATGTAAAAGAGGAAGACTAGATAGGTAAAATGAGAGAGAATGATTACTTTGAGGAAATACTAGTAAAGAAATTGTCCATAATTGCAGAAATCTTACCCACTTACTAGCTCATATTTTCCTATTTTGTCTGCTGTGGAAGTGCTTATCTCACCTAGGCCTTGTGGCTCTCACCCCAAAGATACTCAGATGCTCCTACAGCAGAGGACCCAGCTCTCTAAGCCAAGGGTCCTAAGTGGAATTTGGGCCATCTCTACACTCTGTCATGGCTCAATCACATTATGTATCTTGGTCAGGTTTAGTAATACTGCATGATAACCTTGCTGATAAGCAGGTAGCCTCCAAACCATGACACCTACTAATGAATTTAATATTATAAAGCTATGCTAATTAATAACATTAAAAATGCATTATTTCATTTAAATACTGAATATATTTTTCTTTGGGAAATAGTTTTCCCATTTATTTTCAACCTCTCTGCTTTATACATTGATTCTTCACAGGAGAAATGTTCCAGTAATGGTGACAGGATTTTTTCTCACTAGGATTTTCAAAAATACCTATGGTTATTAGGTGCCCAGTCTCCTTTAGCCAATTTTGAAGCACTCAGTTACATTCTTTGCCAAGCCAAATTCAGAATATTGTGTAAAATAAAAAGGTATTTTGAGCCATTATCCACCAATTACTGTAGCAGAGTATTTGTATTTGATGATGCTATTATCTCTTGGTTTTGTGTGAAAACATATTTTTATTTACATGACTTAGCCCATTAGATTATGACAGATCTCTGGTTCTTGCAAAAATTCAGTTCATGAAAAAACCATATCTTTAGTCACTGCTGAAGAAATAGTGAGAGATTCCTCTTGAAATCCCATTTAAATCAAACATAACAAACTGGAGAATTACTGCTCATTTTCATTCTTGACTTTCCTTGAGGCCTTAGGGAATACACTCATTCATAATCATCTGCTGTTAATAGGATATTAATGCCTCATTTTCTCAAACGTAAAAACTCTGTCTCTGCTCTCAAGTATTTTCCTGCACAGTACTATGCAGTAACAACATACAGCATCTCACCAGCTACCACAACACTGAAATAAATAATCTTCCTGTGCAGCAGTGTCATGAGAAGTCAAATTCAACTAAGCCTTAGAGAAGCTTGGCATAATGTTTCATTAGCAAATTGTTGTGTATGTCTTTTTGGTGCTCAATAAGTCTGAAACTTCCTTTAAACTATAACTTTGAATATATCACATTTCCAAAATGGATGTAACCCTGATCCAGGAAAGAAGCTGCACAAGTCATTCCTAATACTTGCACAAGACAAAGAGCATGGCTTACATACTAATGAACAATAATTAGCATGATTAGGTACAGGTTCTACAAGAATATCAGGGCATTTGGGATGCTGCAGTTGTGTAGATCAGTGTGCTGACTTCTTTGTCTGGACCCTTGCTATTTGCTGTTCAGCAGATGGCTTCTT
>VZTR01002268.1:34029-52162 GCA_013400775.1 Chaetops frenatus | reverse complement strand
CATCTTTGCTGCCCTCCTTTGGATACTCTCTAACAGTTTAATGTCTTTTTTATATTGTGGCACCCAGAACTGCCCCCAGCACTCGAGGTGAGGCCGCCCCAGTGCAGAGGAGGGCAGGACAATCCCCTCCCTTGCCCGGCTGGTGATGCTGTGCCTGATGCCCCCCAGGGCAGGGTTGGTCCTCCTGGCTGCTGACTCATGTCCACCTTGCCATTGATCAGGAGCACCAGATCTCTTACCATGGCACTGCTTTCCATCATCTCATTTTCCAGTCTGTCCTTACACCCTGGGTTGTTCCCAGGTGCAGAAGCTGTCACTTTCCCTTGTTGGGAACTTCATATGGTTGGTAATTGCCCAGCATATTACCTGAGTGGTGTGAAGATAGTTTTCTTGGCCTCAAAATCTTGTACATTGGAAAACATCTTTTCAGCTGTCTAGACAAAATTTAAATCAGAGCTCAAATAAATTAAATATATTTTTAAAAAGGTTTATTTCCCTAAAGAAGGTATGTGCCCTGCATTACTGAAAGAATTATTATACATAATTACTCCACTGGAGGATTTCTGCTTTATACTTGACCATTTCCTAACTCTTTCTTCCATATGAAAGTAGCTCAAAACTAGGTATGATAAAGTAAAACTTTAGATGAAGCCTTCTGCTTATATAGCAGAAAATGCAGAGATGAAACACTATTGTCTCACTTTAAAAATTAATGTCTGCCATATTACACAAGCACATTTTGCAAAAGTGAACATCTAACAGGTGTTGGCTTCCCTGAGGAGTCATCAGAATGATATGAAAATAATGAACCAAACTGCAATGATTAAAGAGATATTTTGATAAGACTCTACCCAGTCCAGAGAAATAATTTTACGTAAAGGAAAATCAAAGTTATATAAAGCTAAATATAAGAAAGCTGGTATTAATGTAACACTGAGGTACATTGAGTAAACTGTGTTAAAAAGGCAATCTTTATGTAAGAAGGTAAGAGCAATAAAATGGAACATTTTGAATTGACAGAAGTTTAATAAAAATAAAGACTCTGAGTGTCTGCTTAAGAAGAAAACTCTCATTTTCATGAAATTAGCTTTCCCTATGATATATTTTTCTATCCTCACTTTTATAAGTACTTTGTGACAAGAATTAAAAATTAATAATTTATAAATTGTTTGGAAAAACTGGCATTTTATAGCAGATTTCATGCTAAAAATAATCCTAAGTGACTTCTACCATAAGACACAATCATAACAAGGTATATTTAAATAGCAATCAAGGAAATACTGTGATGATGTATGTTAGATATCACAATTTTTGTCTTTATTCAATTGTATGTAGTTTACCATTTTTCAAATTTATCTATTAGTACACAACCAATGAGTGTGAGATGAAAATACACAGTAATTTTCCCTCAGTAAGTCAAGCTCCCCAAGAAATCTCACTGAACTTTGTATATAACCTCAGGACATCAATTAGATAAGAATGATGTATTCCAAATATCTTCAGAGGTGTTTTTCAGAATTATGAGCTCATGGTAGCAAAATTCTTTTGTAGCCTTCTAGCACTGTAATTCCCAATTCCCCTACATTTTTTATAATAGCTTCTATATTAAGATAAGATTTTATTAATCTGGTTACATCCATTAATAGTGTCAGAAAAAGATCTGTCGAGGGGTTATGTTTATACACAAGTATGGATGTACTTTTTTCTGTAGTTGCTACACTAGCTATAGTACAGTATAGTTAGTACACTTGTTACTATAGTATTCTTATGCTATACCTCCAAATTATACCTCTCCTGTTAAATGTTGTGCTTAGGATGTGGCCAAAGGAAGTGAAGTGGCTGGAACTCACAGAAATGAAGTCACCAGCAGAGCCCTTGAGCCATTTGTTGAGGCTGCTTGCAGGCATATTCCCTTGAGCAGCAAAAATATCTGCAAAAATTTCCTCAGAAAATGTTGATCAAATGTCCTCAGGAAAAAGGTTAGATTCTAAACAGTAGATCTCCTAACAAGAAATCAGTCTTCTTGCACCAGAAGCAGGGAGTAAGAGGTTTTCTTCTTCACTGTTTCTGTATTTATGGCTGGTCACACCATAAACAAATGCAAACTGTAGTACTGAATACTAAAGCCAGAGTTTGAAAACAACATGACCCCAAAATAATGTAGCACATTGTTCATGCTTGGCAGGGAGTTTGTACAATGAAAACCTGATATGCAGTTAATCTGCTGTTTCACACAACTCCCCAACAATCACCATAATTCCTTCTTCCCCCTACCCAGGCAGGTGTGTTCTAGGTCACAAATGACGATATAAAAGATATCCAAAACCTAAGGGTAATATCACTCTTTCATAGACACACTCAACTGATGGTAACAGGATAAAACCTCTGAGATGGTAGAATATTTTCAAATAAAATTAATTGAAACTCTGGGTTTCATTAGAGTGTCTTTGATGGAGTACGTGTGTGGGAAGGGGAGTTTATAACACATGATAATTTATAAAAAATAAGATTCCTTGTTCTGGATGTAAAAAATGCAAAAGATGCATGGAAAGACATTCCTTCTGTAATGTATGTTTTTTTACACAAACCTCTTCACAAGTCCTTCCAAGTATATCCTCACAAACTGCCACACAAGAAACAAATTCATATAACAAAATGAATCTTTTAGTCTGCCAGAAATTTAAGTTAATTTATTAATTTATATATTAGTAAATGGCAACTAACAGCTTCATGGTGATCTCAGAGGCTCTGCCCACATTCTGTACTGCCTAATGCTTGGAACTTGCCTTTTCTTTCACCCATTATACAGACATAAACATGCAAAACAAAATATGGTTTATTAAAACTTTCCCTTACACAAATCAAGGACTCAGCTAAGCCTCCAACACAACAAATTATTCTCATTATCCTCATAACTTCAGTCAAGGCAGGCAATGAAGGGTTTAACCGGTTATGGAGACAGGAGAATGTTCTACACCTAATTTTAAGTCTTTTTCTTCAAAAACAACACTCAACTACAGGAGCATACTCCTTTCCAAAAACCACTCCATCATGCCTGCTGAAGAGGAAAATAACCTTTGCTGTGAAACATGTTTTCTTTACAAGCCTTTGCTGCTCATTTTTTCCACAATCTTCTGAAACAGATATGTAAAATATTCACTGTAACTGCTTGAACCAGTTTGTAAGGCCTAAAAATAGATGCAATTGGAAAAATACCAAGCTAAATGCAGAAAGTATTAAAATCTCTAAATTCAGTCTTTTTCACGGGGTGAAGGGCTCTAGAAATTAGAATTAGTAGCTTAGAATGGCATGAAGTACAACATTTTTGTAATAATTCATACTTAAATAAAAATGTACAAGGACAGTAAAAAAAGAATTCTCCCACCCTAATCCATCTCTTTTCCCAGTCATTTCCCTTCATGAGGCAGGAGCCATATGCCCTTCATCTTAGGTATAGCAACATTCAGTTTTGCCTGTACTGCTGAGAAGACACAAGTCAAGTCTGAGAAGCAATAAGAGCTTGACAGACCTAGTTTGGGCACACATGTGAAGCTCTGAGAGAACGATGAGCAGCCACTTTGACAACATTCCTTAGGACTTGCAGGAACCAGAGCAGGGCTCCTCTAATTTCATGCTGAGAAGAACCTTCACCCAAGATCCCTTGTTGAACTGATGCTTCATTTTGGTCTTTTATATCTTTCACATATTTGGTGAATACACAAAATTCACCCTGTCTAGAAGTGCAAGCAACTCCTGGTTGAAACAGCAACTATGCCTTTTGTTACACACAGTGTTCACAATTTCAGATATTTCCATGGGAGAAAGATTGCAGGTGGGAAACAGTGAGATAGCGTGACAAAGCACAAGGAAAAGTCTTTTTAGGTACAATCCAGCTTTACAGAGAAAGTCTGCTTTTATGGAGATGGGCAAACAACTTTCCAACCTCTAATTCATGCCTGTAACTTCAATCCAAAATTGCAGCTGAGGGCTATAAATGTTTTTCCTAGTTCATGTAACAGATAAAATCCCAAACTATATCACAGTTATGTCAACATTTTCCAGTGGAAAGAAACTAGAGTTCTCTTATATTTTTCTTTTACATCATTTCATCAGGCAAAGTCTCAGCAGGAGTATTCAATATTCTTCCAATATGTAGATTACCTGTACTAGGTGGGACATTCATTCTATCATGACTGAGGTGAAATTATTATATTAACAGGAAGACAATCAAAACAAACACAAAAGCTACTTAAAGTTTCTGAAGAAAATCTCCAACCCCTTTTAATTTATAGCAAAGGCACTGCTAGAAAATGTCATTGAGTTTTAAAGAGTTTTAAACTCTTAAATGCCTTACCACATTTGAAAAAAGGACCTGAACATCTAATCAACTCCAAAGCATTAGGAAATTGTACACAGGGCTAAGCTAGATATCCAATTTTTTTTGTAATTGACTTGCTCCTCAGAACCATTTAAAAAAATACACCTCTTGGGTTTTGACTGAATATTTTTGTATAGCATTGTTTTGAGCCCATTGATCATAATTTTTGCTCTATTGCTCCCATCTGAAAAGAATGAACCTGTAATTGAAAAGGAAAATTTAGCATTTATATTGGTAATAACACAGTTTCATTGTCATTCTCCCCAAAAAGAATTTGAACATTAGAGTGAACCATATCTCATTGATAAGTGAATGGAAGGGAAGCAAAGCTTTCTCAGTACTAGGTCCCCATGAGCCAAGTCATTTGTTTTTTGAGCTGAGCCTTGTATTGTGTTGTAACAATTACTTTTGCTCCCAGATATGATAGCTCTTTGAAGCAGTACCTGGGAGACACATGTGATCTACATTAGCAGAGGAGTAACAGTGTTGGCTGATAAACTAATCTCATTTGCTGTGCACCTGATATTTCATTGTTGTGGGGATTTTTTTTCTTGGTGAAAGCCATCAACTCTGATTTGATTAATTTAACCAGAAGAATAAATTACTTAAATACAAAACACGGTTTGAGATTATAAATTTCTTTTAGAAACTTCTGTTGAAAACTTAGTGGTTTGGCACTTCTTAGCTAACTAAAGATTACAACAGAGTTTGAATAGTCTTTTTATGCCAGCAGGTTTGTATGTATGTTATTCCAGGACACCTTTTCAGACTGAAAACTTTCAGTAAGCTCCTGAAGAAAGCACACTGTGATTAGAAGAATGGAAGGGATAAATGCCCACAGCAAGGCAGTGAAACTGTCTTAATTTATCATAAATTACAGCTAGTATTTGAAGAGAAGACACATGAAATACAAGATGAGAGAATAATTTCCAAGAAATTATTAATACCATAAAATCAACAAAACTACAGTCTTGCACAAAGTTGTTTGGCTAGTTTTCAATATTCTATGTGCAGGGTAAATGTGCACGTATACCTAAACTAGAAAAACAGCCTACTATGTACCTCTAGCTACAGGCTAGAGAAGCATTTTCTAAAGTAGTGTGAATTTTAGAATACCTTGTTGGCTAGGATTATACTCGAGTGATTTTTAGTCTTTTTTTAATTGACCGGTATGTACTTGCGATTGGTAAAACACTGTATTTTTTTGTAAAGAAAGTCTTTTTCTACAGTTGTACCAGAATACCCAGGTATCTCATTAATTCAGAGCTGAGTAATAACATTACAGGAGAATGGGAAAAAAACTAAAAAGTAATTTTAAAGCTTCTGTGTGTTCACATTCAAACAAAAAATCCATACAGATTCCAGTACAAATCTGTTTTGCTGAGCCCTCCTCTGGTTTTATTCATTGAATAGGTAAAAGTGGGCCCACTGATTTCAGACATTGGTCAATATGCCAATATACTTGAAATAACTCCTGCCCTAAATATTAAATAAAGTGATCCTGAAAAAGACAGGAACAGATTACACTGTTATACAGCTCCATGGTACTAAAGAACCTAAAATCTTTCCTTTTCCCTGGAGAAAATGAATAAAAAAGAACAATATGTTATGCACAAAATGCTCAACTATGATACATTTTTCTGCTCAGAGAAGCAAAAGTGGACACAGTCTTTCACTAGCCATGGTTATCTAGCCTGCAGAACAGCACTGTATTCTAAGGTGCAGTGACAGAAAAAACCCATTCAGATAAGTAACTGGAGACTGCCAGCTTCTTCCATATCGTCTGAGCTGCTTTAGACAACAGAGCTTTTCTATCTAGTCATGGCCATTAAATGACCTCTCTTGGATGCATCTGGCAGGTACCCCATTTATCTCCATGAAACTTTTTAAGTGCTATCCAGTTCATTCCTACCTCACTTTTCTGGGTACTGAAAATAAATCCAAAGGACAAATACTGAAAGGCTATTCATATGTCAGTATTCAATCTGTGCCATTTGTTGGTCTTCTCCATCAGATGCCATTCAAACTTTTATTTGCCTGGGTAATGCAGTTGCACACTGGACAGCAGAGACGAGTTTTTAAGAGCTTCCCATGAGTCTATTTCCTTTCTGAATGCTTTGTCCTGGCACATCCTTAAAACAGACACATATCCCAAGGAGAGACTAATAAATCCTGCATGTGGCACCTTTTCTTAGCTTTGCCTCAGAGGGCACTGCATGATGCCATACTTCAGTTGTCTTTGTTGATTTTATGGCCCTGCTGGATATGCTCACTACTCTGCTCACAGGAACCTTTATGCATTTCACAGTACTGAAGCTTAGAAACAACCCTGACAATGAGGGTATCTACAGCCTGCTTCCTCTTTCTTTGGGACTGTTAGGATCAGCAGCTCTTTTCAGCCTCCTCAATTTTTGTGTCAGGCAAACCAATTTTGAGTCTCTTCTTATAGTTTTTATGACCCAGCACTTATAGTGTTCTAAAATTCTCCATCCATTTCATACTCATTCTTCTTTGATCACTACCAGAAGAGGAAAGAACATACCCCATCCCACACAGCTAAAGATCTGAACATCATACAGCGCTACTAATTGTGCACAGTGTGATTGTCACTAGTAGGAAAGAATAAATCAGTATTTTCATGAAGGAAAATACATACTCATCCTGATGCCATCTTGTGTCATCCTAGGCTGCATGCTTCAAACTCTGCTCTAAGTTGGTACCTGCCTTAAGTTCAGTACCAATGTTATATGACAAACAAAAATGGGGAGCCTGACAGCTGCAGCAGCTCAAAATGTGGTCTGAATATGATTTGAAAGTACCACTCATGTTTCCATGCCCCTTTAATGAAGTTTCAGGTTTTGATGGTTGTTCTCTTTGCCCACAACTGAGTCTAGCTTTCTAGATTACATTACTGACATTCATACTTCTGATAGGAACAATAAATTACTAGCAGTTATCTTGTGAGCACTGCTAAATCAGGCACTGTCATCATACTCCATGTGCCACTCCCATCAACCTGTGTGTACTAGAGGCTGATACAAGACTTTATTGTTGGGCTTAATCAGAAAGAACCCTTCTGTTCTAGAAGAAATTTCTCTGTGGGTTTCTCTCCATGTTTCCTGGGAAAAAAAACATGATTTCTTAATCACATTTATGAACAGATGATAATTGACAGGAGACATAAGATGTGACAGCCCCTCTGCAAGTATGCAGAGATCTTCAGTGTGCAGGTAAATGGATTAAAACGTAACTTGTCCTTCCTGAAGTACCAGAGTAAATTCTCTCCCAGAAACACCTGTTAGCAATCTGTTTGCAGGTGATGATTGCAATTAAACTTTATTCCACTTGCTCCAGGTAAGAATTATTGTCTTCAAGGAAAATTCAGACAGAAGCACATTACCACCCCAGAGGTGTCTTTTAAGCACAGAAGCAGAATCCTGCTAGAGAATTTTGCGCTACAAGAGCTATTACAATATTAAATTGCTCACAGGGAGATAAAAGCCACCACCTCTATAGGTGAGGACAAAGGTACTGATGTCCATGTAATTTCCAATGTATTGCTCATTAGCTTGGAAGGCAGATGACTGCCAAAGAATAATTTTTCTACCAGAACCATAAGGTCTTTGGAAAAACTGTCCGATTCTTGGTTTTCATATGCCTTTAACAACTTGGATGATCTCTTTAAAAGTAAACCTCTGAAACAAGTTTTATATTTCATAACTTAAAAGCAAGATTGAAGTATGATTTGATGAAACAAAGCTCCTCTGTCCATCTAAGGTTTGCACTGGAATTCTGTCTTCTTACATGGATCACAAGATAATGAGCCCACAAACCAAAATAACCCCACAAAGAGCAGTATTCCTTAAAAAAGCAAACTCATGTGTTAGGCAGGTATACTGAAAAATACTTACAAAGCAAGCCAAAAAAATGTTGTAGGGAAATTTTAGTGTTCCTTCCCAAACAACAGCACCAAAGGGAGAGTGTCTGCACATATTTTTGTAAGGCACTGCATATTACAATTGTTCTGCCCAGTGTGGTATTAGATTTTTGTGCTCTTGCATCCTATTTATTCTCTGTAATGGAGATACATCATACAGGATGTTCACTTGATGTTTATAAAACTATGCTACTTTCATTTCAAGGAATGTATTTCATTGCTGCTCTAAAGCAGGAAACTGGTTTTTGTCCTTGAAGAAATCCTGAAATATCTATTGTTGGAAATATTTGCTAAAAAAAAAAAAAAAAAAANAAAAAAAAAAAAACATTATGACAATTCTAAGCAATAACTCTAGCCCCCAAATTTCCCTTGCCTATGTAAGGCACTGATTGCAAAAACTTCTAAGAGGAGGAAGTGTCTTTCTAGGCCACTGGGTCAGTTTTGACACTTAAAAAGATAATCCAGACAGATCCTTAAGGGGATTGGGGTGGAAGCCAACAAGTTGATCCTCATATGGAAAGAAAATAGCAGCAATTTTTCCAATAGCAAAAAATCTCCTTCTTGTAAGATTCTCAGAGGGGATAATCCTCAGTTAACCTAAGATCTTAGTATTTAAAGCACACCAAGAGAAAAGGGCTATTCTGAAAGAGTGCTGTGGTAGAGTGTATTAATACAGAAAGCTGAAGCCTGCAAACGAATCATAACTGCAAGAGGAATACAGCTAAATGTTGGTACTAAAGGCTACCTGTAAATATTGTTGTAATATGTATTCAGGGGGAATTCAGCATTCCAAGCAGCCATAAAACAGAGTTCTAATATTCTTGCAGCAATTAAAACCATGTACACTGCCTACATAAAATGCTGGAAAATAAACTATTTTTTTCTGTCAGCAGTGTGCAGCCTGCATTTGATTACAGCTAAGTCAATTCCTTTAAATAAGTACTGAAGCAATGTCACTGTTGTTGATCCTTTCTGGGGCACTCCATTAGAAACCACATTAGTGAGTGAAGGAATAGCTGTACTGACCTGTATCAGTCAACTCAGTGGGAACTGATACCACATAACAGAAAAGATGATGCCTGGACTTTTGTCACCTTGAGGTCTGCAAGTGGTCTAGGTTATACTTAGTTTCTGCTTACTGAATATAATCTTACTTGCTTTACTTTCTTCAATAAACCTGTTCCAAAATAGGACAAGCAGGGAAAAATTATTGCATGTTAATGATGTTCCAAGTGGTTCTTTAAAGTCATTTAAAGAAAAGCAAGCATTTCATAGAAAACATTGATTCAGGAAACTAATTTTCACAAATCATTTTCTCTTTGCTCTTTTAGCATTAATCAATACTTAATAATGAAAACATGGAGTTTCAAAATTATTTCTGATTCATGGTACAATTTTATTCCTTGTTGTAGAAGACCTGAAGAATTATTTTAAAATAAATAATCCAACACACATATTCTTCATTTCTATGTCAGTATTCACTAATGCTGTGGGTATAAACCCATCTTTTTTCTCTTGTAAGTTTTCTCATATAGTACCCTGAAGAGCTGACTCGCTTGCAGAGAAGTTACCAGAATCTTTTCTACTTGCTTTACATTACAGCTTTTCAGTATTTCTGGGAGCAGTTACTTACTGTTTTTCTTTCACTCTAATTTCCCTGAATCCAACTGAAATAGCAAAGCTGCTAGATATGGAAACCATGCAATTCAAACCTAATAGCAACATTTCTAGTACCTGTTTAGAATAGCCAACCTTTTTGGAAAAAATGTAGTGTTAAAAAGTCTTACTGTAAATTTTTTTAAAATAACAATTTCCCTCTGTTTATATTGGATGAGTAGTAAAACATTTTGCACCCAACATAAGTGTCTATAAATTTTACATCCTAAACTTAGTAAAGAAGTCCAAAAAGGAGCATACAAATACTTTTGAGGAATAAACCTCACTCATTGGGAAAAAAAGATATTTAAAAAAACACCTTTTACTTATCAGTATCATGAACAATAACATGAATTGTCTTTCACACACACACCCCTTAACTTGGGCTACAGTTTGGGGGTTTTTTCCCTTATTGCTTGATAAACTGACAGCAGCTGGCTGGTGTTCCAAGCTGTTGTTTACCTGACAGGTTTGTTTTCTTGTCTGATTATATTAAAAATGAATAACTGGTTTCTAGCTGAACTAAAAACTATATTGGGATATCCCCAGTAATATTGATTATATCTAACTCTTCAGAGAGTTCCTTCTGACAAAAGCTGAAATTGTCATTCATACAGGTGCAATAGCTTCAACCAGCCACGTACCTGGAACATTGTGGTTTGGCACCCAACAACACAACTATGTTCATTGTTCAAAATTAAGTATTAGTGTGCATGTAAATCACAACACCTTCACAGGTACAAGCATGCGGCCCTCCTGTTGTCTTTTTTGTCTTCCTTTTCCATGTTGGAAAGGAAAATATAGTAATGTTCTATCATGAAAGTGCACATGCTTCTATCATGAAAGTACACAGTATGTGCAATTGGCTCAAAAAGGTGCAAGTTTCAAGTAATATCTGAGCATATTGAGGCACTCCAGTCACATTACCTCATCAGGTTATTTTTCAAGAAGATAAGACCACTTGGAGAAGAACTCTAGGCAGGATGGCAGAGAAGCTGAGGATAAAAGGTTAGAGGCATGGCAGAAAGGGCAGGGCAGTGGGATCAGAACTGCTGGGTGCACAAAAGATAGCTTGAGACTTGACTGCAGGCCATCCTTTCCCATTCAAACTTGAATTTCCCTCCTGGGGGCAGGCAGTTGAAGCATGTTAAGGCAGAATCCATCTCCTCCTAATTTAGACAGTGTGGATGAACTTATAAAACAGGGAAAGCATTTCTGCCCATATAGATCTGTGGTCACTCCAGATCATGTTGCACTATAGTGTCCTAAAATTTCAGCCTTACAAATGTTTAGGAAGAAAAAGAAAAGTAAAATCTAGGATAGGAAGTGGTCTGCTTCCCTTTCTTCTCCTTCCTTTGATCAAAAAGCTGACATTTTAAATAGGGTTTGGGAAATGAATGTTTAACTAAATTATAAAGGCTCACGGTTTCAGTTCAACATCTGTTCCTTCCTTTGAGAGGTTTGGGGAGTCGTCAAGGGTTTTATTTTTTTAATTGAGCAGTTTAAATTTTTTTTAATTGCTATCGCTTTATGATATTGGTATAATTTAACACGTTAGGATGGTATAATGACCAGACACCGTACTGCTGCTTCGCAGAAGAATAGCACACAGCTGCCTGTGCTTTGTGCAAGTAAAGCATTCAAAATAATAGCCTTGTGATGAAAGCACATTGAGCTGTTAATCACTTTCTAATATTCTGTGCACAGAAATATTCTTGAGATATCTGAAATTAGACACAAGATGCAAGAAAAGGCATCATTTTTGAGTGGCCACGTGACAACTATGGCCATCTAACAAAATGTATGTGTGTAGAAATTGCTCTACTTGAAGCCATGGTAGAAAGAACACCTAGTCTTTCCTTCTTTGACAAATCTGTCAAACCCGTAATTTTACTTTCAGAGAAGTCCCAAATAGTACAGAAAATGATGACTCAGATGTGCCAGTGTTTAAATTACATAAGTTATTTGGATAACTTCAGATATTGCAGAAAGCACAAAAATGTAATATGAGATATATACCTCACAAGAGACATCTAAAGACAAAAAGAAAGCAAAAAAATCAAAAGGTTCTGAGCAGATTCAGAAATGCAAAAGTGCACTTTCTCTCTATGGCTCTATTATGAAGTATTTCAATCATGAAGTCATTTCCAGAGAATTTAATCATCTCTAAGAAAGTTAAGCCAGCATTCATCTTGCACAGATCAGTCTCTTGTGTGCATTAAAAAGAATGATTTGGACAAAGAGTAAAAATCAAGTTTTCCATAAAGGACAAGCATTCATTAAAATACTTCTGTTTATTGGAATAATCTCAAGACTTAAGATTGAGAACATTAGAAGTGTCCTATTGGATCAGTCCTATAGTCCATCCTTCCCTGTACTTGCTGTCCAGTAATGGCCAGAGCAGATGCTGTGTACCAAAATCATGTAAGCCTGCCCACTCTCTGTTTTCTCTCCCCTCCACACTTTCCTAGTATCCATTATGTGGGTTTGGNGTATGTGATTATCTATCCCCTTTTTTTTCTCCAGCCTTCCCATGCAACCTGCCTCCTGGTCACATGGCATTCACGAAGCTCACTGCTACATAGGGACAGTAGTTTTTCTTATCCATCCCAAGCTACTCTGCTAGCTTTCTCAAGTGATTCCTGGCTGTAGTACTGTGGGAGTTTATCAACAGGAGTTCAGCATTCATCACTGCTCTTGTGCGTTTTGAGCTTCAGCCACATGGCCTCTCCTCAGAACTCTCCACTCTAAATTAAGCACTCTTTTATTTGCCTTATGGCATAGCTCTTCCAAGCTCTTAAACCAATTCAGCTGCCCTTTGCTACCTGCTTTACCTGCACTACATCCTTCTTTCAGTCAAAGGCAGCACAAAGTCATGCTAGCAGAGCCAGGACTTGGATGAGAGGCAGCAGAGAGGCAGCATTATTGCAGAATAGCAGCAAGACAAGGAGGTAGCAACACGGTGGCACTTGGAGCATGTTACAACCCACGGCTTCCAAACACCAGACTGCCAAGAGCAAAGAAAGGGAAACTTTTGTTTGGAGATAGATGCATATTTTCCTATTCTATTATATAAATAAACTTAAGGATGGGGTTATACAGGTTCCCCATCCTTTCCTGATGAGTTACAAATGCTAAACTTTAACACATCAGGTGCCTTCATGCATTGTGCATTGCTACTTTCTGACCCTCAAAAGTTTTCCTCCTGTTTTGATTCTGAAATCAAGATGAGATGAAGCAGAAAAAAAAAAGTCTCAAATTAAAATGTTACAAAGCCAAAATTGTCTTGCCTGTGGGGTGAATGCCAGCTCAGCTCTGTAACTTCCTGTCACACAAAATTTGATAGATTTTCTATAATAAATAAGAAGATTAACTGTATAAAATTATTTTCTCAGAACAGCCTCTCTGCTTGCTATTATCCATGACTTCCAAAGCTAATAAGATAAATTCATCAGGGGCACAAAAGTGGAGTCCCACAGTATGGTATCTTTTCTGATACTGCATTCTTAAGTTTCAGCTTACCCTTCTTTATTGGTAGCTCTAAAAGACATAATAGACTAATATCAACTTTTCCAAAAAATTAGAAATTAAATTGACTAGCACACAATCATTTGCAAATTATTCAAATGTATTTGTAATACTCGCCTTGAAATTCATGCTGCATTACTCAGTCACCCAGCTTATTCATAAGGGAGTAATGAAACTATCATCTGACTTGCATATTAACTAGTCCAATAGAGATCAAAGTATACATCTGACTTTCACCTTACAGTTTTAGATTGAGCTGCAAGTTTCAACATTATGACCAATTTAAGAGGAAGGTGATTTGCAAAACTAGCCACCAGAGCCCTACTTGTAAACTTTTATAGTGTGCATGCAATTAAAAATTTGCTTCCAGCTTTGAGCATTCATGCTTTAAAAATGTGTTTTCCACACTTTTTGTTACAAAAAAAAAATTAAGCTGTTTTGGACAAAGGTTATTACAGTCAAATTAAGACCAGCTTTCAATTCCAAATCCACTGGGCATATTGTAATAAATCTGAAATATTATTGAAATTTGGGGTTCTTTTAGAACATAAGTTTCATACTTAGTTTGAAGTAGGGTATTCTTCCATGTTGACTACCACAAAAAGAAACAAATAAATTTGAAGTAAGCTGAAAGAATGCCCAATATTTATGGGGGTTTTATCAAACTTGATGTTTGGTCAGACAATACAGAATTTTTGAACGACAGCTATCTGTTATACATAGACAGGTTACTTTTACATTGCTGTTGTCTGTAAGTGTCCCCCAGAGACAGCGTGCAGCCTGTAGTCATGCATGCAGGCTGTTCTCTGGAGTTGTCTTAACAGCAGTGCTTGATTCAAAGTGTACACAACAGAAGTTTTAAATACAGGTTTTGCATATTTTTGCCTCTTAGAACATTTCAGAAGTTCCTCAACATGACAATACGAATGCAAGACAGCTACTGAGTCACCTTTTAAAAAGGCCAGTAGATTTGAATTTGGCTTCTGCAGACTGTGCCAATGTATTCCAAGTACTTGTTTTCCTCTACTTCATCTAAGGAAACGGATATCAACTTTTCAATACAAAACACATGATGGATTTGGGAGAAAAAAAAAGAACATATCATGGGATCTCAGTGTATCTCTTCCCAATTTATGGTTTACAGGACACTATTCTGCTTGCAAGATCTTCTGATAATCTCAGCTACAGGAAATTAAATGGCAGAAAACAAAGCTAATAGCATTTCCCAGAGTGTTAGTGGCTCAGCATTGCAGCTTGTGAAACAAAGGAGCTCAAAAACGATATTGTAGGGAGCATTAACTCATAAACTCACCAGGCATCTAGTATGTATGATCAGGTAGAGGAAAAACAATATCTAACTATAATTCTTTTGTTAATGTTTTGCTGTTGTAATTCAGAACAATTTGGTGCCAAAATGCTTTGCAGCCAGAAAGAAAACCACAGTTAATAAAAGTAGAGGAGGATTTACTTGTGAAAAATGAGCCAGGATATTGCCTGAAAAAATTACTCACAAAATTGATGTCAAAGCCAACATTATTTACATCAAAGGATTCAAAGATCCCTCTTTTGTTTCTAATTCTTTCTTTTGTTCTGCATGACACCTTTAATATACTGAAGGACGTGCTTCATTCTTGCAGGGGTGGGGAGTGCACAGGGACAGACATGAAAGACATAAAAATTCGGAGCAGGGAGAAATAAATAGGAGTTTTCATAACTTCTGAGTTTTCACAACAACAACCCATAGCAATCACCTACAAAGAGTTCACTAAGGGTATTTGAAGTTTCGACCCACAGTTGTAGCTGGGCTTCTGTCAAAAGTGGTCACAAAGTTGGGTTTTGTTCTAAAAGACGACTATGAGTAAATGCTATACTCACCAGAGGAAGTAACTCTAGTATGTATGGATCAATCTCTGTCCATTGGGAGACTGTGCGTGAAGACTGGAGACTACATACGTAACAGGCAACAGTAGTAAGGGCTTTGTTTAAGTTCTGCTCCATATTTAACAAGGATAATGCAGAACATCACCATCCCTTTGCATCTAAGCATTTGTGTCTGTATTAGTCAGCTGGTTAGTTATAATCATGGAGTTACACACACACAAAAAAAAAAAAAAAAAAAAAAAAAAGGAGAAGGGTTTACCCTAAATGAGTCACAAAATCCAGGGCAGAAAAGAAAACCAACTCCAAATGAAGAATTTCTCTTTGCTAATATAAATACTGAAGTGCATCATACATTCGTTACAGAAAAACGTCAGTTTTCTTTAGTCTGTCTAGCCAAGAAAACCAAAAAAATGCATTTTGTGGTGATAGTTTATAACTTAGTTAAAAACAAAAGGATTGTATACTCCTCATCAGACAAAATCTGGATAGTGCAATTCCCAAAAAACTTACCAGATTTTTCTTTTTTTGCCCAGAATCCTTTAAGCTACAGTTTCAAAAGAGACAGATTTTCTCTACTCATCATTAAAAAAACAATTATGCCTTGTTAAAAAAGGATGTCCAGGCAATGAGGAAATTTACTAACTGCCTTGTGCAGTCCTCTGTGCCTTGAGATAAAAGTAATATGGGAGATTGTAGCTCCTAGGTTAATTTATCCTACAAAGCTTAAGAAGCCTTTGTGAGTGAAGAATGAGGCTCAAACCCCAACTTTTGACATACAGGTCAGGCACCTGTAGCATAAGCAGAGAACAAGTAGCTTCTGAGCAGCCAGGAATAACCAAGATATACCTCAGAGGTTATGGAGAAGGAATTTTTTTCTGGAGAACCGAGTTGCATTTATTCTCTCTTTTAAAAATTGCCAGACACAGCACAAGTCTGAGAGAAAGGATACATTGAAAGCAGTTTATATAAAACTCCTTTTTATTTTATTGTCTTGCCCTGCAGAAATGCAGTTTCTGCATTTTCAGTTTTATCTTAGGTTTTGTTCAAATAAAACCCAGCTTTAGACGCTTAAAGCCTCCCTGTGGTTTTTGACAAGGCAAACCAATCTTTGGTCTATGTGGGAAGCTTGTCACTCAATCCTAAAAGCATAACTACACAAGGAGTCTTAAAGGAGTCATGCACTTGCAGTGAAAGAGTCAATAGAAAACACACTGCTAGGAGAAGGCAGTGATGCAGTGGGAGATTCTCTCAATTTGGCATCCTCTTCATCAGGACATTCATACAAGCATACTCCATTTTGCAGTCTCTGAATCTCACCTCCATTCTTGCATACCAGCAAAATGTTACAAGAGAAGTGTGACCATAGGCAAGGATCTCCAGCCTGATGCAGCTGAGATCTTCTCCTTTGAAAATTACATGGACTAGGTAATAAGTTCTGCAGCATATGATATGATATTAAAAAAAAAAATAACACCTGTAAATCTATCAGGTAAGAGGAAATTAAAATTGTAGTGGCATTTCTTAGTTTCTCTGCTTCTGTCATTTTTTACTCCTACAGCCAGCATTTAAAGAAAATGGTCATTGGGCACAGCCCTGGCCATTGGATTAGGCTCCCAGCCCCAGATGGAGTTGGAGTAGAGCCAGGCAAGGATGGTAGGGACAAGGGGTGCCCTCAGGGCACTGCCACTGCCCTGTCCCACTCTGCCCCAGTAACAAACTCCAGGGTTGGCACAGCTCTGACCCAGGTGAGGTGAGGGAACCTGTGTTTCTCCAGCACCTGTGGGCCCAGGAGCTGTACTTAACCTCTGCCAGGAAGCCTCTACTTCTTGCCTGAGCTATATGAGAGGATTGATGTGTCTGGTTCAGCTGTAGCCCCTGCCTGGCAATGGAGTACCTTGACCCTGGCCTGGGCTTCGGCTGGACCCTGCAGGCCTAGGGTGATGGCAGGGCATGGCCCTCAGCAGTGGTTTTATTTACAGCCTGGTCTCACACTGACTTCATTGCTGCTGTATTTGCTTACAGTCTAGTCTTGTGGTTCAATCTGGCTGTTGTTTCCAGGTCTGTCTTGCTTTCTGGACAAGCCCAAGCAGGTGAGTCCTGTGCTCTACAGGCCTTGAGGTGCCCCATATCCCTTACTGGCCTTCCCTTAGGCAGTAGCCATGCTGTCCCTGCTTTCTGGAGGCAACCTTCTGTATAAACCTTGTATTTCCTATTTCAGCATATTGCTTCCTGGTGTGGCACAACAGAGCTATTCCACTCACAGCTGGAGCTTAGCTGGTAGCCAGCTGTTCTATTACAACAGGAAGGTGATTTTTTTCTGCTTGGTTGGGGGAAGACTGTATGTTTATTATGTTTATTCCCTTACTTCTGTTTTTTTACACAAAATACAATAGTAAAAGAAATTTTACTGAGAGTGTGTGCTTATACATACATACACTTGAAAAATCTCCACAATTCTCATGGCCTTAAATAACCTGCAATTTCAACTTCTAATGGTTGATATCAGCTTGTGCATTTATACTTGTCATGGGTTTGTTCACAACTGGGCAGAAACACCACTTAATGTAGTGGTTTCACATTCACCTGCTCACCTGCTCACACCAGGCAAGAGTGTAGTGTAGTGGTTTCATGAGAATAAGGATTAAGAGAAATGCAAAGCAGGCCTAAACTTCAAAGATAAAAATAGTTTATTAACAGAACAAAAGAAACAAGAGAGAAAAAAAAGAACTAAAATCAACCCCCAGGTGGTGTCT
>VZTR01002267.1:297575-321080 GCA_013400775.1 Chaetops frenatus | reverse complement strand
GAACTCATCCTTGAGTATGTACCATTAAGATCCTTCCACTGTCAAAGTGCCCCTTTCAAACTGTCAACTACCCAACACTCTATTTCCATTTTTCCTTTCCATCTAACACCTTTTACCTCTTTCTTCTCTAGCATTATTCATTAACTTCCCACATAGCCCTATATCAGCTATTTTACTGTAGTCTGGACAGAGGACATTTAAGGATTTTCTTTTAAAGCCAGTTCTCTTTAAAAAAAAATGCTGTCAGGTTTAGTCTGGACTTATCTGCCCCTTGAATTAATTTTGTATTTATTTCTGTCTATCAGCATCATCTGTTTGAAAGCACTGTATTCCACTGAGGTCCAAATAGTGCAGTAACTGGATCCCTTTTTCTGTTTCACTGCTTCATAAGCACAAGCTCAATAAATGGTGCTACCTGCTCATATGACGACTTGAGACATTTATTAAAAGTATTTTCATGTGAATGCATGTGCTAAGTCTTTCAGAATACCAGCTTGGAAATTGGCAGATGCTGTAGAAAGCCCCCTGAGTTTTATTTCTACCTCCTCTGTGGTCAGTACCATCCCACACTTGCATTCCCAATATCCAGCTTTGCCTCCAGGTCAAAATCAGTGCTCTTTCTGTAGCCTGAGGAAGCATTAATTTAGTTTTGGATCTATACATCTTATTTTTCACCCTATGTCACAAATCAGGGAAGCTGCTAATCTTGGGCACCTTCAAGGCTGTTCCAGAGGATCCAACCCACTGGTGCATTCTCTCATCATATGGTAGTTCTGAGATCATTTCAGCCAGTTCCTTTGTAATTGAAGACTTGGAAGAAAATCCTTGCCCCAGGAATAACTTCCAATAATTCAAGCCAACACACTTTAGCTACTTGTAAAAGCCTCTTCGGTGCTCAGTGCATATACGTATATACCTATATAAATAAAATTAATTCCTCAATTCTTGTGAGTCTCAGCCTGAGAACTCCTGATTTTTAATTTTTTTTTAAACACCTGTTGGAATTTAAATGGTGGGTAAGTTTTTTTCAAAGACATGCCTAACCTACTCTTTTTAATCCATGTATCCATGTCTGCTGTCTTGACCAAGGCTTTAGCTGCTAGCACACCTAAACACTTTTGCTCATTCTCATTTTGGCCTCTTCCACTGAGCTCTGAGTCAAACTTTCCTCTTTGTTGTTTTCTTTTCTATTCTACTGCTGAAGTGTTATCTGTGGTTTCTTGTGCTTTTTTATGTTTATTTTCTGTCCTGTAAGTTCTTTGTGGTCTCAAATTGATGTGTGGATAAGAGCAGTTTCCTGCATTGCTAAAAGGACTGAGCTGGGGGACTGGCTTGTCATGGCAGGATTTTAACACATCAGGCTCAGTTTGCCTTTACAAACTCTGTTCTAATTTTATGAGTTCAATATCNGGTAAACCATCAGAATCTTTATTGGCTTGGCTACTTTTGCATTAGCCCTGTAGCAATGATAGTAGCTTGAATGCTGCACCTTTCTGTCACCAGAATTGTTGCATAAAACTTTTCCTACCATCTGCAATATGCATTCACATCTGTTGTTCACCTTCGCAGAAGAAACTGGATTGTTTTATTTGCCTTGGTGGCCTGGAGTTCTTATCTCTCAAAGAAACATCATTCTTCACTGTGATTTAGCATTTCCATGTGGTGCTATGCTAAATGACACAAGACCTCTGTTGGTACACTGGTACACATAGTGACATGATGACTAAAATAATAATGTTGTGGGGAAAAAAACTTTACAGAATGTGAAGTGTAATGTGCAAGGGGTACCTCATGGATCTGGGAAATCCCACAGCATAAAAACACAGACGAGATTGCCACCAAAATGACTGAATTTCTTTTGTATTCAGAAGGACTTGACAGTTGTGAAAAAGATTAGATTTTAGGTGATCAAGTACACATTCATAGCATGTGTAAAAGCCTCACATTTGCCAACAGGAAGTCATGATATGCAGGCATTATGCACGAACAAACATTTCGTTTGGATGTGACTAATTACTACAGGGTTTGAAGTGAGTGTGGGGTTGTATTATGTGTGAGTGTAAACTCAGCATCTCATGCCAGATTAGCAATCAGATCTTCTGGATTTTGCTTTAGAACAGCAATGACCACTGATCATGAGCAAAGATAAATGCCTGAACTACATTTCAAAGGGTTGTTTCAAAAGAAATCATAACTCTACAACAACTGCTAGCTTGATAAATTTCCTGTTTAATTCTAAAAACAGATCTAGGGTTAACTGGGAACATCTACATGTTTTCATTTTGGTTCAGATGATGCTGTTCTTTTTTGTTTAGAGGTAGAGGGGGGAAAAGAAAGAAATGTAGCTTTCAGCTGAAGTTTACACTGTAAAAGTTATTCTCGTTTTGGGACCAATTCTTTATTGATGTGACTCATTAAGAGGACTTCTTTCACAAGTTGGGATTACTCACTCAAGTAAATGAACTAAAATGAAGGCATTATCTTTTAAGATTAAATGATTAAATCTATGAATTAGACACTTATAATAGAACCATTAACAATTTTTAATTACAGTACAGCTAGCTACCAGCCACAGCAGTAGTATATGGTAATACCTACTCATTCTTTTGCCTGCTCTTTAACTGTGACATATCATAATGGAAGGATTATTTAAGACCTATTTTTAGATTTAGAATTATGCAGACAAAGAAAAACCAAAACTGGAGGTGCTATATTAACAGCTCACATGTTATTTCAGGTGGTTTGAGCTACAAAAAACCCCACAGTAAAAAATAATTATGTCTTGTGCTCAGAGGGGCAGTTTATGGGGCCCAGAGGGATTCAGGGTCAAATGCTGTGTGGTGTGCAGCCAGAGAACAGTCTCTGGACTCATTAAATGACATTACAATCTTAACCATTCCAATTAGGTGCCAAAAAAGGATTTGGAGGCCTATGGTGGACCTTTAACAATGAGAAACTTATTACAATTTCAGTATATACTGTTCAGGACTGCAAGACTTGTTTGTCCATGCAGCCTACTCAAAAAACTGACAGATCTGGTTTGGGGCCCTGGATGACCAAATTAAGCACTACACCTAACTCACCATCTACAAACTGTGTGTAACAAATACCGTGGATAATTGATTGCTGCTCAATATAGATTCTTTGTCAGGCTCCTAAATCCTCTGCGTGCACTGTCATCATGTTCCCTAAAGTGTCTGTCTTTCTGTCTGTCTCAGGTAACTGTTTTATTAAAAATATATTACAATCTTTCTGTGGAAGGACACTAATGAAAAATGGTATCAGGAAAACATATTCCTCTCTATAAGGATGCCCAAGAATTTGGGTAATGAATTCTCTGATGAAACATTCTTTTACAAAAAAGGGGTCACTTAGTAAAACTAGAACTTTCTGCAGAAATGCACGCATTTTCATGAAGTGTCTACTGTGTGAAAGCTTTCCAGGTGCAGAGAAAAAGCCTCAGCTCTCCCATCATCAGTTGATGGCACTTATCTGAGATATGAAAGACTAACGGTTCAGGGCATAAGTTGGTTTAATTATCAGCTCTATAGAGTTGTAAGCTATGGTAAAAGCTCTATTACCTTAATTGGCAGGATGTTGATTGGGAGGTGCTTTTCCTTGCTTGCTTCTCTTTCAGAATTCTGGCTTCTGAATATTGTGTAAATTAATGGTGTTGTAACTTGTGCAGAAAAAATACCCACTTTCATGCAATCTGAAGTAAAACACCTGATTTGTTCTTGTTTCTAAATACCACATATTTTAGCTCTGATACAGAGGTTTTTTCCTGTTTTCCATTTTCTCACATGATTTGTCTCTTGTAGATTGTGTGGGCTTTGAGTTTCAGATGATCCAAATTATTTTTCATTTGTAATGAAATGAGAATATTCTTGCCTTAGCATTATGAAAAAGCTTGTGAAAAGGAATGCACTGAGATATCCTTTTAAGGTTTTCCTCAAAAGATAAGAAAGGTCTTCCTGTCATAAGATGGAAAGCAGTTGGACTTCTTATAATAAACTGCAATTTTGTGTGCGAAATGTAAAAAGTCCCTGCCACTGCCTTGTATAAATCAAGATTATAACATTTATTAATATCTTCAGAATATACATGGTCATTTTTTCTGTGGAGGTGTCTTGATATGATTTGCCTTGACATTCTTCTGCTGAGGAATAAATAAGTGAGCTGAGAAAACACAGGATGATGGAGGACCTGTATACCATTCAGAACATGCAAAGGAAAATAAAAAGTGTATTGAATTCCTAAAAATGCACTTTGAATTGGTGCTTATTTTTAAGATAAAAATTCACCTCTTCTAATATGGGCAAATTAAAAAGCAAAACTAACCTCTCCACCCATAGTTCCTGATACAGCCTTAACCAAACCTCTCCATTTGCAAATTTCTACATTGATAGCCTTCATAGCTCTATTTCATAGTTCCTTATTATCTGGCCATCAAAATATGTGCCTAGATCTGTTAAGATCCATGTAATTCTGACTACAGTGCACTTCAGGATAGGTCTTTTTGGTTAGATGAATGGCTAAAAATTGTAAGAAAAGAATGTATGTGGGTGTGTTAATCTTCTACATATGTTGCTGAAATTAAGAATTGATATAAAGATTAACAGACTGACATTAGTGCAAATGAAAACTTGGCATAGCTGTTTAAAATACAGACCCCTTTTGGCTTTGGTTTATGAGATCTGTCAAAACTTTACATTATCTTTGAAACAAATCAAAACATTTTCCACTGAATCATTTTGATATTACTTAGCTCTTTTGCAACACAAAGTAGCTACCAGAACAGTGATCTATAAGGCTTGAAAGAGCTGGTAGGTAAAGTCATTCAAGCAATAGCATCGAGGTGTCCTGGGATATTCAGTGTTCAGGCTGTGCCAAGTATCTCTTATTTTTCCCACTGTGTTTTGGACTGGTAATTGGGAAAATTTGCACAGTCACATGGATCTGGTGTTCTTGTTGCTTAGGAATACATGACATTTTGGAAATAACGGAATTGTAAATTTAAAGCTAATTCCACACAAATGTCACCTGAACAAGCAGTGCTTCTTCAGCAACAGATTGGATTCATACAAGTGCCATGTTAGGTTTAGGAATCACATTCAAATGAGATTAAAATTAATTTTTTTGTTAAATAACCTGCTAAATTCAGTGTAATGTTAAACAGATAGTAACCAACATTAGGTATGCCTCATCCCTTATCCTATTCTAAAGATAAATCAGTGACTGATTTCACCTTTCATTTTTTATTTGATTTCTCCTTTTTTCTATTGAAATATCTCAGCATACTGCAATGGATAGCTCTCTTTATGGTTCCCTTTTAGAGAAGCCAGTCTAGGATGTTGCTGATTGTGTTGCAGTATTGCCCTGTGTACACATTATGTCATTATTAGAGATGTGGGATAGAATCTGATTACTTCTCACCTTGAGATATAATGCTGTAGAATGGACCTAATCCTGTACTGCCAAAAAAATGAGTGCATGTAGGCATTCACCTTCTTCCTCTCACTTAATCATCAGTCACATTTTTAAATTTGAATTTAATTTTATCCAGGTGATTCTGCTCTGCATTTCTTCAAATTATTAAGTCTTTCTACACAACCCTGTTCACACTTGTCTACAGTAATGAAAGCAGGTAAGAAAATTAAAAAAAAGCAAAACCACCAACATTTTGAGAACTTTACCTTTTCATTTGTTCGATATGGTATTTGATATGCATTTCATTACCGAGGTACTATATTGACAGATTTATTACTTGTTTTGTTTGTCAGTGTAAAGCCCAAGGAGATCTATTCTCTGGATAGACAGTACTTCTGAATGGAATGCAATCCAGCAAGCAGGCATCTGACTTTGGAGCAATTTTCAGTTATATTTTGACAACATTGGCCAAGCACAGTGGCCCTGAGCTAAATAGTTAACCTTTGTGTGCCTTTTTTAATCTCTGAAATGAAAATGAAACTGTCTCCTAATTTCCAGATAAATTGTAATGCTTACATCTACATCAATATTTGTACAGCTTTCTGAGATATCTAGAAAGAAGTTGCTAGTGTTATTATTATTTTATTACTCTACCTTTTGAATTATGTAACTGTACTACTTTTTACCCTTTGAAAGAGGGATTTTACTTTAAGATTTCATAATTGTCTCCTATGACACTCTTGCTTTGAGAATAAACATCTTAAAAAAGAAGAAATGTAACTCTTATTTTAAAGAAAGATTATTTAGAAGATTTTGGGTGTTCATGTAAAGAGGTGAATAATTTGTTAACATACCTAAATTTGAATATGAAGTTTGTCTGAAAGAAAGAAACTGCACTGAGATAAAATTTTTAATGAATCTACAGTTTTAAGTTGCTCTTAAGGACTTCTCATTTGGTAAATAATTTCCATTAGTTTTTAGTTAGTTCTGTGTCACCAAAACTTTCCCTTTTTTTTCCCAAAGGACTCCTTGGTTCATTCAGTAAACAAGATAGTCCTGCTCTGGGGTTTAATCAAAGTTGAGTAGCAATGAAGGCTGTTTCCTCTGAAAAATCTTTTATTGTGTGAACATTCCTTCTTCTGTTCTATTAGTGATATTAGCTCTTCATATCCTGCTCTTTTGTTTCTTTTTTTTTCAAGGACTGTGGGGTACAGGACATTCCAATTACTAGCCCATAAATCTCTGTTCTTTCAGACATCTCATAGACACATCCTCAAGGCTACCTCAAAGAAGTGAATTTATAGAGAAAAAAGGTTAAAAAAATAAAAAAAGAAAGCATGATCTTTGTTGCTTCTGTGTTTTTCTTGCTCTCTCTTCCCAGTATTAAATGCTGATTCATGGTCTAGAGTGTAAGAAGTAGTGAATCACTGATTTCAGGGGCAATGAAGAAATTGATAAATGCCAAATGTCTAACCTACTCTCTGTTACAAATGTTAACCACAGCACATCAGGAATATTGATGTGTAAATAAACAATAAAAAAAATGAGAGGAAATCATGCTTCCGGTACACTTCAGAGCAGTAGATACTCTATACCTTGACTTCTGTGGGGCCACCCCAGAGATGCTCACAGAGGGGCTGAAGTGTGGGCTACAGGAGTGGGCAATGAGGGGGATTGAAAACTGAGTGAACAGCTGAGCCCTGAGGGCTGTGATCTGTGGCACAAAATCTAGTTTGAGGCCAGTAACAAGCAATGTGTCCCAGTGATTGATACTGGATCCAATTCCCTCCCTTGAAGTGTTTATATTTTTCTCTTGACCTGCTGGCAACACTCTAATTCAGCCCAAGGACATGTTACTCTTTTTTTTGCTACAAGGGTACACTGCTGGCCCATGTTGAACATGGGGATGAACAACCCCTTGCACCAATAAATGCTGGGGGCCACTCAGCTGGAAAGCAGCTTGGAAGGAAAAGGCCTGGGAGTGCTGATGATATCCAAGTTGAACATGAGCCAGCTATGTGCCCTTGCAGCAAAAAAAGCTACTTTATTGTTGGGATGCATTAGGTAGGTCAAGAGAGGTGATCGTTCCTCTCTACTCAGGACTGGTGAGGCCACGCCCGAGAGTGCTGTGTCCAGTTCTGGGCTCCCCATTACAAGAGAGACATGGACATACTGGAGAGAGTCCAAAAAAGTGCCATGAAAACTATTAAGAAACTGGAGCATCTCTCCTATGAGTAAAGGCTGAGAGAGCTGGGACTGTTGAGCTCAGAGAAGAGAAAGCTCAGGGGGATCTCACCAATGTATGCAAATTACTGCAGGGAGAGGGCAAAGAGGATAGATCCAGGCTCTTTCCAGGGGTACCCAGTGACAGGACCAGGGCTGAAGGGCACAAACTGAAATACAGGAGTTTCCCTCTGAACATCAGAAACCACTTTTTCCATGTGAGGGAGACTGACAACTGACACAGGTTGCACAGGGGAATCATGAAGTCTCACACATTGGAGATATTCAAAAGCTGTCTGGACATGGCCCTTGCCAGCCAACTCTAGGTGGCCCTACTTGTGCTGGGGTCTTGGGCAGGATCAACTCCAGAGGTCCCTTCCAACATCAACTCTGAGCATCTTTAAGTAAGTGTTTTAAATGAAAATTAACATGCAGATTCAAAATACATTGAAAAACATCCTATCTATGATTTAGGGCAAATTCTCAACATAGTATAGGAGATTTTTAGGATTTTCATTAGTGTGCATGAGAAAATGCTGTTATAGCTTGAAATGTCACAGAGTCAGTTTACCTCTAAATATGCTGTGACAAATACAATAAAAAAGATTTCCAGACAGATGGATGTCAGAATTAGATATATTCTTGTGGGGAAAATAAGACTGCCCCCATGTAGATATTTTTGTAAAGAAAATTATGATAAAAATGTGAAAATAATTGAAAACTGGAATACAAATTCAATATACATTACTGGTATTATTGAAACTTCATGCCCTTTAACTCAAAAGAAGCTTTATAAAATATTATGCTGAACTGTGGAAAGACTGAACTTATTAAAAAGGACCATAGTAAAAGCACTTATGCATTAGGAATTGAATATTTTTTGTGAGAAGTATGGACTGAGAATTTCTAGTGATAATAATAGAGTGGACATGTAAAAATACATTTGGACATCCCTGATATCTGAGCACAGCTATGCAGAATAATTAATTCAAGAAGCACTGTTCTTATAACTAAAGCAGAACATTTAAAAAATTCTAACTCTGCAGATAACAGAATTTATTCCAAAAGTATTCTTTGATGTATAATTAGGTAGATACCATTTTTCCCCCTGTTAAGGTTCTTAAGATATGTTATCTTGAACTTCAGCTGACTTCATAATGATTCATTGTAGCAAAAGAAATTATATAGTGTAGAAATATTTTTACTGTAGTAAAAAGGTCTGAAACTAGTCTCTTTTGCTATCCACAATTTTCAGTGAAATCCTCCTGCTAAACAAATATAGGAATACATTGTTGACATACTCAGGAGCAGTCAAATGAAAGGCCTGGAAACAAATCTTGCATCTGTTTTCTAGAGAAACAGAACCATAACAGTAGAAGCATAATTTTTCTTCATAAGGGATATCAACAGCTGTTTGGAATATGACTTTAGTGAATCCCTTCTGTTATCGTGGGCTTTGTTTTCCCTGATCCTGCCTGTGCTAGAGCAGTTTGTCTGCTAGCAAACTGTATCTGGTAAACCAGCTTGCTTCCCATGAGCCACTCTTGCACCAGTGCACCGTTGTTGTCCAGCCCTGCTCCCATGAGCTGTTGGAAGTTAGAAATTAAAATCTGATTCAGTCTCCTATTTCACCTTCTGATTTTCCAGTAGGATTGCATGGTTCTTCTCTGTAATGAATGCAGGTCTGTGCACCTCTTAGAAATTTCCATAAAATCATGGAATTGTTAAGGTTGGCAAAGGACATTTCAGATCATCAAGTCCAGCTCTTTAGCTCTGCTTGCCTTGCTTACCTCTGTTGAGTTTGTACACTGGATGAGGGTGTGCTAAGCAAGCCCCTACTCCGTTCCCACCCATGTCAGCTCTTGGTATGGCCTTTATATCTCCCAGTCCCATGCCAGGGCACCAGCTGCCTGACTGTGCTGCACACCCCAAAATTCCTTGAGGAAGAGTATGTGTGGTGGAATTTAAGGTTAGAATATATACTATTCCTATTGCTGTGTGTTTATGCTAGAAAGAGGAGAAGGTGAGAGAAAGTCAACCTGCACTTTTGTGTTGAGGTTTGGATTGCTCCCAGAGTGCAGGTTTGGGCCATGGGATTGAGTTGATCATCATGTAAATTTTGGAGGTTTTCTTGATCTTTTAGAGACCCTGGCATCTGGTAGAACTAGAACTTAATTTGTTGCCTGTTGAGAAGCTGCTTCCAGGTGAAGAGAATGGACTGGATGCACTCACAGCCCATGTGTTTCAGAGGGCACACGCTGCTCTGATCTGTGCCAGCTGGAATTTCCAAAATGTTGGATGGTTTGTGTTGAAGTACATGGAAATTGTGCACAAGTCAAAGAAGGTCAAAGACAGAAATAAACGTGGCCAAGGTCTGCTTTTGCCTGAATGGGATGGTGTTTCTGAGTCAAGCAGATATAGTAACAATTATTATTCAACCGTCTACCCTAAAAATGGGGCAAGATCCATGGCACAGTTCCAGTCCAAAATAAATAGTTCTGCCTGTATATCTTTGACAAAAAGAGACTGTACTTTGATTTCAAACTCTTCAAAGCATTTCTCTATGCCTACCAGCACAGTTTTCTCCTTCAAATAGCACTACTTCATCACAGTCAGGAGGGGATCATCCTCGCAGTAGTGGTAAAGCCATGTGGTGAGAGATAGATGGTGTTACTGATTTCAACAGAAGGTGCCAGGCTCTGAGTGTCTGAAAAATCGAATAATTATGTTTGGTTTGATATATTAATATAGGCTTAGGAAAGTAACCTTATGGTCCAGTGCTACAAAAAAAGATTATTTATTCCTTTGTCTCCTAATGCTGTTACATTTGAGGAAAGTTAGTTTAAAATAGTCCCTTGAGAAATCAAGTGCAGCTATTAAAAACAGCGACATAAGCAACCTAGCTTTAGTTTGCTCTTTTGTACAGCTTGTTCATTTTGATTGTATCTTGGTATAAATCCTTGTCATTAAGTGCTCATATACCTTACAGGCAGCATTTGATGTTTCCTTTTGAATGAATTGGATCCATTCCAGTAGCTGATACTGTAATACTTATAATTGAATTTGACAGTGGATTATGTGGAACTGAATGTCCTCAGGCATGCAAGTAAATCACATCAGCCTCAGGTTCTCAGCCATTGTGACTTTTGCTCCTTTGATATTGGTGCTACAGATTCCTTTACTTGTTTGGTTTGACTTGTTTGCCATCTCTTACCTCTTTTTTTCCTTTACACTTCTACCCACTCGCTGACTAATTTCTTCCTTGAATCTTAAGAATCAGTGGCACCTCAGGGAAAGTCAGAAATGACTGACTGCAGGAAAAAGGTAAAGAGGAAGAGAGGTCCCCTTGCTGTGTTTGCAGGCAGTGTAGTCACAGTGCTGTAGATGAGAACCAGAAAGTGAAGCAGTGAGGAAACATGGTTCTTCTTTATTGCTACTTTCCATCTCACTACTGAAAGGCTTAATTAGTTGAAGGAATCACATGGGACTCTTTATCTGGACACCTGTGCTTTTACCTCTTTTTAAATTCAGCATCAGGGCTTCTCCTTTTCTTGAGCCCCATGGGAGATTAATTTCTTTCACACTTGACAAGTATGCTCCTGCTGTGTCTCCTCATGTTCTCAGTCAAGAATAAAAAGATGGGATGACCACAGCTACTCATTAAATTCCTTCCAACTTCTTCAGAAATCCTTTGATTCACCTTTTTTTTTGACAGCCATGATCATATTGATCCATTTTCACCTACTGTTGGTGAACCTACTCCTCTGCATGGCTGTACCTGTGTTGTCGTGCTGGGCATGATTACAGCAGTTGCAAAACAGATTGAGAAAGACTGGAGGCTGCTTTCAAAGGTCTTCAAGTGTGTTAATATACTCCCTAATCCAGACTCCAGTTGTGTCAGTGATGTAAGAAAGGTCAAACAGATGGAAGGGGACTATCAGTTGTGGGTCAAATGACAGAGGAAGATGGGACCTATGTTTACCAGAAGCCAACTGCTAGTCTCAGTTGTGCTGGAGCTACAGTACAGATAAATGTCTTTGCAGGTGTCCTGGTTTCAGACATCTGCATAGATAGGTGTGAAGGAACACTGATATGTGTGAAAAACCTGTTCTGATCAGATGCTATGGTTGTATCAGTCCTCTGGTCATTTTTGGACTGATAATACTGGAACTCCACATCTGTCTTTCAGGAAACAGTCTGATGGCCAGTGACCCAGAATGGCATCTGCACCAGCAGAGAGGGAATAAGTGTCTTTTCAGATTTGGTCACTACACTGTGACACACCTGCCACTCCTACTGTCAGAGTCCTCAAGTGCCATGAAGTGTGAGGGACATCCTTACATCAGCCTTGCCATGCCACATGAACACAAGGGCTTGCAGTGTGTGTCAAGTGCCCTGGCAGAGAGTGCCACACAAAACTGTGGTGTTTTATTTGCCCAGGATTAATTTGCAGCTGTGGCAGGGGCCACAGAGACCACAGTTCAGCTAATAATGACCGAAGCAAAACCCCCAGTGTCTACTTTGGTAGACAGGCAATCTACAAACACAGGTTAGAGGAGGCTCAGTGCAGAGGTGACCAGATGAAACATAATAATAGATTATGATGAAATTAAAGCAGATGGGATGATCTCACAGTGTCTTTTGATTTAAAACTTTACAAAGCCATGAAATATCTCAGTGCTGTTCCCTGCTGGGATAAGTGTCTGCCTGTTGCATTTCACTTAATGCAGTGAAACTAGGAGAAGCATATAAGCTTTATGGTGGAGCAGATTTTTCTTGGAATAAATTAAATTTTATTAAGCTAATAGATGGAAACTAGATATAGTGTGAATTTATAAGTATAGTGCAACTTCTCTCAATTTTCCCTGCAAATTTTCCAAGGATAGTATGAATTCCTGAGAATAACTAATTATCCATTAGCAATAGCTTCAATAGCAGCTAATCCAGAAATGTTGAAGGCTGAGCCTTTATCACAGCACTGAGAAGGTTGCTTTATTTTAGAACCTGTGCCAGCACTTGAATCACAACAGCTCAGAATGACCTTTCTCCATAACCATCCGTTTACAACTCCTTTACCTACAAGGACGAGCTGAGAAACTTTTTAGTGAAAATGAAAGATATTTGGAAGTTTGCCACTAGGAGAGGAGAGGAATTTATGGGTTGACTTTGGGGCAATACGTCCACATTAAATTTCTTAGCCCTTTGAAACATTTTTTTCCACCCATGAAGTAATTACTGAATATTAGTAATACACTTAAAACTGTTTATTCCAGTTGTTCTGGTAATTTATAACATCCCATTTTTACTATTGAGAAATGTTAGGAATAAAATAAACCTTGGTCTTCCTCCTATCTTACTATAGGATATAGAAGGAAAAACTAAAATGGAAAATTAATAAAATGGGGAAGGGGCTTTTTGTTGAAGTGAGAGGAATTTCTGTTTTCTTATACTTTTCTTTTAGATTTTTAACCTCAGTCTTTTGAACTTCTCTGTATAAGCCCTGCCTCATGCCATTGCAGAGTCTAACTGATCTCAAGTAGTCCCAACAGGGAGCAGTTTATTCAAGGCCTTGTTCATTCCTGTGTGTGCTGAGATGTTTTGCTCTGTCTTTTTAGTGTGAGTGATTCTCTAACCATTTGGATTCCTGTAATGGATGAAACTCAGGCTTTTACTTGTTTTATTTAGAAATCAAATCAGACATCTTGGACAGTAATATTTTTGCTGTATATTTTGGCACTTCCAAACAAAGCAATAAACCTGGTAAATCTCTTTTGAGATGTTCCTGCACCAAAACACGTAGAGAAATTCTCTTTTATACAGTTTGATCTTAAAAGAGACTGACAGCAAACCCTTTGACACTGATTTGCAGAATTATGAAAAATTTACTGGTTTTGTTACTTTCAGTTGTTTTTTTTCCTAGTCTTTTAAATATGCTTCTTTTAATATGTATTGGTTTTAAAGGAACATTATCATTCAGTCTAATTAGCTATAGTCTTGAGTCTGTGGGACAAAAGGTTTAACATTTTCCATTTGGATTGCTGAAGCTGTAGAAATACTTCATTTCTTCCAAGGATAATAACTAACTATTTCTGAGTTACCTCAGACTACTTCCTCAGGTAGGACAAAATTTCAGCCGTGAATAACTTAGGTATTTATAATAATCTCGCATATGCAAATATTTCTACTTTTGGGTCATTTGCAGGTGCAAAAGATTATTGGAGTAAAAAAATTGGCTACAAATGTAAGTCTTAACTGGACCTTCCACTACCTTTACCGGTATTAAGGTTGGCCTGTCAGATGAGAATGTTAGAAAGTATTTAACCCTATAGGTTATTTTAAGATAGATAAAGTCTATACCATAGTTGTGGTATTCTGGTCCAGGATTCTGAAATAAGAATATACTGGTTTAATTTAAACACATTCCTAATCAGTTTAAGGCAAATTAAAATAATCCTGCTTTAAATGTAGTGGGTTGAACTGAGTTACATGCAGTAATTTAAAATGCACACTTAATCAAACTAGTGCTACATTTTATGGATGTCTCTGTAGATTTCCATTTAGGTAAAGAAAATTGGCACCAGTACCAGTTAGTTTATGCCAGCATAGATCCCTGAAAAATGCAGCAACTGTGACAAAATGCAGTTTATTCCATTTTACCTTGGTCATTTAGCTATTTTTCTTGTGCAAGGCCAGACCAATTTTACTCTCTTCTCCTGTTCCTCATCCAGTGATGCACCTTGACAAGATATTGCACATCAGCTGATGTACAGTGACTGTGCACCTGTTCCAGGCTGATGATAAATTACGTGAATCAGCTTAGGTTTCATGGAGAGATGGCCAGGCTAACTTTAGTTACCTTACTATTTGCTATGGTCTAAGGAAACCAACATGGACTGTGGTCATGGGTCAGCTGATGTGCAGCAGCCTGTTCCCTAACTGCAATTTGTCTCTGTAGCAGCTTCTGGGGATTTCCAGACAGATTTTTTCATGTACCTGGGTAAATGCATTTAAAATGTTAGCCCAAATTAAATGGGATCTACTTTCTTCTGTTGACGTGCACATACCCAGATTAAGTTACA
Source organism: Chaetops frenatus (assembly GCA_013400775.1). Classification (NCBI taxonomy): domain Eukaryota; kingdom Metazoa; phylum Chordata; class Aves; order Passeriformes; family Picathartidae; genus Chaetops; species Chaetops frenatus. The sequence continues at coordinate 306,348 of VZTR01002267.1, read as the reverse complement.
CTGCTTTAAGCCTTTTATCAATCTAGAATACCTCTAAATACTTCTCTTGCTCTACATTATTGTAGGCTATGTATTTGAACATACCTCTAGGAGTTTGCACCAATGTAACTTGTTTGATAGGTACTATAAAACTTATGCTTTGCTAGTTTTTCAAATCTAAATGAGCAAATAAATAATTTGATCCAGATATTTTCATACTGGCTATAATAACACTTGTCACTATTGTGTAAAACCTCAGAATTATTTTCTGTAAATGTAAAGCAACTGGAAATTCTGTTTCATGCAAGGTAACTACTAATAATTAAATCAGGTAATTAATCATTGTTAGAGTAAAACCAACATTGCCATTAAACTGCAGAGCTCATATGATATGCTTGTCTGCTTTTTTTCATAGCTGATGGCAGTAACTTAGCTGATTGCTAAAAATGCATCTCTAAATAGATCCTTTTGTACCTAGGTCAGTAACCTGGTTCTTATCTTGTTTTCTTTCCCCTGGCATTTCAAGAAAAAACTCATGCAAAACCTTTTGTTTTGCTCTGCTATTATTTCCAGCTTGAATACCATGAATGTGCAGAAATCATGTGGCTTCCCTAGCAAGTGACTATGATGAGCTTGGAACTATGTGAACAGCAGTGATAAACAGTTGTTGACTTCTTTGAGGCTTTTTTTTGTTGTGTCAGAATTGAGATGTACCCCATACTATGGCTCCAAGGTTTTGTTCCAAAGAAAAGAAGAAAGCTGAGACAGTTCTGCATTTTTAATGGCTGAGTCATCTGCCTCTGTCCCAACACCAGAATCTTATTTTAGGACTCCTCTGAAATTCAAGTTTGTTTCCACTGGTAGGCCTACAGCTTGTGTTAATGCAATTTATATTATACTAGCTGATAACAGTAGTTTTTAGATGTAATTGTTTTTGAGATTGCATGGTGCCTTTGATTAAAGGATTCCAAAATGTCCTAGAACAACATATTTAATTAACCATTACCAGCAGCTTTGCTTGAAGTAGATGATGGTTTGTGCACCTAGAGTGGGCGGTGAGAAAGCTGACCTTCTGAGAACATTACCTGTTTACAGTTTTTCTCTTCAGCCCACATATTTGCATTTCTAATTAGGGGAGTGATATATCACTTCTAGCTCATAGGAAAAAATACCTCAGGTTTATCATTGTTATGGCACACATGGAACTGATTGCTCTGCCTGTACAATAAAAAGGTCAGTCTGAAGAGACTTTCTCGCATCCTCATAAAGACAAATTTTACAACTAACTGGAAATTTATAGAAGAACTGCAAATTTTGGTATAAATTTATAATGCCAGGTATTATAAAGTGTTGTTCAACACCAAGAAGGAGCTGTCAATGCATCATAAAAAAAAGATTCCATGCACTCCTAAGTCGCAAAACACTGGTACTCATGACATCCCAAGGTATATAAATGTGATTCATTTTTAAGATTCTGTTTATTACAGAAACATTTATTAGAATTTAATGACAGTACTGTCAAGACTATGAAGGAAATGGTTTATATTTAAAGGGATGTTGCAATTTTAAACGGTCTAAAATTAATAATTCATCTTGTTATTATGTCTTGATCCTATAACTTGTCCTGTGCATACAACTTTTCTGTCTGAAGGGAGCCCCACTTGCTGCAGAACAACCCATTGGGGGCAGCTGGATTTGTTTGTCTGGGATGCCATCTGAAACCAGGCCAAGAAACACGGTCTTAAACACTCCAGGCTGCTTATTGATCTAGTGACTGTGTTGGCTGTATGAAGGGAAAAAATAAATGCTTTTTTTTCTGTAGGCTTTAAGTGTCTGTCTCCCTTGCTGACTGCACCTCTGAAAAGTCAGGTCTTTATCATTGTCCAAGAACAACTGTCTCCTTTTTCTCCTGAAAAGCTCGTGACCAGAGTAAATAAGGATTTAAGAGAACTGTTTTTAGCTCTAATAGTAGCTTGTCAAATCTTGATGAAGCTTTTGGCCTCAATTTCCTAATCTGTAAAATGGGCATAATGCTACCAGCACCTTTCTTGTGGTGCTTTGAGATGTACTGATTAAAAATGCTACTATGACCTTTTCTGTAGCTACTATCCCCTTGTAAAAAGCCTGATTCTGTTGGATGTTACCTGAATGGTAATGAGACCTCTTAATGCTTAGTAATGCTTAATATTTAATGTTCAGTCTGTGCTCAGTAGTGTGCAGAAGTAGTCCAAATAACAATGCTTTTTTTTTACCTTTTTTTCCCCCACATCAGGTTTTTCTTTATTTTGCCCCATTACAAGACTGTGTTATATTTTCAATTTAATGTTTTGGAAGTCTTCAGCTAAACTAAAAGGAGGACATTAGTTTTGCATCCTGTTCAAAAGAATTAGGAGTGCAGCTAAGCTGATGCCACCATTGCTTCCAGTGTTAAAATACATATGCTTTCTCATTGTTTGGGGCAAAAATATTCTTAAGTCCTTTGCACAACAGTTAATTCTGACTGCAGCAATACTCACTAATACTAATGAGTGTGGGTCTGATGTATGACAGAATGCTTTTCTGCCAAGAAGCCACTCATACCTCCTGCAGCTGCTGTTCTTGCTGTTCAGCCTGGAAGGAATTTTATAGACCTGTTCTTCCTATTCCCCAGAAAAAAAACCCAACAGTTCTTCAGGAGAGAGAAGAGGCTGAAATTCATTCCAAGAAAAGAATGTTGACATATTAACAGGATCCTCTTGATAGCTTCTTGAGGTGAAAATATACTAAGACATGAATATATGTGATTCCTCTCTCTGACACCTCCTATACCCCATCTCCCAGATGTACTTAACATATTAGTTAAGTCCACTTACTTGGTAGCTTTTTAACCTTATAGATTATCTAAGGAAACTTCTTAGTAAGTTTGTAATCCATTTAAGCAATTGCAAACTGTCCTGTAGTCAGCTAACAAAGCTTCTCAGACAGCTGAAGCAATTTAATAGTCCTAGTACGGAGAAGGTAGAGTGAAATTTCTCCTATCCTAAGCTAAAGGTAAAAGTTTATTGCCAGATAATATTGCTTTGTTGATTGCATATGAAAATAATACTCTTGTATTTTTTATGAAGTTATGGGATAAGGTGACCACAGTAAGGGATCCAGTATTCCACCTACTCCTTATATTTGCAGAGGTAAAGAAAAAGTAAGACTGAAAAAGGCAGCAATCATATTAGGTAAAAGTAATTATAATTTGTTTTGCTGTAGGTCAACAGCTGTCTAAAGATAAGATCAAAACCTGTTCTACTTTGCTTTCTTTGGTCTTGTGCTGAAACTGTTTTATTTTTACTACTTGGTCCTTTTCCCAGGGATTGTTGGGAATTTAGCTCAAATGAATTGGAATGCTTTTTTCCCAACCGAAGAGTGAATTGTTCTAGGTGTAAAAATTACACTTACTTTATTAATGATTCCTTTACATGACAGTGTAGAGCCTAAAGGCATCAAATCAAGACTCAGGTAATCCTGTTTAGAGCTTGGCTGTTTGATGAAGCTGCAGCCTTTGTTGTAGAAGTGCCTAATTTTATGCACCAAGCAAGTGAAATATTTCAGGAGGTTTCCAGAATGATTTATTTAGGCAACAAATTAATGGCAAGAGTCGTTAGAGTCAGCAGCAGGAATGAAGGCAACCAGTGCAAATATTGAGCAATCTCAAAGGAGCTAATAACAAGGTACAGCTCAGAAAATAATACATAGAGGGTGTAAATATTTTCTATGTAACTCATGCACGAAGATATAATTCTGCAATCCTAAGAAACTGATTTGTTAGTGGGGAGGGAAAAGAAATTGTGATGTTCAGATTACAGGTTTCCTGAGTTGTGTTATGATCAATTTTTCAGAATTTTATTCTCAGGTCTCATGTATGGCCACCTCTGAGCATGCACAAAATCTTCCTTAATTGCTTCTGACTTGCTCTTTGGTTTATGTAAGTTGATCTATTAGGTGGTAACTGATGGAAGGAGGAAGAAAGGGTTATTTTAATTTAAATTAATCTCTTCGTGTCAGCAGGGTTTGTCTGAGTGGATCTATTTATTACTAGGACCAACACATCAGGTGGCTAAGAGTGTTTCAGTACTGTTTTATTTAAAACACACATTAAAATACACACAGCCTGAAATTCTGACTTCATGATTGATTACATAGCTGGGGGCTTGGATGTTTGGTTGACCTCACCACTTGATCAGGAGAGCTCAGCTTGAGATAAGGTTCAGTTTACAAGGTGTTTTAAAATTAGCCGGGACCCACATTGTGGCTACACTGAGATTTGTGAAGGAAATTGGCAAATGAAGAGCCCAGGGATAAGTATTGACTTCTTGTTTCAAGAAGGAGTATCTGTGTCCTCTAGCCTGAAAGCCCTTGACAATATCTTATGAAGTTATCTGTTTCATGGATCATTACATTGGAGAGGCTCCTTATGCCTTAATTTCATGTTCATATTACAGTGCTGATGAATTATTGTATATGACAATGCCCTTTGTAAGGAAACATTAGCACAAAATGGGTTTTTTTTAGGTTGCAGGCCCATAGGTGGAGATGCTTCTGTAATTGCATGCTACGCACATCCTGTTCCTGTAAATGCCAATTAGAAAAAGCGAGGAGGAGCAGTAGTTTGATGGTCAGAAGGCACATGGGCAGCACCACACAGGGGTACCACAGGTGCTTCCAGGATAACACAGGGCCTGTGCTCTGCTGAGGGAGCCTATTTACAACCTGCTGCAGGAGCTCTCCTTCAGCAGAGTCTGTGGATGCTCTGGTACGGACAGATAGGGAGCAATACTGTGACAGCGTGGGGAACATGCCCCTGCCAGGACAAGATCTGTTTCTTTGTTTTATGAGCATCATTTATGACTGTGACCTTCAATGTAGAGAAAAGTATCTATTTTATGGTAGTGGTGAATGCATTTAGGAAGACGTGAGAGGCCAATCAAGGTCTCAGCAGATGTTGCCATTGTGGTAGAATAGAAGGGTTGCTACTAGCAGAATCACTGATTTTTATGTGATCCCTGCTCAGCTGCTGATAAAGGAAGAGGAGACGGGGCAGACATGGGAAATTTCAACTAGATGATGAAGAAAAATGATAGTGCCCCAAAGCTGTAAAGGAGACATATCTGTAAAAGAAAAGGAGGTAAGTCTGGCATCCTTCTGCAAAGGAAGGGATCAATGCTCAAAAGGAAGAGGTTTTTCAAGTATTTGTGGTGGTTTTTTTGTGTTTATTATTTTTTATTTTTATTGTTTTTATTTTTTTAGCAAATGTTGCAGTGCTCTAGCTCTAGCTAAAATTGAAGTAGCTGTTTGTTTGTAGGAAATTCTACTGAATGCTTTTTTAATATATTTATTTATTTCTTTTTAACATGAACCAGAACAGATACAGCTAGGTCTCATTCTCGGAAAATGTGCCTATCAGCAGACTTGAGTTGGGTCTTACCACTAGTTCCTGGTCCTGGGCTCTAGGACTAGAATATCCCTTTCAGAGGGCTTTAGACAGGACTTCTATATCCAGAAATTTTCTGGAGAGACCCAGAGTAAAGACAGTATTTGGATTCTTGCCAGATTCAGGTGGCTTGGAAATGCGTGGGATGCAACTCTTGGGTCCAATTACTGAAGATTGATGATTCCCTGTGAAAGGGACTCAGCCACAATAAGATAAATAGTAGTTTGACTTTCCTTTACATTTTCCCAAAATCTTTAATGGGAAAAATTATATGTGTATCTATGCAAATATCTCCTGAATCAATAAAGAGCTTAGGCCATAAATAAAAAAGATAGCATGTCCTTGCACTTATTTTTCCATGGGCAAAAAGGTGTTTCCTCTCCTCGGATATTTTTCTACATTTCTTGGCTTTTTACAATTTCAGAATGGAAAGAGAAGGGAATCCTAAAGTGATGTTAGAGATGATAAATTCAGACTTCTCACCATTTGCCTGTCACCCATCTGTCCTGGTCCCCAGAGCGTGCTGTTTCTTATTGATGGAAATGGGTATGTTTCCTGCAAGCCCTTCAATTAAGACAACATATTTTCTTTTTATTTGCATTTTTCTCTTTGAGAAGTCAGCACTGTAAATTAATTTTTAACACATACTAGGAGTTAGCATTAAAGGAGGAAATTATTCTTGTAGTTGATATGTTTGTGAAGTATATTTTCAAATGGAAATTTTCTTAAATTGATTTTAACCGTTTTCTAAAATATCACTTTTTTTCACTTAGTCACTGACATCTTTGAAATAAAGTGGCCTGTGCTCCTTCAGTGGTCTATAGTTAATGAATTTGAATCCTAGAGGACAACTGTGAATTTTGCATTCATTTATTTGGGAAAACTGAGAGGTTTCTACCCTCATAAAAGGCCTATTTGTTCTCCTAGACAGCTCAAAATCTCTGCTAAACTGGATCTTCTGTTTAAGGGCTTAGAGCCCTGAAGTTGGTGTCTCTGCTCAAAAGAACAGTATCTCTGCCCTTTCTATGATCCTTTTCTCACTGTAGTACATTTTATCAGAGAGTCAGTTCTCTCTGATAAACATGGTCATAAGCAGTAATATTTTGTCTTTTTAATTGGTAGCTGTTGATGAACAGGTTCCATCACCTGTTCTTAACTTCTTGGCTATTGTCAAGCTAGCTTGGATTCTGATGCTTTACTACCTTGTAGGATGACTTGGTTTTATAAGCTTTGTAGAGAAAAAGTCTATGCTGTAAAATCTATGTTGAAGAAGCAGCTGGAAGGAAAAAAGAAGACATTAAATTTTCTAAGCAAGCACATGTTTTGGGTTTTTAACAGTGTGATTCTGTCTAGCTTCTTGGAGCAGGAGACCCTTAAGTGTACCTAGTACAACTCCACATATATCACTGAGGCAGGCAGTGTGTGAATTCTTATTCATAACTGAAGTGTCTGTTGTTAGACACTAATTTGTATTATAACGTCAGTAGTAGATCAAATTGGTTCCTGGGCTCCTATTGTATTTTCAAGGCTTGTTTCTGTCTTTGTTTTTGTGTAGTATTGATGACACATCCATTTAGGAAAAAGGAGATTTATTCATACTCCTTTAGCAGGAAGGAATTTTGGCACCTACATCAATGCTTATAGTAGAGAGCATCTGCACTGTTTGCTGTGATAATGCAGAGAAAGAGTTGACTTCGTTTCTACAGCAGCTATGACTATAATTTCCCTCGATTACAGTCTACTTTCATTTAATTTGTGCTCAAGGGCCCTTCACATAGAATGATTTCTGCTGGGTGAAAGATCTTGCTACAGCTGAGAGGTCACAATATAATATACTCTATTGATTGTAATGAATACTTGGTATTTGCTGTATGCAGGATGCATGGAGGAATCAATTTTTAATCCAGAAATAAAAGTAAAATATAGATTGATTGTATTGAAATTGAAGCTTGGAATTGAATTTGTGGAGGCTTGGTTTCAGTTTTGAGTGGTCTGCCACCAGCTTGACTGTACAAACTCTTTGGTTTTTAAGATTACCTTTGTATGACAGCCATTTTGTTGTACTATTATTGCCTGATGTACATGTAACCAAAGGCCTGCAGAAAAAATCATTGTGTGACAATTTGTCCTTTCCCAAATTCTGAAAAACAGATAATTTAATGCAATTTTATCAACAGGATTATAGTTCTTGAAAAAGTATTTGCTAATTCTAACATCAACACAAAATTTCCTAGCAGGAAATGAATAAAAATGAATCAGCTCTCTTTGGGAAAGAAATCAGTCTACAGGTGCCTGCCCAAAGACAGATGAGGACAAGGCTATTCATTCCTCTCCTTTCTTCCTTTCTTCACAGGACTTATTGGATCATCTGTGTGTTTCCTGTCCGCACAGGTCACCGATTGTTCCCAGGTAAAAAAATCACAGCTTCTGCTTTAAATTCCTTTCTCTATGCATTTGTGGAGGAAGCAAAAGATGTGCTTATGAGTGTCAGGGCAGGCTGCAGGTGGTCAAAAGCATTTTTAGTGGTGAAGTCTTGCTTACATTGAGCAATACAGCTGGAGACAACACTTCCAGTTTTGTTTGTGGATCCTGGCAGCACTTGGTGAAGGAGAAACAACTGTGCTGCGAGATCTAGAGAACAGGCACTTACATATATCAGATTGCTGGCCATCGTACTGCATCATGCTACTTGACATGACTAATGTGACCAGCTCATGAAACAGGGTTTTTCCCCCCCGTTTACATTCAGTTTCCCTACATAAAACCCATTTGTATAGTCGGGAGTTAATACGCTAAAGAAAACACAATTATGTATATTTTTTTACTAAAATCCAATAAAGTCCTACTTAAAAAGGAGAAGGACTGAAATAAAATCTCAAAAGCCATACCCAGCCAACCTGGGACAAATCTGTAATGATATNCAGGCACTTACATATATCAGATTGCTGGCCATCGTACTGCATCATGCTACTTGACATGACTAATGTGACCAGCTCATGAAACAGGGTTTTTTCCCCCCCTGTTTACATTCAGTTTCCCTACATAAAACCCATTTGTATAGTCGGGAGTTAATACGCTAAAGAAAACACAATTATGTATATTTTTTTACTAAAATCCAATAAAGTCCTACTTAAAAAGGAGAAGGACTGAAATAAAATCTCAAAAGCCATACCCAGCCAACCTGGGACAAATCTGTAATGATATAAATTACATCAAATTGTTGACTTCAGGGTCATGGTACATCTGCATGGTATGGTAGAATTTGTCTCAGAGGATTTACCACACCAAATTGGGCTTGATATCAATCTGCTCTACAAACTTTTCTCTGAATGT
>VZTR01002267.1:192014-284493 GCA_013400775.1 Chaetops frenatus | reverse complement strand
CCTCCCCGGCTCACAAGGGTGACACGGATGTTCCATCCTGGCTGAGGAAAGGAGAGCATCCAGCTAACTGGACAGGAAACAGGGGCAGAAACACTGAATAGAGACACCACGGCAAGTACCAGCAGCTGTTAATTTTCTAATTATGTGATGCTGCATATTTTTGAATTGTGATACCGCTGTGTCAGCAAGTGCTGCCTGTCACTAAGGTCCTTGTCTGTGACTCACTGTTGCCTCACGAAGCACAGGGGAGCTGAAAGGCAGTGTTATCTGAAAATTTCTCATTTCCAACATTTTGTTTTCAGTAACATTGTCAATGTTTCTGAAAATCAAATTATTCTTCAGTTCAAAGGTTTTCCTTTTAAACGCTGCATATTGTGTTTCAAGTAAAAATGGTATTCACCAGCATGCAGGCCTTTAACTAACCAAGATGCTTCTGGAAATGCTGACCTACCACTTCTGTGTACTAATAAGAAATAATAATGTTTTCTTTGCAGGAATTCCAGCTGTTATTGGGAACGATGCTGCAGAAGGGCTGCTTAGTTTGCAGCATTTCTATTCCAGTGGTGCAATGGCAAGTAAATCAACAGGTTTCAGCAATCTGTATTTGTTAGTCTAGCCCAGCAGTGACAGGTGGGTAAACTGCATTTCTCATTGACCTGCCTGTTCATGCTCTGCTCCCTCCTATAAACAATGGTGTTGCATCTCAAGTAAACAGAAAATTTAAAAATTGAGAAGCAAACAAGTCAGTGCCATTGCAGGTGGGAGACATTCCTGGTCCAGACAGCTACAGACTGTGGCTTTTTTTGGCTCTGTTTCTCTGTGAATTGAATCCAGGGTGCTTAACACATATGTAGTTACCCACAAGTTTACAGTATATGGGCAGCAAATGACAACCTGCTGCTGTATTTTATTGCTGCTGTAGTTTATTACTGCCGTGTGCTCTGTGTTTTCTCCATGGTATCTACTTTTAGCTAATCATAGCTATTAAATCATAATACCATCAGATAACAAGACCTTTTTAGAAGGCTGAATGGAATGGCAATTTGGCATAATGCAGATTACTCTACTAAACTTGTTTCTTTTTCTTTTCTTCCTCCTCTGGGAAATGTCCATCATGAGTAGAAAACTTCCAAATACTTTTCATTTGATGAATCCATAATTATTGCCCACTTGTTTCACCCTCCTGTGCTTCAAAGTGAGATTAACTTAAATTCTGAAACAAAACAATTTAATTAGAATTTTAAAGAAAAAAAAAAGTGGAATATTTTAAAGCTTGTTAAGTGTACAGTATGAGGATGTTCTCTAATCTACCTTTGTATACTCTGATAAAGTTTCTTACTGTTCAGAGCTGCAGTGGTATGAGGACACTAATGGAGCAGATTCTCTGTTATCACTAAGAGGAAAAGAGGCTGAGAATTCTTCACCTCCTGTGATGCAGGTGAAAGTGTTACAATACAAGCTGCAGTAAAGGACAAGGCTAGAGATAAATTCAGTATTTGAGAGAGAAGGCAAGGCGTTATAAAAAAAGGTCCTGAATCACCTAGTGATGTATTTGTTGGGCAGAGCTTTTGAAAAGTGCACTGATGGCCCATTTTATCTATCACCCCAAGTCAATGAAAAATGCCCATTGACTTAAACAGGCATTGGATCAAATGCTGAGCTTTTACGAATAATTATACTCAGTATACTGAAGTTACCAGCATTTCTCTTCAGGCTGAATGCTGCTTCCTCTATTATGTGTCCTGACTTCAAAAAATAAACAATTCCCCTTATCCTACCTACATGAACTGAAGCCATGGTGTTCCCATACTACTGCCAAAACAGCTGGCAGAGGCTGAAGAAGTTTTTTTAGATTGAAGCAATGGTCTGGACTCAGAAAACACTTCTGGATGGAAAAACCAGGGGTAAAATATGTCTTTGCTGCATATCATCTTACTGGGGCACAGTTGGTGGCTTTGGAAACCTTTGGACATCTGAAGGTGTGTTCACTTCTTGCCTTCAGGCTATTGTGCTATTTGTCTCCAAAACTGCTGTAACCCACACTTCCCAAGTAATCTCTTTCAAGTACAGTGGAAAAAAGGGTGGCCAGTGTTCAGTCCAGTGCACTAGCCCCTAACCCATTTTTTGTTTGCTCAACTGTTTGAACCACTACTTTATTTTTTTCCTCTGTGGTAGGGCCATTATTAGTTTTCTTTGCTACTATTGCCCACTTTGATCTGTAAAAAACTGCATAGTATTGAAATCCCCAGCAATATGTTTTATCATCAGAAAACTGTCCAAAAATCTGTAATAGCTAAGGAAGAATAAGTAAGATGGTGGCTGGGAACATAACTGGATTCCCTCCAACCTGCTGTGCTACTACTACTACTACCACTAGCAATAATAGTAATGGCAATAGAAAAATCCTCTTGTCTCATCAAAGAGCGTAAGCTAGTTCTCAAGGGCATGAATTTAGCCACTGGAATGTATCCTACAGCTAAGCAACCACTTTTTAAGTTAGTACAGGTGCCACCTTACCTCATGTAGACAATTAAAAACTCACACTGAAGACTCAGTAAGACACAAATAGCTTACTGAGGTAAAAAAGGGACTGTCTGGACTGTCACTGTTAGCAGGTTTGTATGTTATCTGTGATGATCTCCCAGCAAAGTATCAGTACCTGCACTGTACTGCCTCCTGGGAGCCTGAGTATTTTATGTTTTTATATTTATATCAGCTCAGGACTGATAAGAACAGAATTTTATCTACTTATCCACCTTCTCTGTTTTGATTTTATCTCTTTCTTGGAAATATAATCATTCTCTTATAAATAATCCAGAGATGCAAACTCATAGGTGAATGAATTATAGAGTCATAGATTCATAGAATAATTTAGGTTGTAAGGGGTGTCTGGAGCTCACCTAATCCAACACCAAAGGTACCTGGTCCAGAGCTGCTTTTTCTGTGTTGGTAATAAGTAGAGCCTCATGGATCACTAGGAATGTCTTTTTGGATTCTCTGTATACCTACACTTCAAATTCAGGAGAAAAAGGTTTATCATTTACAAAAACTATTTTTGAGTCTCCATACAAAAATCAAAAGATTTTTGACTGTAGAAAAGATTGGGGAAAGTTTCACTGTACTTGTGAAGGGAAAAATCATATGTGAATATCTTTTTTGCTGTCATTTTCAAGATGCAAAACTTGATGCACAAGGGGTTATTTATACTGACAGACTGGTACTTAAACAAATAAGCTGATCAGAGGTCCCCAGCTTGGAGATGAGTTACTGCAAATAAGCAAAGGACTAAAAAGCATCTATGTGAATTATATAAATACAGAAAAATCTTTGTGAAGTGCTCTACAATGGTCTGTGATAAAAGAAACTTGCACACTGTGTTCAGAGGTGAACTTGACAACAAATAGTTTTAAATCACTTTTTTAAAAAAACCAATTTGAACCCAAGGAAATCAAAGGTCTTTGTTCTCAAATTTAAGATTAAAAGAGCTTGGCTGTCTCTCAAGAGCTGATGTGGAATGTGACAATCTCACGCAGGATCATGAGATAAGGTGGTGAATATCGCCATGAAGTGCCAACAATGTCGTATTAGGATAGGCAGAATACTGTTGTGTGATATATAACTGGGCCAGCACATCTGGTTTACTTCAGGTGGTATTGTGGCAGGTACTTTGCAAACACCCAGAGCTCCTGCTCTCTGTATCATGTGTGCTAGTGGCTTTGCAGCCACCCCTAGTGCTCTACCTGTGCTGCTCTCTTCCTGGGTCAGGAAGAGCTAGGTTTCTTGCAGAACTCCCTGAAGCACAAGCATGGTGTTTAAAAAGCCTTGCCATCAAAATAAAATCGTGTTTGCTACTTTTACGGCCAAATACTGCTTTGCAAGGCTCTGATACTTGGCTCCCCTGAGCCATCAGAACTCTGTTGAGCCTGACACAGGTAGCCAAGACTGGCAGGCAGCTCTGTGGAGCCTCCTGAAATGACGTGGAGTTGCCCTGACTGTTGGCAGTTTGGAAAAGAGCAGTCTGCTCTTCAAAATGCTGCATTCTGCAACAAGAGTTTGAAATCACTTTCTTTCTTCTGTGGTCCCTCCTCCCTTTCAGGCAGATGTGTGCTGAGTTCTTAGGAGCAAGCACTATTTCTTAACCTATTTTAGGAGAGCTTGCTTTGATGTTCCTCTCTATGACCTGTTGCATGAAATTAAAGTGAAACACTACTCTTACTTTACAAAAGAAGAGCTAAATATGTTCATATCTGAAGATAAAGCTGGCATTAGCACAGCAATTATGTACAGGCATGTAAGACAAAATTATTAACTTGTTTATAGGTGATTGTTGCAAAGGAGATGTCTGCATTTACTTTCCCTATATTCTATGTTATGAGAGGAATTAAAAAAATAACTCTGCAAGTCCAGTGGCAGCTTCGGAGGGGGCCTTTGCCACCATCTATTGGTGAACGAGGGGAAGAGGCAGAGTGATCTGACCTTGCTGATGTTCCCTACTGTACCCAGTGCAAGATTTGCTTCATTTTGCGATTCTGGGGTAACAAACTTGGGTTTTCTTCATCTTTCTGTGTGAGAGAGTGCCACACAACTGTAGTTATGCCCCTTGAGTGAAAAACTGTCATAGATGAAACTTAACAGCTGGCCTGTTGTCCCACACACCTCTCAATGGAGCAGAAGGGAGCTTGCAAGTCACAGAGAAGAATGCTTTTCTAGTGTCAAATCTCTCGTTAATTAATTTTCTCCTGGTTTCTGCCAATGGAATAGGGCCTATTTTCTTTGCTGGTTTCAAGAAAATCGTACTGATACTTTAGTAGAGCCCATTGCTGCTGACAAAGCTTGGAAGAGTGCAAAGCTGGAGCAATCGCTGGCATTCCTGCACAGTCCACTGAGAGGGGCACCTGTGAAAGGACATCACTTACAAATAAAATGTTTGCAGAATCAATCTATGCCCCTAAAAAGACAGTCAAGAAGAAAAGTGGAGGGGGCCAGTGTCAGCAGCTGAACTAAAGGTAAATCCGTGAAGCTGTCTCTAGATATGAAATGAGTCTATTTTATTGGATTCATCAACAGTGCTTGCATATGCAAATCCCTCATGAATAAAGCTTTTGTAATGCAGGCTCCAAAATGAATTCAGGTAGAGTCAGTGATAGCAGTGGGTGAGCACAGAGACAGTTTAAAGAGCTTGCCTAGTTTTCAAATCAACAAATTGCTGTGGTTCTACTTAATCCATCAAAAAAAAAAAGGAAAACAGAACAATCTGGCAGCCAGGCAGGAAGATAGAATGGTAGAGGACATAATGTTCCAGCTATTTTAGGATCCATTTACACTATGAAACCGATGGCATTAGAGAACAGTTGTTGCACACATTTGGGGAACAGCTGTGTTATTGCTAAAATGTAAAGACAAAAGTGTGTGTAGACCTGTTGGGGTGCTTGAGAAGAACAGTCTAGTGGTGGTGGGGAGAGGCTTCTGCCATTGTTAAACCGTGTTCTTATTCATTTTAACTATGAGTAAAGAAGGACTGACAGAGTCAAATGACTTCATGAACACTTTATTTCCATGAAAATGACAGTAATTATGTATAATAATTTTGATAGCTGTCTCAATCTTTCTTAAATGAGATTAAATAGCTTGGATCAAAAGTGTGCCTTCAGCATCCATTCACAGATACTCTGGTCATTGTTTAAGTACCTCTGTTGCTTGAATAAGACACTTACTTTCCCTCTCTTTTTCCTTTTCTCTCAGTGGGGCTGCTATTTTGCTTGTGCTTCAAAATGGACCCACCACAGAGATATAAATTGAGAATAAAGAAATGTGTCTCATCTCAAGATGATATGAAAAAGACTTCTGAAGTTATCTTAAGGTAACTTTTATTCTAGAAAAGATTTTTTTTCACTGTTTCACTCACTTATCAGAGTTTCCCCACCAATTCTGACCTGCATGATGCGTTTGAAATCTGTATGTATTTGTTATTTTTGGGTGCATAACTGAAGCAAAAGGATTAATTGCTTTGCAGGAATTTTAGTATGTTTCCCATTGGCTTGTCTACCTGTTCACAACCACATACATGTACAGATGTTGGACAAGGATTTGTTGTAGCCAAGGAATAGTGAGAGATGTGTGATGGTGAAAAGATGTCAGCTCAGGTCTGCTGGGGTGCAATGGCTCTCAGAACTATTTTCTGAAATACAGAGTCAAACAATCTGCTTTTCCAACTATCTCAGCGTGAGGGATATAACTGCCATCTCACTACTGTTTTGTACCTGAAAAATTAATATTTCCCCCTTACTGGATTATTGGTAGTTTCTGAAAATAAGTGTTAAAGTAATGTCATTGCATGCTGCTGAAGCATGGGAAGTATTGCATTGGCTTGGAAGTTACTTCTTGTAGTAGCTTCTTATAATTAGGTTGTCTTTTGTGTTTTCTTGTTGGTTGCACAGTTGCTTGCACTGATTGTGTGCAGGCATATTGCACATTTTCTACTCTGCTATGTGAATAAGTGTCCAATTTACATTAACAATGGTGTCCTTTGCTAATGCAAATGAGAACTCAAAATCTTCAGAGGGGCTAAAATTAAATTTGTGAAGATCAGAGCAGGTGTTCCATCTCTCTTTAGTCTATATTGAGACAGCCAAAATGCCACTACAACTTAATCTTGACTCATATTTCTTGCATTTACAGCTATGCAGTCTAGGACAATTTACATCAGCCTTTTATTATTTGTGGTGATTTAATGTCCTTATGTTGGATTATGGCTTTAAATTCAATATGTTCTTGCTGTGCTATAAATTCATAACACAAACACAGTTCTTCTTCGTGAAAACCAACAGATGAAAGAGAAATAAAATAAGGAAAAGAAACTACCTGCAAAAGTGTGTGGGAAGAGAGAAACAAGCAGTATAAATGTTAAAAAACCACAAGAGAATAAAAAAAAAAAGCATGTTATTTTTAAGAACATGTGGTTGTAGCTCTAACAGAGGCAAGAAATCTTAATAGGATTATTATGACATTATTCCTTCAAAATTTACCATTCTTCACCCTCTTTGCCATATCACACCTTTTCTCATTTGGAATACTGTGGTGAAGAAAGCTTTTAGTGCCCAAAAGACTTGTGGCACACACTATGAGGGCATGCTTACTTTATGTTTTAGAATCTGAGTCATTCATTTGCTGTTTCTCACAGATCCTGTTTGCTCTCTTTCTGGAGAAGGCAAAGAATTTAGCATTCCCTGGCTGCAGTAACTCTCTAGTTTTACTATGCTGATATTTACCTACTTAAGGTAAAGATATGTGGTTTAGTAGAAGAAAACAGAATAAGGCGTGGGATACTTGTCTCTCCATCAGCCCCTCTCACAAATATTCCTATAGGAAGAACAAATTCTGCCTAAATAAATTAAATGTGACCTACTCTGACTTAGATTATAACAGTAAGAATTTCAGTAGTATTATTGATATTGAAGAAATATCTGGGTTTATTGTGACTGAAATTGGGGATTTCTAGCTTTCCTACCCTTACCTATGACATTTGTGTGGACAAACACTGTGGGGTTTCATGGTTTACCATTCACAGAACCACAGAATGGGTCAGGTTGGAAGGGACCACAGTGGAGTCACCTGGTCCAACCTCCCTGCTCGAGCAGGGCCATCCCACAGCACCTGGCACAGGATTGTGTCCAGACCATTCTTGAATATCTCCAGTGAGGGAGACTCCACAGCCTCTCTGGGCAACCTGTTCCAGTGCTCAGTCATGCAGCCAGTAGGTTCTTCCTTGTGTTCAGGTGGGGCTTTCTGTGCATCAGTTTCTGGCTGTTGCCTCTTGTCCTATTGCTGGGCACCACGACAAGGAGCCTGGCTCCATCCTCTTGTATACTTGTAGACAAACGCCTTTGGATACTTGTAGACAAAACTTCACCTTGTTTATAGATACTTTACACTGTTGATCCATTGCCAGATACATTATTGACAAAATTTCAGAGTACACTTCTTTGGAGGCTTTAGTTTGTTTATGTTGTCTTGAAAAAAAAGAAATTTGTCAAAACACTTGAATATGGAACATTTAATTCAAATCAGTTATATTTTGGATTCAGAAATATTTCCCTGTTGGCTTGTATTTTCCTTTCCTCCAAATGGGACTGTGACAGTCTCATCCCTTGTGAGAGAAGATCTTTAATGATGGAAGAGGAAATGCAGCTGGGGAGCACAATGTGCAGGGGAGAATGGGAGCATTCAGCAACCAGTGCAGGGCTTCCACGGAGTATTGTAATAAAACAACCACATAAAATATTTAGATTTTCATATATAAACAAAAATTTGAGACCCTTCCAGCTTTATGATCAATGTTTGTTTCATTTTGCACATGAAGTAAATATTTTGTAAGACAGGAAATTGTAGTGAAAATGCTGTGTAGCTGCTAAAATATAGATTAATATCACAAAAAATACATTTAGGAACTGGAAGAAATTTGAAATAAAAATTGAGAGCATCTTATCAAAACTTTATTTCTAATTTTATTAGATTTTATTTTGTTCTATTAGTAGCAACAACACATAAAGTTCCTTTTCCTTGCAAGGGTATAATGGCTCTTCCTGGTGTTTCCTGTAGGTTTCCTAGGAACTCCAAAATAGTGTTGTTCCTTCTTCAGTCTGTGGGATATCCTCTGATCATCCACAGGACTGCAAATCAACTTGGATCTTCTTTGTATGCTATCACCTCTCTGAAAAATTGTGTTTATTTCTGGATCTATGAGGGGTATATAATTATCGAGCCAATATTAAGACTATAGGAAGCTTAAAGTTTATCAGCAGTCCAATAGTTCTTGAAAATCCATCTGACCTGAGACATCCTATTGGCAAAGGTTCTTGGGGAAAACATAGCAGGAAATGAAATAAAAATAATGTTCTAAAGGGAAGATGCTTTTCTGATCAGCAAGAGAAGGATTAGAAATAAACCGGAGTTTTGATTTCCTATAAGAAATTTAATTTAATCAAAAACTTCTAATTCGGTGGGTTTTCAACTTGTTACACTCTGCCTTGTTCAACTGAGGTTCCCCACACTGTAGTTCCTGACAGTTCTAGCCTTGACATTTCTAATAATGCTTTCAATATCTCCTGAAAATTCCTGTAAAAGAGGAGTTATGTGATGAATTAATAAAAGCAGACTATATAGCAATGTGTTTTCATCCCAGATAAATATCTATGTTCTGTTGCTGAAGTTGATAAAATAGCTGATGGACACTGGTGACCTGCTTCTTACTGTTCCTCTGCTACTGGATATTTTTGTTTCTACCCTCAGAAATGCATAAGCAGGATATCTGTTTGGTTTTCTTCCTAATCTTGCAGCTGATTGCCTAAAACCTCCCATCTGTGGCTTATACTGGTTGATTGTACAAGCATTTGCTTTGATAAAATAGATGCTGCAGAGATTTGATGCAAATGAATTTTTCATGCAGACTGTTTCTGTGGGGCTGCTGGCACAAAGTTCCCAGGAAAAGAGCATGCCTATGAGAGCTCTTGCAACCCAAAGAAACCTTGACAGTAGCTGATGAGGAACAACACTTGATAAATAAAAAAAACTTACTTTAAGGTAAGGCTCACCTGGAGAGTGGTGGTTCTCTGTCCAAGATGGGCAGCTATAGACTGTGAGGTAAAAATCCCAATTATTTTCTTAACCAGCTTGTCCAGGGTGTCTCCCACTCTATATATGAATGTTGAAAGATTACACAATGTAAACCAGGACAGAGATTACCATATTAAATCCAGTGGCCTCTAGAACAGCAGCTCTTGCCCCTCTTTCTTCTTGCAATCCCAGCTGATTTATCTGCAGTACTCTGGAGTGTTCAGCAGGAATCAGTATGCTGAGAAACAAAGGCATTTATCACCACAGAAGGAAAACAAGAAGCATCAACAGTTGCTTCAATTAACAAAAAAGGGTCGATTTACAGTGTTACCAGTAAAGCAGTGTAACCATATGACTTTCAGAAAGGTTACTTAGGTTATGTCAGTATTTGCCTGGCATCTTTTAAGCTGTCCCTAAATTATGGAAGCAGGGAAAGAAAAATAACTGGAAATTTCCCAGATGTGAGGCCTCAGGCTTTGTCTAGAGTCCCAGGATACTGCTCATCCATCTGCTCTTTGCAAGAGAAATGCTGATTTGTGTTTGCCACAGGGAACACATTTTCTGAGGCTTGGCAGTAAGGGTAGCAACTGCAAATCAGGGTCATTAACAGTGTAGCAAGAAGTACCTTCAGCACTGGGTCTCCTAAAAATGCCTGCAGGTCCACAATTGTCATTGTCACACTAAAATTTTTACTGTCTTCTCAGTTCAGAGGGTTTTCCCCAAGCCATCTTGTAGACAGCTTCAGACAAACTTAACTGGCCAAACAAGGCCAAGGAAAATTTAAGGCCATACGGCTGTCTGCCAATAACATGGAAGGAAATGTCGCAAACACTCACACACAAAATCCAGTTAGTCTAAGTAAGTGGGTAGCCACACTTATCCTTTCTCAACCAGAGCCTAAATGTTTTGAACAGTCTCCCTCCAGTGTCACTCCCCACTTACTTTTGCTGCCTCAACTTCAAAGTTTGCACTGAGTAGCAAATAGGACTCTCATCCTCTTCTCTGTAGGAACTTAATCTCCTCTCATCTTTTTCAAAGGCTTGAGTGTCTTCAATCCCCCTTGGTCTATAGCATTGAAAACTGAGGTTTGGAATAAAAACCTGGGGGCTTGGTGCCTTGGTCTGGAGACAGGCACTGGGGCCAGCTGGCTGGCTAGCTACTCTTTGCCAGGGTGGGCTGAGGAATTTATACTTTAGTATCCTGTGACAGCTATTAGTGTCACATATTTAATATTATAGAAGAAATGAATTACACATGCATTCTCTAAGTTCATGGACTCCAGTATATTACCACTTTTCAGAGGAGGTTTCACATGACACATCAGTGGTGATAGGTGCTGCAGAAAGATAAATGGTCCTGTACACATCACCCACATTTGCCTTTAGTGTTTGCACCTTCAGTGTTATACAGTCCATCTCCCACTCATTACTAGAGAGCCTCTGACTGCATTTGCTCAGGGCTTCCTCTTGGAGAACAGCAGCTTCATCTAGTCAGCACCTTTGGCAGAGGCCTACCAACAGAGCTGCTCAATGGGATTAGTATACTATCTGTGCTCTCAGCTGGGTTACTTCCTTGTGTGCATGGTGCCACCCATTCGTGACACTTGATGCTTGCTGCCCTTAACCCTGTATTGAACGAGGCTGGAATCAGTTTTCTCTATCAGCATCTCTATTCAGTATCCCTAGTGAGAAGGACGTGGATGTGCTGGTGGGTGAGAGGCTGGATATGACCTGGTAGTGTGGGCTTGCTGCCCAGAAAGCCAGTCCTATCCCGGCCTGCATCCAAAGCTGTGTGATCAGAAGGGCAAGGAAAGGGATTCTTCTTCTCTACTCTGTTCTGTGAGACCCCACCTGGAACACTGCATCCAGCTCTGGGGGCCTCAGCACAGGAAGGTCATGGACCTATTGGAATGAGTCCAGAGGAGGGACACCAAGATGATCAGAGGGATGGAGCACGTCTCCTGTGAGGAAAGGCTGAGAGAATTGGGTTTGTTCAGCCTGGAAAAAAGGCAGCTTTGGGGTGACCTCATTGCAGCCTTCTAGTACCTGAAGGGAGCCTACTAGAGGGATGTAGAGAGACTATTATGAGAGCGTGTAGTGACAGGACAAGGGAGAATAGCTTCAAACTGAAAGAGAGTAGGGTTAGATTGGATAGTAGGAAGAAATTCTTTACAGTCAGGGTGATGAGGCACTGGAACAAATTGCCTGAATAAGTTCTGGATGCCCTATCCCTGAAAGTGGTCAAGACCAAATTGGATGGAGCTCTGAGCAACCTGGTCTAGTGAAAGGAGTAGGGAAATTGGAACTAGATAATCCTTAATTTCCCTTCCAACTCAAGTTATTCTATTGTTCTATTTATTTAATTGATCTTTGGTTCTATTTGCACTGCTATCATTGTTCCCCTGGACATCCATCAATTGATTGATCTATCTATCTATCCATCTAAAACTGTTTATTTAGCTATTGTTTGTAGGACTTTTCCGGTGTTGCACAAGTTACTAAACCTTTTAGCAGTAGTATTAGTTACAATCTTCCTTCATCCTTCTGTTCAACCTTTGCACTACCTTTTTAAGAGTTAAATTAACCAGGTAATTAATGTTGTGTCAATCTTGTATAGAAAGCTCTCAGTAATTATTGGACTAACCAAATAATTAAAGTGTCAACATGTGTCTTTATAGTATTTGATCTAGCAAAGCATTTGAAATGTGGGAAGTATAAGTGATTTTATCCTCTTGAGAAGTGCAATATTGACTCAAGTATATGCTGATTTTAGAGTCTTCTCTTATGAACTGAAAATTTGAGTGTTGCTTGAAAAGACCTCCTACTGAATTTACTGACCTGTATTTAGGAGTTTGACACTAGGGAGATCACCTCCAATTAACTAAGAAATTAAAAACTGTTCCTAGCATTTTAGATCATGAAACTTTATGCAAGCTTCTTAAAACACACAGGAAAGATTTAATTATGTATCACAAGATGAGAAGGTGTATAAGTGTTTGCAAGATTGGATTTTTGGATAATAAATCCTTCAAGGCATAGATTTTATATTTAGAGTATACATTTGTATGTGAAAGGTGTTTCAAAACAATCTAGAATGTGACTTTGAAGCATGCCAGCTATTTTTGCTCCAACTCCTCATGTGGCCATTCTTAATCCAAGCAGCGGATCTTTCTGAAATTGCTTCGAGCTAGTTTGGGAGTGGATTAGTATAAAGGCCTCCTTACTGGGGCATTAGAGTGAGCATAGGAGGGGAGTGCTCATGGAGCTGCTTTTGTGGGGAAACTCTCGCCGGTCTGTTTTCCCACATCGATACAGCTCATCACAGTAGGGTCCTGATATTGACTGGAGCTTTTCTCTGCTACTGCACCACATAAGCATTTATGACTGACAGCACTGCAGACTATTGAGTTGTTTGAACTGTTTATAGCTGCACTCTTCTTTGAAACATAAGAGACATCTCTTTTGGGTAGATATCCTCCTGGTAGCAAACTGTCACTTCCCAGGTTTTGTGCTGCTGTGAGATGAATGCTTAGAAAGCAGGATACACTTGATTTTATTCATAAAGCATTGCTCATGTGATAGAACATCCTGGCTCCATCTAATTAAGCGATAATTCACTGTGGGCAGGAGTGCCTTTCAAAGCGGTAATTGACTGCCTCAGCTGGATACCTGAAGGGCTTTGGCTGTAGGCCACACACCTGGAAGAACGTCCGTCTTCTGGGAATTTATTTTCCAGAATGCTTTACTAATATGAAGTAAGTAGTTTTGTCCTGTGTTAAGGTTTTTCTGCATATTTGGTGTTTATAATCTCCACTGAGGGTAATGCCTGGCTTCGTGGAGCACAGCAGTATCTGCCTGACAGTGATGTGAGAGACAAGGCAGCTGAGTGCAGTCATTTCCTCTTCCAGGTGTGTTACCTGAATAGGGTCTGTTTGCCCTCCTTAAAGGCCACTAGAGCTAAACTTTGCTGGAGGATGTATGGGAGTTCTGATCATGGCTTTAGTAGTGCTTGCTTTCTTTTCTGTCTTTTGTTTAGTTTTTGTGGAATGAAGCTTCAAAATCAAATGTTAGAAAGAAAGATCACAGAGTGGGATGAGTGGAGAACAGAAGAATACACAGCCTCTGAGAGAGGGGAGAAAAGGGCATATTGAACCATTTGTGAAAAGAAAAGGAAGAAATTGTAAGTACCAAAAAGTGTGGAGGAGAAAAGGCGGAGTCAGGAAGCAGGTAACATCTTTAAAGAAACATGGAAAAGCTGAGGGTAAAAGAAATACAGTTGCAAGAGTTGCTGAAAAAGGATTGCTGGTAGGAAAAATGGGCCATGAGAAGGTGCGTCATCAGTCTGATTTGTGATGGAAGGGAGGAGGTCTGGAAAACATCTGGTCAGAAACTATGTTGGTAGCTTTGCAAATTTGAGATCTAGAAAGGGAATGGAAGAAAAGGCTCAGAAGATCCAGTGAGTTCAGGCACGGGCAGGAAGGAGGCTGGTGGCTGTGGGGATTAGGCACCTTTGGGGAGCTGATCTGTTGTCTTTATGTTATAGGGGAAGGTGGTAAGGCTGATCAAAGTATGAAGATAGAAGCTACTGCTAAGAAGGAAGAAGGTGACTAGGAAAGACTTTTTCACACAAGGGAGCTTCAGTGTCATCCAGGACTTGTACTGAGATTTGATTCTTGTTCACATACCTTGGCAGCTGTGTTATGGGTTCAGAGCTGTGCTGGAGTAGATTTTGTGGCAGTAGTGACTAACCTGTGTTTTTACCCTTCCCTTGAAAGAGTGCAAGAACAGTATGAGTGAAGTTATTTCTTTGTATTGCTGGGCACAGTGCCTCCACAACTGCAGGTCCTGTGGGCCTTCAGGCCTGGCACAAAAAATGGCAACAAACAAAATTCTTCCCATTGTGTCCTGAGTTTATATTGTTAAAATTTGTGAAAAGTCATAGCATCTGAGTTACTTAATCTAGCAAATTCCTGTATCTCTCTCTCTTGTTTACTGTGGTCTTAGTATGAAATCTCATGTTGCATTTTGTTGTCTGAACATATCTTTTATATATCTACATAACATTTATTTGAAAACATAGAAAAATAGCCATTGTGGGTGAGAACGTGCATGGTGAATTATCGAGTTACAACAATTCAAAGCTATTTCCATTTTTGTCTCCACTCCTGGTCCCTTTGGACCAGACCACTGGGTTTAACATTGCAAAGAACTCCTCCCCTTGTACCTGTTCCATCTTGGATTTATCCACAGACTTAAGTCCCTTAGGATTCTACCTGCCCCAAGTGGAGCCTTGTCCATGAGCCACAGTCTCTTCAGGGGTGCACCTTCTGTGGCATAGACTTCTCCAAAGCCACAGTTGCTGTAAAGTGCACTTGTTCCAGCCTGGCCTTATCCACGGAGCCCAAAACCTTCAGAAATGCACCTGCTCCAGTGTGGCCTTGCCAACAGCCACAGTCCCTCCAGAAGTAACCTTGCTCCAACAGGGCCCTGCTTGTGGCTGCAATCTCTCCAGGAGTGTACCTGCTCTGTTCTGGGTTTATCGATGGCTGCACATTTTGAGGAGTTCCACCATGACCTCGTGCATAGCCAGTCATGCTTCAAGGGATACCTGCTGCAGAATGGATGTTCTTATGTGGTTTGACCCTAGGCAGCAGCTAAACACCACACAGCCACTCACTGATTCCCCCCCCCGGTGGAATGGGGGAGAGAATGGGAAGAGTAGAAGTGTGAAAACTCATGGGTTGAGATAAAGGCAGTTTAATAGGTAAAGAAAAACTGCCTGCACAAGCAAAGCAGAGCAAACCAAGGGACTAATTCACTGCTTCCTGTGGGCAGGCAGGTGTTCAACCATCCCTAGGAAAACAGGGCTCCATCACATCCAGTGGTTACCTGGGAAGACAAACACCAATGCTTTGAATCTTTTCCCCTTCCCCTTTCTTCCCCCAGCTTTGTATGCTGAACATGATGGCATTCAGCACAGAATATCCCTTTGGTCTGTTGGCTGTATCACCAGCTGTCCCAGCTGTGTTCTCTCCCAGTTCCTTGTTCAGCCCCAGCCCACACACTGTGGGGTGGTGGTGTGAGAAGCAGAAAAGGTCTGTGTGAGCACATCTGAGCAGTAGCAAAACCACTCCTGTGTTATCAACATAGTTTTCAGGACAAAGCCAAACCCTGGGCCCACACTAGCTAGTGTGAAGAAAATTAACTTTACTCCAGCCCAAAGCAGCTCACTGGTGTAAGTGACAGTCAGGTAATAATATGATTAAGACACAAGATTTTATTTCTTTATTAATCATGGAGTTTGGCTTTTATGGTCAATACATTTCATTTACAGGGTGGGGGAGGTTCTTATTCTGTTGCTTTAATTTCAGGCTGGCAGAAAATGTGCTTTTTTCTAAGTCAATAAAGAAACCCCAGCAATAGCACTTGCTTGTGTATGTGTAAGATAGCAGTTTTTACTGTCATAAATATGCCTTAATATAGAAAGTCTTTTCAGTGCTAAATTTAGAGTTTTGCTGTTGTAGAAGTTTAACAATCTCGGAGAAGGCTAACCGCACAAAACTATTTATTTTCCAGGCCTGGTACAACATTCTAGAGTTAACTTCCTAGATAAATAAATGAGTTTGCTTCCTTTGGCTGGGACTAGGTCATGATGCCTTTAGTTCTGTGGCAACTGGATTTAGCCAAAAAGTATTAGTCAAAATGGAGATAAGTTGCATCAGTTCTGCACCTTCAGAGAGCACCTAGGCAGAGTCTACAGTGAAAGAAAGTGCTGTGCATATTCAGAAAGCTAGGAACGAGACATCTCTCTGGCCTCATAATGGGATTAGAGGATTTCTCCCATTCAGCCTGTCACAGCCAGTGGCTGGTGATGTTTTTAACTGGCTGGAGAGTACGTAGCAATGCTCAGAGAAGACAGACACTGTTCAGTCTGTGGTTGAATAGGTTATACACCCCTCTGAGTGGTGAAATGTGTCATTAGTTGTGTTTCGGGCATCAGGTCATTGGCTTTGTGACATGGTACGCAGAGGAATGCAGGCTGAGACCAACATATCACAAATGGATTTGCGACAGTTTTCCTGCTAGGAATAGACCTGGTTTGGTGTCTCTACCATATCCTTGTGTTTTTCTGAGTTTTGTACTGGAATCTGCACCTCCCAGTCCCTCTTCCTGGTGGCCAGAAGGAACATGAGCGTGGATCCAGTGTATCCTGCTCCACAATTCTGTTCCATATCCAGGTTAAACAGGTCCCCTGGAAAGAAAAGTGGCTTGGCCCCAGTTGCACTCAGTCCTGCCTTGTGGGGTCAGTGAAGATGTAAGGCAGGGAGAGTAGAAGCCCTTCCCTGAGAGGGCTGGGACAATGAGAAGTGTGGAGACATGGGTTATCTCTGAAGCATTTTCAGGTGAAAACTGCAGGTAATATTTGGGCTGGGTAGGCAAAAGTAAGGCTGTTGTCTACATGTTCCCTGCAGCAAGCTTGTGATACCTGGCTGACAAGTGTCACTAAACCCAAATGAATAACTGCAGCAGGCTTGACTTCAGCCTGTCTTTCCTTGAGTGAATTTCCATTTGCATTTTGTCACTTGTTCAGATTTCCCATAATCTAATGGTAATTTCCATCCTCTGAGGAATGGCAAAATAATCAATCTCTTTGACCTTCCTTCAGGTGATAGATGGAAAAGCTTTGAAAATCCTGAGCAAGGCTCATACCTGCACCAGGTGATATATTGCTGCCCCAGGGCTACCTGAATGTTTCTGCCTCAGATTATCTATCCTGTCTTGCATATCAACTGCTCTAGGAGAAACTCTTAAAAACCTGGATGGGAGGACAATGGGAATATAAGGTCAGAGAGAAAAGTTCTATATTTTCTTCCTTTTGAGATGCATTTTTGGTACTTTCAATGTACGAGTTCAGCTGATAAAACAATCTGACCCATAAAACCTCTTACCACTGTCAGCTAAAATCCTCTTGAGCAACTGAGTATCCGGTGAGCCTGCCCAAAATGAGTCTGTTGTGTTTAGTGTACATATGACCTGTTCTGTAGACCACCACAGGTGATTAATCTCTTTCGTTTTGCAGTAGAATTGTGTTAAGATCACAGAATTAATTAATGAAGTTTAGCCATGGAGAGGCTAACCTGTATCTGGGATGTGCTCCTTAAACTGTTCCATCTACATCTGCAAGCTCAGGCTCATACTCAGACAATTAAGGTGAAAGTGATTTTGTCTGCACAGGAAAACTCAAGAATCTAAAGTAATTAATGGATTTAAGGTGGATTAGTTAAATCAGATTAATTCCTGAACTTCTTCCAAAGCAAATTAAACTAAACCAAGTTAAGGCCACTTTCATTCCGAGTAAAAGCATCCACTTGCCAACTTAAAGCAGTTTAACTAATCTTATTACAAAGTGAATTAGGATTACTTTTCCTGAATACTCTCCCTAGTTCCTTTGCATTAAAACATAAATGACTTTACCTGTGCCTTCTTCAGGGTTTCAAGGCTTGGTTGAACCTGACACTAAGATTAGATCCTATGATTAATACTCAGGAAAATACCTACATGGCTGCTAGGAATAAAGTGAATAGATTTTTATCAAGTTTGATGAGCAAAATGAAAACATTCCAGGCTATGCATCTTTCTTATTTTCAGTGTTTGTACTGTGGATGCCTACTTGCAGAGTGACAAAGGCATCTAATTTTAACAGCAAACTGAATGGAAGTAGCATAAGGGGTGGGCAGGTTGAATCACCTGAATTCTTACTGTTCTAGGCTCAGAGTACTCTAAAGGTGTTGTGATCCTCCTTATGTAATCTGATTTTCTGCTGTTCAAGGTCAGCAGGTGAGTTGTACCTTAAGTCCTGCTGAGTGCTGAATGACTGGGAAAGTTTTGAAGTTCTTCTCTGTTATGTACCTTGACTTTGAGCTGGTGGCTGCTCAGGTGGAGAGATCACTCTGTGTGTCCAGCTCCCTGGCTTTTCCATGAGTGTGGCAGAACCTTTTTCTCCTGCAGTTTAGCTCTAGGGAGTCTGGCTTTTTCCACTTTTTGTTGGTCTAGTCTTGATGGAGACAGAGTACTGGGAACTTGAGCTGGCCAGTCTGTGGCAAATCTGAATTTGCTTGGCTGTGCTATGGTTGAAAGAAAAATGCATTGCTGTTTTCATTGTATTTTGTATTTGTTTTTTTTTCTCAGGTCAGTAATCAAAACTAGCTTTCCTACTTTAAAAAGAAGGCATGTATATTCAGTATGAAGTTGACAATTACACTATCAGCTCTTTAGCACAATGTGTATTTAACTATAAAACGCTTATTGTTGAAAATTGGTGTGCAAAAGGTCAGGATTGCAAAAAATCATAACCAGTATTTAAAAACATGAGCAGGTAAGATATTTTCTTTCTCTGTGTATTTGACCCTATTTGAATATCCTATTACAAGACTGAAATATGTAGCTCAAATTCAGCAACGGATAGCACCAGAGTAGAAAGGGGGCTATGAAAATACATGTATTGATTTTTAGTGTGACAATGTGTAGTCTCAGCAGTTGGTCTGTGTGCTCTCATGTAGGATATCAATGCTTAAAATCCTTAAGATCTTTGATTTTTATGAGACTTGTCATGTGAAGAAGTTGCGATTCCTGGCAGCTGAATTATAATGCACAATTATGGGGCTGCTTTTTTAGGTCTGTTGAACCATGATTCACAAAATCATCCTAAAGCTGTCCTTGCTTTATTGACTTCTGTCTCTGTTGCTGGAAACAGATTATTTTTGATTGTAAGGGGGTTTGAACGAATAAGAAAGGCATCTTCCCTGTGAAAATTTTTGAGAGAACATGTCATGCTAGGGGTGTTTGAGCCAGTCAGTCTCAGAAACAAGATGGGCACATTGTTCCTGTGTGGTGCCTGAGCCCATCAGACACATCTTCTTGACCTGAGCTAGTTACCACACACAGCTCTGTGCCATGCCATTTAGATTTGCTTCCAAGAAACTCTTGTGTGTTACCTTATGGCATGGTGTAGTTGGGCCTGGAGGAGACACACCAGCTCCCAATTAGGTGTCTAGAAAATGTTTGGGTAAAGGTTT
This sequence comes from Chaetops frenatus, assembly GCA_013400775.1. Taxonomy (NCBI): domain Eukaryota; kingdom Metazoa; phylum Chordata; class Aves; order Passeriformes; family Picathartidae; genus Chaetops; species Chaetops frenatus. The sequence continues at coordinate 264,806 of VZTR01002267.1, read as the reverse complement.
TTGAAGATGAGAAATGGCCCTATCTTAATTAACACCATGACCCCTTTACATCACTCAGGGAATGTAAAATGAACTTAGAATGAAAGTAAGTATAGCTCAAAATTACACAGGTTCTCTTCTCTACTATACAGGAGGGCTTTGGTTTAGAATAATTTTTGGTTCCTTGGCAAAAAAATTCTTCTCTACAGTGCATGTTAAATAAAATCATACTAATTTCCACTGAACAGACAGTCCACAAACAGTTTTCTCATGGACCTGTGGGGGTTTTTTTTATGCAACTTTGTTTGAAAGGACAAAGTGGGTATCAAAATATGAAAAGTTTTCTTCCTTGAAAAGTGGCCAGGTTTTACCAAGAAGAAGACAATGCACTTTAAATGTTGATCTGTGGTACCTTCCCTTAACCTGTGTGATCTGATCTGTTACTAAATCCCAACACTTTGTAATGCAATAAACTCCCAGTCTTTGATTACATCTGACACCAACAGAGGAGCACTGATCAGAAAAATCTCGCTTTGATTTCTCTGGGTAGTGGATCAGATGCAGCAGTGAAAAGGAAGGAGATGAAGAACAAATGAGCAACACAAAAAAGTGAACTTTTCATCTCTGTCCACAAAGATGTTCCTTAGAACTACAGATATTACAGTTCCTTTTTATTCTTAGAGTGAACAAAACCTTTTTATATACAGTGCCTAAAAATCACAGAATAATACGATACATTTTTTGTAAAAAGTATGTATCAGTGCATACATGGTGATAGAGTATTTCCAGTTGGTCCTTCTGGTATGTAACACTCCACACCCATACATCTGGAGTCTCCTAGCCCTTTCTTGAAAAACAGATGCAGGTTGCAGATCTGTTCAAATGCCAGCATCGTATTTATCAGTCTTCTGTGTTTAAATCTGACCACAAATAGTTGAAAACCTTCAGACTCTTGAATCTAAGAGTTCAGGCCCTACTCATATCCACAAGTCTTCAGACCAGCTCTTGGGATGCAAATACCATATCCTCTCTCTGGTGTCTCCATTCTGAGAACAGAGCTTTGTAGAACATAAGAACTCTCAGTCTCAGATTGCTGCTGGTCCTTCACTCTTCTGTTGTAACATGGTCAAATTCCAAACTCTTCCTTCATCTTGAACAGTATGGAAGCTCTAGCTATGGTGTAGGTTTCTCAAGTGTTCAGAGTAGTCTCTGTTTGTCCAGAATCCCATCCCACCCCAAGATCTTCCTCTTCCAAAGCTGATGTAATTGTCTGTGCATGTCCTGAACTCACAGCAGAGTCTTGTGCCAGTAGAGGTGTAACAGATTTTAGGTGCCTCAGCCATCTGCAAACTGGACTGGGATCTGCATTCTCTTAATCAATGGGTGTTTTAAGAATAACATGAAGGAATTGTGTATTATTTTTAGCTGTACTTTTAAACAGAGTTATTTCCTTGTGTTATGGATTTGAGCTATAATTTTTCATGTTGCCTTCCATATTCACACAGTTTCTGTGATTTGGATAAGTGATGATTAGAGCTATTCTAAAAGTAACTGTTTTCATATCAGTAGCAGGGCTGAAGTGAGAAAGGACAGGCACATTAATTGTACAGCACGCTTTATTTTCAATGCCAGCTCCTGATAGGGCAGGACTCTGTTACTCCAGAGTCTCTTTTGGCTCATGCACCTTTAGAGTTGGAAGCCAAGGTATTTTAGGAAGTTTCTTGTTCATTTGGAATAAAATGTATAGTAATTAGACAAAGCAACCAGTGCCAAATGCAGTGGATCACATATGAAATACTTAATTACAGAGAAAAGTTATGTGTTCCAATTGACAGAATAATCTGTACTCTAATTTACTTGTTTTACAACTCATTACATCTGAGATATTGATTCTCCAGTAGATGGCTTTTACTGCATTTCATCTCAGAGTCCTTGGTTTGAGTCTGATCTCTGAACCTCCGTCAAATGAGCTTGGGAAGCTCAAACCTCTCTACTAGGAGGTGTCTGTGGAATAATCAAAGTAGACAAACTTCAATAGTGCTGGTAATTTGTAAATAAAGGGCAGACAGAAATGAGTCACTTAGAATGATGTGTCTTTTGAGACTTATAAGATAATGTCCTAGCAGGAAGCTGAAGTGAACAGTGATTACTTTTTAATTATATGTACCTTGATTTTTAGGGTTTAATATCTCATTTATTTCAATTATACTGTGTGAAACTTCCTACATTAAGCTGAAGGGGGTAGAAAAACTGGAATCATTAAACCTTGTTCTGATCTTTCATAAAAAGTTGAATACCTTGAGAGTGTGCTTCACTACATGAAGTAGTAGCTCAATTACAGGTGAGATCAACTGCTAAGCTTGGTGGGGGAGGCGTGAGAAACTATTAACCTTTTTAGCAATTAGCTAAAGCACTGCAGTTAGAGGAGTTATTATAAATCATATTTTTCAGAAGTTTTCATCATTTGTAGGTCTTGAACATATTGGCAAAAGTTATTTGTGCTAGGCAACTCAAAGCAGCAAGACTTCGCTGATATGAATCACGCTACCCATATTTTCTTTGTGGGGGTTTTATTTGTTTGTTTTGGTTCATTTCCCTTTTTTGACAAATAAGTCACTGGGATTTTTTTTTCTGAAGTAAATGGGTAATTTTCAAAGTGTTTACTGACTAATTTATTTATTAATTTATTTATTTATTATTACACAATTCAGTTTCCCAAGTAACACTGGTATCTTGACCAGTCTCAAGACCCATTTAGAGCTGTATTTCCTAAGAACAGCAGTATCCAATACTGCATCTTTTAGAGAAAGATTAGAATCTAATCTTTCATTGGAAGATTTGCAGTTATATCTCAGTGCACCCTGATATCTGAAAGCAAACAGATTGGTGTTACTGAAATGTGTTTTTTTCAGGTAGCTTCTTTTTAATCCTAGTGAAATCTTTATTTCCATAGTATCTTGTGGAACTGAATTTAATATGTTTTATCAGTTTTAAAAATCTCTTCTGTTTTAGGATGTTTCCTTATTAGCTAGGACCCGGTTGCTGCATTTCTCTATACATTACTAATTTCATAGATATGTTATATTCCCAGGTTTTGAGTTCTCTTGCTTTTCAAACAAAAATTGTATTTCTTTTTCTTTGTTTTCAATCTGTTCCAAAATGGATATATTTCTGTGTATTTAATTGTTTTTATTGCCCTTCCCCGTCCTGTACTATTTGTGCTTTGGTTTTGGAGATATTGGATGACCAAAAAGCAAATGTGATTGTGCCGTTGATTTCATATAATGGCACTTTGATATTTTCCAGATTGCTCGTTATCTGTTTCTAAATGAAGGCTAAAAGGTTATTTGTGGTTTTCACACTGCCATTGGACTTTGTACTATTCAGAAAGACGTCTAATTCTTTTTCTAAATGATTATGGGCACAAGCCATCAGAGCATGCAAGGAGTTCATACTGTTCCTTCCATTATTCAGCATTCAACTCTATTTAAGATGCATTTGCTACTAGGTTATTCAGTTCCCTAATTACATTAGGTTCCTTAGTCATGGACCATTCTGTAAACCGTGTGAGTGAGAAGAAAATAAGCTTTTTTTCTCCCCTCAAAAAAGACCATTTGCTTTCCCCAGTATCAAATTTCAGATCACTTGCATTTTATAATATTTCTTTTCAATCCTATAATCACGTGGGAAGACACCTGCCTTTCGGGAGTGCCATTTCTTTTCAAGGGATATCCTCACTTAAAGGCTTAAGCACAGGGAACAGAGCACAGGCTCACAGTCCAAATAATTCCAGTCCTATTGGTCATTCTTACATATAACTTCTTTCTTCCACATGATTTTTGTGACAGGTTTGAACCAGTTGTGCTTTCAAGGTTTTCTTTTTAACATGAGATCTGTTCTGAAGATGTTGCCTTGAAACTAAGTGGAATCTGGATTTTATTTAATTTTTGTGTCTCTGTACCAATCGGAACATGGTTTAGTACAGTGTCTGGTGATCTTTTTGGATGACTGCTATAACCTACCTGAGTGCTGCCTTTTCTCCCCCAATATTTAGATCTTTTCCTTGCTATGTGGTGATGAGAACCATCTGGCACCTGAATTAGATAGTCCCAGCAGAACAAAAGGTTCTTATTTATCAAAGGAAACCTTGCCCATTTACAATAAGGGACTACTTCACGTTTCAGTTTCTGACTTCCAGAGCAAGATGAGTGGTGTAGTGCAGGCCTGAGGCACGGCAGCCTGAATATAATTTAACTCCTAGAATGAGGCAACACTGTAATGAGATCACTGAGGATATCATAAGGATGTGTCTGTGGGATCACAAGTTACAAGGGCTACTGGAAGCAATATAACAACCTTGGGGTATAAACTTTCCAAGAGCTGCTTAGCCTTGCTGATGGATCTAAACAAAAAGAACTCACGTATCCACTCACAGCCTTGCTTAGGGCTGCATGAGCGTGTCTGCAAAAACAGCAGCAAATTTCTGCTTTAGGAGCTCATCACTGCAGATTGTAGTTTTTTCTTTCGTATGGATGCTTGTTTTCTCCTACAGTATAAGTTTATTAAAACTAAGAATTGGGAGCAGAGGAGTTTATATTTAGAGCATAGAAAAATCTGGAGCTCATTTAAGTGGTCTTACTCAGAAGAAGAAAAACATGTCTGTCTTTCAGCCAAACACTTGTAAATTATTATGGTTTTGATTTATAACAATTCTTCCTCATTTTACACATGATCATGTAAAACTGACCTGCATGCCTAGGTGCAATTGACCAGAAAGACTGAGTGGAATATTAATGAGAATAACAGAACTATTAAGCTTGTCATGCTGGTATTTGTGTTCTCAGTGTCAGTGCTGCTTGGCATCATGACAACCCCATTTTTATCTGTTTGTATCTAAAATTGACTAATTGCCAGTTTTCAGCAGTATGCAGAAATTTAATACATCATTAAAAGATCACCTAAGAAAGATTTCATGAAAGAGGTTTTCCTTTTCTCTTATGCTTCTAAGTCTATCAGGTTCTCAAACTTTAAACTTGTATCTAGTAAAAGTTTTAATTCATTTTGGATTATAACAATAAATAGGCATTAATTAAGGGTAAAGACAAAATAACAACAAAAGTATTTGTTACTGTGTCTTCATCACCTGTGCAGTGGGCTGGGATGCTTGGGGCACTTTTTGTTCTACCTTTTGTTGCATTTGTGACCTTGGTTTTTGATTAGTCTGAACAGTGTAGAATAGTTAATAATCTTTCTTGTACATGCCAAGATTCTGGAACTTCATAAAATTTTTGCTTTCTCTCTAATCTTTACTGCTCCACATTCCCTCCAATCAATTAGTTCTATGAAATCTACTTCAACATCTCTATTAATGCTGAGAAAAATATTATTGATTTCAGTGTGCATTCATTCCAGTAGTTTCTTTATGAAGCATTATGCTATCAGAAGCTGTGGTAATAGGGACCTTGCAATGAGAAAGCAAAATCTCAACAAGACACGAGTCCTGACCCTGTGTGCTGTTTCCATAACAATAAAGTGGAGCATGACCTTGACCTTATCTCAGAAGTGCTGTTTTTGAACTTAGATTCAAACAGTGAAGATAATAAGGAAATTAATAGCATTCATCCCATCTTAAAGGAAAGGAAGACAAAGGAAGACATACTGTTCCCTTTTGTCTTCTTCCTTGAACCTATAGATTTCTTTTAGATGATTTATATGGGCTGTAAACAAGTCCCTATCCTACATTTAAAAAAAAATTTTTTTTTGGTTAGCTTTTGTCTAGGGATTTGCTAACAGCTATTTAGCTTACCATAAAGTAGACTGGTAGAATTTGTACAGTAGATCTCTCAAGTACTATATTGACTTGTTCTTGTCTAGGTTGTGGGTAATCTGCTGCCATGTTGTTTCTCTTGTCCCTAGTCTGTACCAGGTGTCTCTTAGAGATTACCTATATGAGAAGCTGATGTGAAGGTTATGAGTGTAAAGTGCTGTAGGCATGCCATGCTGCCTCTGTGAGACCACTCCAGTGTTCACTAACAGCATAGCTCATATGAGCTGGTTTATGTGAAAGGGAGAAGGTTACCTCCTGCTTTGTGCAGAGTGTCTGCAGAGGCAATTAAACCCGAGTAGCTTCTATGCTGAGAGTTTGTACCCATTGTGCTGCATGCACTCAAAACAGCCTCACTTTTACTGACAAGCATTTTATTTGGTGTGAACTCAGTTAGAAACTTCATTGTCCCCAGCACAGAGCAAGATGAAACACCTAAGAAGATGGAGCTGAGAGTATATCTGTATTGCATGCTATATCTGTGTGTAAAATTAGAGTGGCTGGATGCTTTGGTACCATAGAATTTTGAAATGCACTGTTGTAAGGGGTGGTGCAGATACTTGGTGAAGAGCAAAATGATTTGCAGGGACTGCATGAGAAATAATATTAAAAAAAAGAAGAAACTATAATTTCCACTGTATAATGGGAATTAGTAACACAGGTACTTGATAGAAAGACACAGACACACACATAACACTTACAGAAAATATTCATGTCAAAAGTTGAACGGGAGGCATTGTTAAACAGTTCAACCACATGCAATGACCTTGAAAGTTAATTAAGGGTATTTCTGAGTCTTGGTTAACTGTGTAGTTGTATAATCCAGAACATCTTTATTTTGAAAAGATATACCTGATGATTTTTCAGGGATCTAATCCAGTCTTTGCAGTGCTGACACTTGGTAGACTGCTGGACCCTATTTTATTGAGCTTATCTGCTGGAAGTTTTTGTATGCACAAATGGACTGTAGTGCTGTTTCTTCCCTCTGATGCCTCTGATGACTTTCTAGCTTAGGTCTAAAACTGGCCATAATATCTCCAAGCATTTTTGTATGTTTAACACCCATTCTCACAATTTCAACTACATATGTACATTGGGACATAACTCCTCTGGGAGGCTGAGGTAACTGCTATGTATGTGCCTTGTGGAAGTGACAGTACCCTTAATTGCTTGGGGGTTAAAAAAGAGCCAGAATACAATAAATCCTGGATATGTTTCTGTGCCTCAATTTTCTTACTACTCGAAAGCGTTTTTTGGACTCTTGGATCTGTCCCTCTGGGATGGTCCAGAATTGCTTTTTGTGGCTTGTGACTGGTCTCCCAAGCTGCTGAATCTTCCCAGTTTAGCTCCTCTTTAACCCCAGTCCTTTCTGGAGCTATGTGGTGGTGTGGTTTTAGGTTATACTTATGTAATGGTTTACCCCAGTTTCCCCTTGTCTTTAACCCTTGGTTTTTCCCAAATGTCAATCCCCTGACCCCGCCTGATAGGCGGTACTCACCCTTCCCCAGTTGCCCTGTCAATCCTAAACCGCTCCCCAATTTCCCATGTCAATCCCTCTATGTCCGGACCCTGTTTTCTAGAAGCTTCACCCTCACTCGGTGGCTGATTTGTTGATTGAAGTTGTACCCCTCCCCTCAGCACTACTATTGGTTTTACCCCTTTGTCTGTTTGCTCCTACTCCGCCCTAATCCCACCTCTGTTGTACCCTGATTGGTTTGTTGCCTGAACCCTCCCCTGAGTTTAGGACCCTTTATAAGTTCTTGTCTGAGGTAGTAGTCTGTTTGTCTGCTCCGGATCCTTCGCCCCGCATAAAGGTGGTTGGAACCTCGGACAGGCAGGTCCTTGTTTTTGTCTCTCCATCCTCTCTGCCTGCTTTTAACAACAAAGCTCCCCTGAGCTGCCTGCAGAGACCGGGTCAGCAGTCTCTGGGTAAGAGCGAAGTCCTCTTCACCCCCCGACGCTGTGCCTCCCGAGTCCGGGCACTCGAGTGAAGGGCAGGCGACAGCGTCAGAGCTAGACCAGCATTCCTGCTAGAAAAGAACGTTCCTCTCTTATCTCCTTCCCAGAGCTCTCTCTTCTTACATTACAAACCTCCTTTGGTTTCTCTGGTGACTTTTGGCTGCACAAAATTCCCATCTTACAGACAGATAAGTGCAGCATTAAGCATCCTCCATTACATTCTTCAGTAGGGAGAAATACATAAAGACAGAGAGGCGTTTCATGAGGCAGTGCTTGCCTTTGCACTTGGTTTGAAACACTGCACAGACTGTTATCCTTGGATTTCTCAGACAGATCCTCAGTGGTTTGGGGTTGTTTTTTTCTTTTTTCTTTTTTATTTTTCCCTTTTGATTTTCTTGTAATATTTCTTAGAAATTTCTGTACATAGGATTATTTGCAGTCTTAACGTGTAGTGGTTAAAACAGGGATACATAATGCTTGTATGGACACTTTGGTGCCCTGGCATCCTTGTTTGTCTCATTTCCTTTACACAGAGGGTGCCTGAAAACACACTTGCTGTAATGTACCTACACACCCATGCCAGCTTCAACCACTTTGTGCTTTTGTGTTCACCCAAGATAAAAGGAGGGAGGGTCAGGGCAGATGGAACACAAGTCACTAGGAACTCTAGTTATTTTAATCCTTACTATCATATTCTCAGGAATGGTCCCTGGGGGTGTTGCAGGTCACATTTTATTGTATTATTTCTACCAAGTCTGAAAACAAGATGTGATCTGTGACCAAAGTGTCTGGTTAATAAGAAATTCATGATTTTCTGTCTTCTTAACCCTTACATGTAGCAATCCATGGATTTATTAGTCTTGAAGTCTTGCTACATGGTTTGTTTCCCAGACCACTTTACAGCAATGTTTTCAAGGCTGAATAGGGGAGATATCCTGTGGTATATGTGTAGCTTTCTCTTTCTCACCCATGTTGCTTCTATTTACACAAGAAATAAAAAGTCACAAGGTTGGCTTACCAAGTGTCATTGATAAATGAGCTTTGACTGGCATCCTTGCATGTCCAATATGTATAAACAATCTTGAAACTCCTGTGACCCTCTAAAAGCTGACCAACAATTTTCATCCTGTAGCTCCTAATGAGTGTGGGAGCTGTGTACACAAATGAAACAAGGCTGTAACATAGGTGACATTTTTAGCTTTTTGGGCAGACAACTCACCATCACCACCAGCACAGACACACTCAAACACACTATTGACTTCTTCTTCAGTGATCTTTTGTTTTCCACAGCATCTTTTCCTTGTGCTTCAGGAGGGCCCTGAGACACCTTTCAAAGGACTGAAATATGCAAGGATCCTGCTCTCTGCTCTGCAGAGTTGTTGTTTCTGACTTCAGTCCCCCACAGAGCAGAGTGAAGCAGAGGGCCAGTCTGGTGTTCAATCTTACTTCCCCATATCCATATGCATCTGGACGATCTAATTTTAGGCCTGTCAGTTTTTGCAGTGATAAGTTAGCAACATAGATCATATATAAACTGCATCGCAATGATTTTTAAATGAGATTTATTCATTTAAAGTGGATGATAAATGGTTCTCTTTTATCAGACTCTTGCAAATAAGATTAAAGCAACATTATTTGCCTGGAGTAAGAGAACAGCTGGCACAAAGCTAATGTCTGTAGGTTGCACTGTGCTTGCCTGACCTTGCAGAGGTGTATAACAACACTGGGGAACATCCAAGTAGTTTTTCTGCTTCTTAAATCCTTTTTGTGTTTTACAGAGAGGTGCTGCCTGGAGTGCTGGGAGGCTGTGGGTTATGTGAGCACTGTGAGAGGCTTTGGCAGGAACAGGCAGTGGCCAAGACAGCACAGTCTGCCCCAGCCTTTCAGGGAATCATGTATACATGCCAAGTCTCTCCTAAAACTGTGGGAAGCACTGCTCTGTGTTTCTTCACCATTTTAGAAGGTGTAGCATATTGTACAGAGTACCTTGAATATGCTTCCCTCAGGGTTAGCCCATCCTGCTGGGCACTCGGTCTTGGTCTCTCCTGGATTCCAGGAAACATCCTGATATTTTTCCCTGGTTCAGATACCAGGAAACAATGTAAGAGCTGAATAATAAGCCTTACAGTCCATTGCAATTCTCAATTTGTAGCATGGCACAAAGAATTTGTGTTGCATGCCTTTAATATGACATGAGAAGATAAAGGGAGCCAAATGTATATGGTCTTGTCAGTATTACTTACGCAAAGTAGCTCCTGAAATGAACTCTTCTGAGAATTTTTTTGAGGAAACAAGTTGGTTCAGTCTGGGAAACTGGGAGAGATAGCTCCTCATTATCAGGGAGAGCAGTGGATCTTTTCCCCTGGATGAATTCTCAGTCTACAGGATAAAACTTTTCCTGTTGTTCTTTACTGCATCCAGGCAGAGGTCCTGTCCTTGTCCCTGGAGTTCTCTTGGCAGGAGGTTGGCTGTACTGAAAAAGATAACAGGATTGCAAAGGGTTGCCCTCACAAAAAAGGAAAGGACTGGAGAGGTCAGGGAGGAGTTGACAATGACCCCAGAGTTCTGTTCCACTGACTCCACAAATTTCTTCCTGCCCCAGAACTTTGCAAGTGTGGGAGATGGAAGGGACGTTTTACAAACTGAGAGTGATTCCTCTCACATCATATTTTGGTAATACATCTACATTTAGTTCTGGTGATTTTGCTCAGAGGAGATGTCCTTCTTTCTTGACTATATTCAGAAAGTCTTTCTTGACTTTCTCTTTCTTGACTATATTTCCTCTATTGACAGAAAAAATAAAGTCATACCATTAACTTACCATGTGTCATTGGCAAATGAGCTTTGACTGGTGTCCTTACTCCAGGGAAAAAAAGGACTTTTTTATGCAGAGTACTTGTAATCTCCTGTTTCTCCCATGACACTTCTCTTCAGCATCTCTCCTAGGAAAAAGAAATCCAATTGCCACTACCTGATTTTTCTCCTGCTTCTCAGATGTTATTTTTCTAAGAATTCCTAGCTATGTCTGTCAACAAAGTCTGTAGCTGATGGCATTTTGCCTTATCTGCCACAACTCCGTATGCTCTGATAAATTAGCTGTATTGGATTGCAGATTTAAATTAAAAAGTAGTACAGAGTAATAAGTTATTTCATTGGTTTCTTTTGATCTTGGATGGCTAGTTTATAATCTACTCTGCACCTGCTGATCTGAGCATTTTTTTTTCTAAAAGTAGCTGTCTCTTTCAAAGTTTTGGGTTAAGTCCAGTGTTGAATAAAAGGCCAAATAGTGGGCAGGAGAGGCAACAAATTAATTACCTGTTTTATTTTGAGGCAATGCTCTATAAATCTTCTCCAGTTTGAGAAGTGAAGTCGCTTCTGCACCCTCTACAAACAGAACAAAAGAATACCTGCATTACCAGTTCCTCTGGAGCTGGTGATGGTTCATCAGTTGTCTCTTTGAATAGTCATGCACAACACACAGGATAATTAGAGATATGAGGTATGAGACTGAAGATTAATTCAGTTAAATTCTCATGCAAGACCCTGCTACCTCTTGCAGGAAGTTCTTATACATAAATATATTCTTATAATATACTATGCTGGTGCTTTTTTTAATTCTGGGGGAAAAAGGAAAGTAATAGTCCCCCACAAAATGGGAGGTTAGTAAAAGACCTAAAAGCACTAGAGATTTTGAAACACGTCATAGACATAAGTCTATAAACAGGTTTTGAGAACTGTTGAGAACAAAATGTCCTGCTGTGCTTCTGTGCCTGGTGCTTACAGAAAGAGTTCAATAGAAGTGGTCCATGTTAATCTTTTGTGCTTGGAAATCTCAACTCTGATGTTCAGCTCCTCAAAACATACATGCAACAAGACATATTACTGATTCTACTGAGCAGATAAAAACCAAAGCCTGAACAACAGAAAAAAATGTTCTCTCTTTTAAAACACTCATCAGCTTTTCTGGAGAACATCACTACAGGACTGGCCTAGAAAGAAAAAAGCAACTGGGGATTTCAGAGTGCTCAATGTCCTTGCAGTGTGTATGAACACTGCCATTAAAGGTATGCTGAAAATAAACTCCTTTGAAAAAAAGAATTGTTAGCAATCAATAGGAATTCATGAGCACAAAATTTTATAGATCAGAAATTGAGAACAGAACAAGTAAAGGTCATAGGCCTCATATGCTCATCAGGCTTGATAAAATTCAGTTTTCTTCCAGATTAAATAAAGTTTAATTAGTACTGTTCCATTTTAATCAAAATTAAAAGACATAATGGGCTAGTCTGAAGAAAAAGTATGTTCTAATTTATGCTTCAAAATAATTTCTAAGAAATTGATTCAAACATAGAACTCTTTCTCACTCCATTTATGAGTCAAAAATGTACTGGTGGATATTGTAAAATGCCAAACTTAAAAGTGTAATTCAAAAATAGGAGACATTGAGTGCAGTACATTTCTCTGTATATTTGCCATGTTCTCTTTGTTTTTCCTATGTATGTTTTTATCATTATAAGTATGGATATCAGTTTGTAACATGTTTCCTGTTGAAATGTGAAGGTAAAACCACAAGAATGAAAACATCTCATTAAGTGTGAGATGATTTTTAATCTATATCGCTTCATCTCGTTGTTCATTATTGATAAGACTTGAACCCATTCTCCAACTCTGGTGTAAATTTGCATATTTAAGTTGCCCAGAATTTCATCCCAGGAGCCTTGAATTATATAGCTAATTCTAGAAGACCAGTCTAACCTCACAAATCTGACCAGCTTTGTGCAGGAGTGTATGTATGTGACCCTGTACATAATTTTAGATCTTTGGGTCATAAATAACTTAGTGGATGATTACAGTAGCTTGTTTTATATAATTCTAATACTGAAGCTATTTTATGTCATAGTGCTTGGCCTCCATCCTGCTGGGTGGATAACACAAATAAGCAAGCACCTTTAGATACTTCAGTTTCTCTGAAATGGGAGGGATTTCTTCCCCAGCTCCTTAGGTCCCTGTCAATTAAAAATCCTTACAGGGTTATAACTGAGACCTATATTGCTTTGAAAGGAGCCCTCACTTTTAAATGAAATGCCAACCCTTTTGATCTTTCAGTTTTAGAGTCTTTTCTCCTGACCCAGATTCTAGACAGACATCCTCTTTCACCTTTGCTCGTGGGTTAAAACAAACACAACGTTTTCAGTGCTTCTGAGAAGGAAGAGGGGGACAATGGTAGAAACAGTGCTGTGGCTTCTCACAGGTAAAAGAAAAGGGCTGTGGGATGTTAGGGTAGAGAATCAGGGCATGGAATTAATCTCCAAAGGCCTTTAAAACATATTTAAATAGAACAATCCTTGCTTCAATGTCTTTGCAGTGTGAATTATTGTGTGGAAAAGTGAACTATTAGTGGTGACAGATGAATTCTTGTTGAGCTTTGCCTCTTTGTGTGGCAGAACAGAAACGGGTAATAAAAAGGAACTTTGTGGGGTGGACTTTAAAAATAACATATTGTGCAGGTGAATGAATACATCTTGTTAATTCTGAGGCATTATTTTTGGTTTTTTGTCTTCTGTGGGTTAGTGTTACTGTAAGTGGTGCAGGGAGAAAACAGCAGATGAGATGGGTAGATGGTGGCTGTAGAAGGGATATTTGCAATGGGATTAAGAAGAACAAATGGTGCTCTTTGGCATGATAGAAGGGGTTTAACATCCTGGGCATGAGGAAGTGTAGAGAACCATTAGGACAAATGGCCCAGAGACTGTGAGTTCACAGAGAATGACAAGCATGAAAAAATCCTGAAGTACAGGATTTTTCTCAATGCACAGAAGTGCATTAAACGGAAAGAAATTTTAAAGGGTGGTATAGTGAGAACCATGACGCAGGCAGGAAAAGAAGCCTTAAACAGGCTGAAAATTATAAAATTTCAGCTAGTTGTGGAATGGGACTATGTCTGAGGAGCTGGCAAGGGGTGGTAAGCACAACTGGAGAGTAAAGCAGAGAATTTAATTCAACTGCAACAAGGAAAAGCTTGGTAAATTGCCAAAGGAGCTTGTAGAAAGCATAGCTATGTAGAAGATGTGAAATAGCCTATGACTGTGATCATCACATGAGCTACAGTTCATTTTTTCTACCAAGCATGTTACACTATATTCTCCAATTTAAACCTATTTCAGTCTGTATATAGCTATGACTGATCTAGGGAAAAGTGTAAAAATTGGTGTCTTTTGGGGTTAATATTGTTAATCCTTTGGGGTCAGGCAATTCTTTTGTTCTGTTGGATATCAGGTCACCCTTTGTACCAAAATCTGCCCCTAGGTTATTGCTCTACTTTCTTGAATAAACACAAATTTATAAAATTCCAGAGTTCTATGTCCTAAAACTGGTCTGTGATGAGCTGGTTGAGTAACAACTGAAGCAACTTTTCTGATGGCAAATTTTGATTTTGTATGTCAGCTATTTCCAGTGAGAGGGCCATTTAGATGAAACAAACAGCATTAGCTTACATGTTACAGCTGTCCATTAAGGATGCTTTCATTGGTAGGCATTCTCAGTGCATCATCTACCATTGATGTAATTAACAAAGTATCTTCACATGTTAATGACTCTCAAAGCTCATTTCATGGCACAACTAATTTGACAGCTGTCTAAATTACAACAATGTGTGTTAATATTATGTTTTCTTAATGCTGGAATTAAAGTTTGTCTTTCAGACCAAAATTACTGTCTCAATCTGTACTCCATAACACTAACTTTGACACTGATAGTCTGATAAATAGCTCAAAACAATTTTCAACCAGTCAGAACAGATACGATTTTCTTTACTTTGGATGAATATCAAAAGTGTTTAGATCCCCATCCAACTGCTTCAACTTGCCAGATATTACTTGATAAGACAATGTCATTTTGTAGTGACAGACCATAATTTTGTTCATATTCCAAACATTGCCCTTTATAGGATATAGAAGCAAGCAATGCTTGAATGCTGAAGTTCATTTCACAACTTACAATCTAAAATAGTATCATAAACTCACATCACATAGAATATCCTAGTGAAGGGTTATTTAAGGAATAGTTTCAGAAAATATGGTGTGATATCACGCCTTTTAGATCCAATTTGTAGCTTATATAAATTCTGTCAAAAGAGTCAGTCACAGAGGCTGAAAATCCACGGAAGCAATGGAACAAAACTCTTGGGATATAGGTTTCCATATCAGCTAGTGATAATTCCCAACCAAAAGGATTTTCTACAAGTGCAGTTTTTAAGGATCCTGAAATAAATCATCAGAACTAAAGATCATTAAAACATAAATACAAAAGGTCAGTTGTCAATAAGATATCCTATACTTGACAGACATGAAATCCCTGACATCCTGTCAGGTGTGTTTTAATTCCGGTCCTTTGTGTTAACAAAAATACTACTTCTTTATGAAGCAAAGTATAAATGCTCATGAAACTCTTCCAAACTTCTGATAATATTAAAGCATGCCATACTGTATATAGTTTGAAAAATAATTTTTAGGGTTTTTTTCTTTTTACTTCACCTCTCTTTTTTCTCCTTTAGTTTTGACTGACATTGCAGAAACATTCCAGAGCACATGTTTGTGCTGATGACAAGAGGAAATCTATACAGGAAATTTTTTGAGCACTCTAAATATAGATGACAGGATTTTAAACTACTTGACCACCTGACTTTTCAGAGATTTGGAGGGGATTGGCCTTACACAGAGGGGATAAAAAAAGTTAAAGGCATCTGAGTCAGATTTAGAATCATGCTGATATATTTTAAGAATCCTTTTTCCTTTACTTCCCAGTGTTTTGTCTAAGACACTTGGCCACATTTATTTCATTTTTTACATAGAGAAGGCAGCAAAATGTCAATTTCTTGATCAATTTTCACTGCTGTGTTTTGTTGACTGTCAAGAGTATACTTTGTAATACTTACCATTCAGAATAACATTTTCTTAAATTTTGTTTAGGTTAAAAGAAACCAACAAAAAAACCCCCAAACAAACAAAAACTCAAAAGCATTGCTTGACTATACTTTGGAAAAAGAAAATATTATAGGGCAAGGACTGTAATTTAAACAGACGGTAAATTTTAGAACTTGATTTCTGTTTTTAATGCATAGCAATAATATAAAAACCACCATGTAACTGTGGTATCTTCACACATCAAGCCTTCATACTGCAATCACCAGTCTAAGAGAGTGTTTCTCTCCAGCCAGTACATCTTGTATGCAAGCCAAAACAGTTCTTATTATAGGTAATTTACAGGATAACTTAATTAAATAGGTGGTATTTGATAGCACAAGTTGACTGTTAATCAAGGCTAATTCTGTGCTTAAATGAACTGGAATATCTTGCCAGGACCTGCTTCAGTCATATACACCATGAACATTACTTTAATACTCATATTACCTCAGGGCTTCTTTCTCTGTACACAGTTTTACCCTGCCTTTACTGGTGACTACATAGCCATCCTGTAAATCCAGGAGTTTACTTTCAAAGAACAGGGGAATACCCAGAGGAAATAATATGTACAATTATTCCTATTACAGCGCACCAATGATCAGAGTTCTTTTGTGATAGGTGCTTTATACACATGAGGGTCGAAAGGGTCTCTGCCTCAAACAGCATCCTAAATAAACACAAGTAGGAAAAATTAGCTATTATTTTCTTCACTGACAAGAATTGAATGAAAGAGTAATTTACTGACTGGCCCTAGGTCATGCAAGAAGCTGATGCCAGTGCTGCTGATTAAATGTAAGCATCCTCAGTTCCAGTGCAGGGCTTCATCCAAAAATAAATCCTTATTTGTTAGACATCTGAGTAAGAACATCCTGATATATATCCTGACAATTCTTTCTCTAAAAAACATTCTCATAGTACTAGGTTTAATTTTAACATTTTCTTTTTCTTTTAAGACCCACAAATCTTTGAACTTTTATTAAATTATTGGAAGAAAGACAAAGAAGTGGTTAAAGGTGGTATACACAATAACTAAAATACTCTTGGGATTCAGTTCAGTTTTATTGCATTTAGTCTGCTCAGTCAAGTAATATATATCTAGTTCCAGGTATTTGCTTCTTGTCTCGGTTTGTATAGTGTTGGTAAGAAATTGGTACCATAGATATTCCTTCCAAGAAGAGATGATGTATGTCGCTCCATAAAATAATTTTGAACAGCTCACAGAAGCTGAGAAATGCTGGGTAATTTTCCCTTTAATTTTCTCTGGTGTTGAGGAACAGTTCCCAGGGTATTTTTTGGCTGACCTTGCAACCTGGAACATCATGGTCTGGTGTTATGTCTTGCAGACCAGTCGACAACCTCAGTTTGGATGTGTTATAAGTGTGTGAACACCATTTGTATGTGTATTTTAGTACACCTCTCTTCTTCACCCTCCAGCACAAAGCCTTAAGGCCTTTGATTATTCCTTCTGGGATTTGCTGAGGGCTTGGTAACTGAAGGATGACGCTAAAAGTTTCAGTCTGAAGAGACCTGTCAACACACAACTCAGCAGTTTGCTGTGAGGAAGGGAAGCAGGGAAGAGAAGCTGCATTATGATTCAGTGTATTACCTCACACATCTTTTGCTTATGAAACAAAATATCCCATTCAACCTAATAACACTTTTACAACATTCAAAGTGGAAGATGTAGTCAGCAGAGCAGATATAACAACTTCCATCAGGTTGTTATGGGGGATGCCACAGCCAGAGCACCTCAGCATGAAGCATTACCTGCTCTGCCACTTGCCAGGAGCTGCTACAGAGCCCAGGCTGTAACAGCCATATAAGGTTTGTTTCTGTTTTGCAAATATCTGAAAGAACTAAACACATCTGTTAATATCTGAGAACTTAAACATATTTTTTTGCCACCTGTTGGGTGCAGGGCTTTGCAAAGGAAGTTTACTGGTGGGCCTTATAGTCCTTGATCAGCATGACTGACTTTTCTCGACAGGAGAAGCAGTTGTTCCATGCCAGTCCCATGCTTGACCTCAGCACTGGCTGGGTGAAGAACAAGCTGAGTTATTATAGTCTTCTGCCTGATTGTATCTGGGTTCTTCAAATGTGATGATCGTTGTTTTATCTCATCACTAAATAATTTGACAGAATTAGTAGCAACTACCTTATGGATGTTAGCAGAAGGACTGGGATTCTTGTCTTATGAAAAAAACAGGAAGTAATGCAGGTCAGTCTCTGTTAGTTATTGGATTGGAGTGATTTGTAGGTTCTCTTGGATATATATGAAAATAAGATTGCCCTAAGGACAGCAAAGATATTTAAGAATATTGTCTAAATCCACTTACACATACTGAATTCTAAGTTCTGATGCTTTATCTCCATAGTTTTATATGATGAAAGAAACCTGTCTTCACAATTTTGAGGAAATGTTATTATACCACTGTATAAATCCGCATTAGGCTTGGATCTTGAATGCTTTAAACAATTCTGGTTCTCCCATCTCTAGTAAAATGTAAAATAGCTTAAAATGTTAGTGAGATGAATAACAAAGATAATCACGGGTATTGAAAAATTTCCATTATATGAAGTTAAGTATGCTAACACTGTTTAGTCTGGAGAAAAGCTGGCTAAGGGACAACAAACCAGAAGTCCCTAAAGCTTGACATAAAGAAGGTGAGTAGAGTTCATTACCCTTTCCATAAGAAACCATAGAGACCTGAAATGAAATTAGAAGGTGTTAGTTTCACAGCAAAAAGAAACCCTTCTGAATATATTGGGTATTTCAGCCAAGAAATTTACCAACACAAGATGCTGAAAAATGTTAAGGTTTTATAGAGCAGTTGACAGATTCATGAAAGAAAATTTGAGCACGGCTGCCTAAAGAAAATTCTTACATCTGCCTCAATAAACTGCAGGAAGCTGGGGCAGTATTGTGGGCAAATGTTTATTTTCTTACACTCTGCTCTAGGCAGAGTGGTTTTGGCCAGTGTCAGCATTGATGGTGTGGCAGAGATCCAGGATGGTACAGCTGTTCTTTCCATTCCTGTGTCCTGGAATCAATATGACTGCTAGAAATGAGAAATTTACTCTGTTTCTGAGATGAAAAGCTCTATCTAGATAAAAACCTCCATTTTCTAAAAAAAATATATTCATGAGGACAGATGCATTTTTATAGCAAATTAGATAGCTGTTGAATGATTGTAGAAGAAATAAAGGCAAAACTTTAAAAGACTAACTTTTTTTTTCAAACATGCCCTTTCAAATATTTTGTTGCCATGTACAACTGAAACATCAGCATTCAGGGTTGCCTCTGTCCTGGTCTGGATCTGCCAAGGCACCTGGATGAGTTAGGCGTCCCCTTCTTGCTGAGGTTCAGCAGAATTTGCCACCTCGTTGTTTGACCTTCGAGAAATCCTTGACGGAGTGCCTGTGCTCAGTGCTGTGTCTGTGAATTAGAGTCGTATTGTTTGGGTCACATGTAAGGAAGCCTGGCCAGCTATCTTAACAAGGCAGATTAACATTCATCCAACACACACATTCTGGAATAGTGAGTAGCTCTTCCTCACAGAGATGCAGATCTGAATAGCAAACACTTTCTCCTTTTGTTTGGATTTGCTGTTCACCTGTGCTTTGATTTTATGTTCTGTAAAGATATTCCAGGAGCCTTTTTCTTTCTAATGACTAGCTAAATATAAAGTTAGACTAAGCCTTAAATCATTCCTCTAAACCCCAAGCTATATCTCTGATTATATTTCTGGATTAAATAGTGCTTTTTTTCCCCTTAGAATTTATTTTTATTTCTCAGTCTTACTAAGTCTTTCGTAGTAATTCTAGAAGTAAAGCAGCATGATACTCCTACCCGTTACTAATTTTCTAGATGGCCAAGAAATGTTGAGGATTTAATGCTGGCAGTATCTCTGGAGTCCAATTCAGATATAAAATAAAAAGAATCCTGGTTTACAATTTATTTTACTTAAGTAACTATTTCCTGAGCACCATTATTGTATACAGTAGGAAATAGGTATAGCTATTTCCTTAGAATAAAGCAATCTGTGAGGTCTGTCATAAAAGGCTAAGAGAATGCTGCCTTTGCTTCACATCCCTTTTAACTGCCTCTATAAAATTTAAGGAATTGCAATAAAACTTGGGAAAGTGCTTTGACTGGTGAATGCTATTTGACAGCACTTATGAGATTACTATCTGCTCAAGGCCACTTGGAATGTTTGCACATAAGAAATTATTTAAAATTATATTTATTTTCTGGCTTTTTCTTACTTTTAACTTAAAATATCTCTCTCAACCTGCCTTTTTTTTTTTTCTTTCTTTAAACAGAAAGATCTTTAAACAGTTCGCTGCCTCCTTGGCATTTCTTCATTCTGCTTTTCATTTCATGTGAAGTCTCCTGGGCTCTGACCAGTTCAAAACGCAACTTTGTAGTTTTCTATGGTAAATGACTGACAGTGTTGGAAATTATGCTCTTTGTCTGACAGACAATTGCATTCACATTGCTAAGCAGCATTTGGAATGAACTTTTAATTTAACCCCACCAGCTTCTTTTTCTCTTTCTTTAAGCATTTGTCTGTTTTGTGACTCCTACCATGGCAATGTACCTTCTGTTTCTGAAGCAGCTGCAGTTTTTTCTGTGATTTCAAATGCATCTTTGGTGAACAGTTTGGGGTCTAATGAAGATGTTTTTTGTGTATTTGCTGTTGCATGGAATAACCTGAGACATTCATATTAAAGCCAGTTAAAGGGTGGCTCCTGCCAGTCTGTAGGAATTGAGCCCATGACTTTTTGATAATTGGTAGTGACTGATATGGTCAAATTACTAATTTTAAAAAAAAGTGCTGATAAGACTATGAGTTTTGTAAAACCTGTGAACAAAGCAGCTGAATGTTGCATGTAGCTGGAGTTCAAATAACTCTAATGTCAGTGTCTCTATGCCAGTTTCAGCATGTCCATGAGAAGGTTTGGGAATTTTTTGATACGCTGTAAGTACCTTTCTGATATTTCACCCAGAAGGGAACTATGCATAGGCCTCATTAGTTCACAGGCTTAAAATTGCTTGTGTATTTTGATGCTTTCCAGTCCAAAACCTGCAGTATGATGCTGTTGGATTTGTGGAGTGTTGGATTTGTGCAGGTTGTGAGATATTTCCATGAGGCTAGCCAGTTCTTCCTTGGAAGAGGTGTGCAATGGGTGTTGGGGCAGCATATTTTACTCTGCTGGTTAGACATCTGTACCAGTTCAGGACTAGAATTTCTACTGCACCAACTACCTCCAAAGGAAAAGAGAGGACAAAGTATATGTGACCTCCATCTCTACTTCAGACTTAAACCAAGATGCACCAAAGAGACATCCCAGCTTGTGAAGAAGTTCTCTAACTCAGATCTGACCCCAGTCATTGCTATTTTCAGGCCACCTAGGCCCACATAAAAAAATTTTGATGCTTAATAAAATAAAGAACACAGCCCTTGGTCCCGTGTGAACAGTATTGGCAATGTATAACCTTTCATAAGTAATAGATTTACTTTAATAACTGGGAAATGTGAAAAGGTAGAAACCTTTTAAATTAGCAAAGTTATGAAATATTTGTGTACATAAAAAATAGAATGAATTTAGTACCTAGCACAGGCAGCATGCCATGTTTTCATTCCAATATGAAGAATTTATGTCATTTGAAAGAAATTATGCTCTTACCCATATGTCTCTTTTCTACAGCATTCAGTATTGAGGTATGTATGTATTAGTATCTTGAGATCTGTATTATATTTATATCAGTTTTATCTGTGCATGTTGCAAGTGGGTGTGTAAATGTCTCCTGAATGTTATTTGTTGTATACAGGTCACCCCTTGCTTTGAGATGAGAAGTGCGCTAATACTGCTTTGGAAGTTTGAAGTTCAAATACACAGTTCACAGAATGGGGTTCCAAGAGGCTACAAACACCATTACGAACCCAACTTTGCTTTGCTTCTCTATCCACTCACCTAAATGCAGTCTGACCACAAATCTCACATTTACTCATGTTATGTCTAAAACATATTTCTAGTGCAAACTACACAGTGCTCTGCAGGATGTGTCTCTCTTGTGTCTGAAAAGATTCTTTACTTTGCTTCCATCCATCTAACTCTAACAATGAACTAGAGACTAGACCATCCTCCATTATAACTTTATTTTTGTAGGTAAAAGATGTAAAAAATTTCCACTTTGCTTATCTGTATTTGCATGGTGTGCAGAATTATTCCATACTGCACTACAATTAAGCAGAAAGTCCAGTTCATTTTGAGGTGCCTTTTAACTGTAAATGGCAAATCTTCTCAGATTATGGAATCCCGTGGTCTGCTTGAGATTCCAGGGTCAGTGAGGAGTCCAAAGAGCAAGAGGCAAAATCTTGAGATTGTAGTTTTGAGCAGCCTCAGGAACTCTCTTTCCAAGCAAACATGGGCAGCTCAAAGCAAACCCTGATGTCTTGAACTGGGTGATATTCTATTTATATGCATACTTGCAATGTAATATATCCTTATCATACAAATAATCTAAGTTTATAATACAATTACATTGAACAAGTTTAGCATGTATTAATAATCACACTAACTATATTCTGCTATATTACCATGATATATAACTGTCTCTTTATATGTAATCCTGATAAGAACTTGCACAACCAGAACAGTTTTTTACCTATATGGATGATTATAGTAATAACCAATAAATGCATTTATTATTCATACAGAGCAGGTGAAGGCCAGTTCCTTTTGCATGCAGCTGCTCTTATGAGCCTTCTGGACACAGAAGAAGAGTGGAGGTTGTTAAAGAGCTCATGGACTGCTTAAAAGGATATTACCCTTTTCCTGTATACTGCCTATTGTAGAGTTCACACACCTCAGAATGTGGTATTACTAAATAACTTACTGACTCTGAATAAGGCATGTTGATGCACATGTGAGTCTGATTCTGGTGTTATTTATGGGGTGGTTCTGGAAGAGCAGTGTGATTTATGTATCTATATATTCAAGTCAGTGAAGAAAATCTACAGTCTTGCATCCCTTTCTGTAATGATTTAAAATTCACAAGTCACTGTTTCAAAAAATTTTATTTACATTTCTGCATGTACTTTTTATCTTCAACTGACCAAGTATTAATGTGAAGAATGTACCTATTCACCCTATGTTTCACATCTATGCTATCTATGTAGCACATTTGTTCTCTAAGCAGCATCCTACAAAGAATGCAGAAACCACTGTAGATTCAAGATGGTCCATGGGAGTGATGACAGCATTTTTTAGAGTGATCCTTTTGTTTATTATATGGACAGAACAGACATAAGAGGCAATCTGAATTAGAGAGGATGTTGGGAAAGTGCATGAATTTTTAGAAGTGGGATAAACTCACCCACCTTTTGATTTCATGGTCAGCATTTTTCCCATTATTTAAATTATTCCATCTCTGGCTTCTCACTTGTCCTACATCTTCAAGATCCATACATTTAATATCTTAGCTCAGGTTGGATTTCATGGACTTTAAAAGAATGAAGCACTTTTCAAAAGAATGGTAAAGGCCAATAACTGGAAAGAGACGGTATATTTTAAATAAGCAAAACTGTGAGGGAAGTAGGGATGGTGGAGATGATAAAGAAAATAAGAGAAGTTTTTTAGGATTTTGTTCCCTGCTGCCCATGTTCATACCTTTTCATTATGAAATTTTGCCACCTCTTTCCAGCTTAGTCTGCCTGAGGTGGAATCTACCTGTTCTGGTTGATAGTCCTGTTCCTTCAGGCCTCTTGGGTAGTGTCATTCATTGCTTTTCCAGCAGCAGAAGAAATATCTCAGCAGCCTTCTGTTCTCTCCATTCAGCTTGTGGCTGCAATTGGGCCTCATATAGCTGTGAATCCATAGTTTGTCTGACTGTTATGGTGATTGCACAGACTCTTTGCCTTTGCTAATAAACTGGCTTATACAACCCCTCTGTTTTCCCAAAATCCCACAGGTGCCTGCAGTTTCAAGGCACTGTTTTGAATGGCAGGTTGCAGCATCCCCTTGCTGCACAGAATGCAGAACATGAAGCTTCTGCTGTGTCTTAACTGGTAAGCACCTCCTTGTACAAATAGCATGATCATTTCTGAGTCATGCTCAGCTTGCTCCTTGCTGTGTTTGTGGGAGAGTTTATAGGTGGAAATAGAATCCAGAGCCACATTTTATTTCTCTCAGTTGGCTTCCACAGTTGTTGGTTGTGGATTTCTTATTTTCTTCTTGTGAAATAACAAAGCTTTTGGTTGACATTATTATACTAGGAAGACTAGGACTGTGTTTACAGTGAATATGCAAAGCTATAGACAAAATGTCGAGTATTTTGACTGTTTTTAATGATCTTTATACTCTCCCATCTGTGAAGAAAAATAAGTAAAAAACAATGAACTTCTTTTGGAAGTTGTAAGGTGCTCAAATTCTATGGTGCTAAGGACTTATAACTGCACAGAAAACATAAAAATGTATACCTACAAACATGTCAAGAACGTTTTCTAAAATAATATTAATGACATTTTTAAATATTAATGAGCTGTTGAAGATAATTTTTTTGTCATATAAACTTATATATTGCTACCATTATGCTGATCTTAATTGATTCTCTCATAAGAATTACAGTTGCTAATTCTGTATTCATAGGAAGTGAATTTCTTCATTAGCAATTATTTCATGGCTCATTTTGGCTGTGAAAGGACAGTCTCACTACATTTTCTTTACCTTTTTGTTTCTATCTTTTCAATACCACCAATATGGAAATTCAGCATGTCAAACTTCTGGAGAGCTCTGATTTTTGTCTCCCTCTTAGCCAACAGTCTGTTAGCCAACCAAATGGGATTCAGAGGTCATATTTTTAATCTGCTGTTGCAAAGCTAGACTGAAAGCTAAGCTACACATATCTAAGCAGGGAGGTCTGCAATGTATTGAAATAATGTCAGAATTTTTGTTAGCACTGATTTCTTTTTTTTCTGCAGGAGAAGTTAGTGACAAAAGTACCACCTGAGAAGCAGTCCATGAAAAACATTTTGTTATACTAAAGTGTCTCTTATGGTAGAAATGAGGCCCTTCTCAAGTAAACAGGGAGATGCACAGCATCTTCAGCAGCTAAAAGCAGGCACACCAAACTGCTCACTGAGAACTTAGTGCATGGTAAGGTGTCTGCTATTTCCCTCTATTGCAGGT
This sequence comes from Chaetops frenatus, assembly GCA_013400775.1. Classification (NCBI taxonomy): domain Eukaryota; kingdom Metazoa; phylum Chordata; class Aves; order Passeriformes; family Picathartidae; genus Chaetops; species Chaetops frenatus. Next base: position 239,888 of record VZTR01002267.1, on the reverse strand, counting down.
AATTTTTTTCTGTGTTGGTGATGATAGAAGAACTGTGATTTTCTGCAGCTTATATGAACAAGTTTGGTTTAAGGGGATGATAACTGCTGGACATAACTTGGAGGACAAGCATTCATCTTCCTTTCAGGATGGCAGGTGAAAGCATACTTTCCCTTGCTTGGTCTAAGTGGATTTGTTGCCCTTGCCACATGTGTAGTACTAAATGAAAACAATGTTAACTGAAGAATCATGAAGCTTTAAGGTGGTAAAGCTGACTATTTCTAAATTGTGCTTTTCCTGCCTAAATCTGTCTTTTTCATCTAGGTCCCCTGAAAGCAAGAACAAAAATCTGAAACATTTAGTTGACTGTGATTTTTAAAAATGCTATCTAGAAAACAGGTTCACTGACACATATGTGGAATATACACTTCTGGTAAACAGAACCAGATCATCCACATTTCAGCTCATTTTTTCCAGCAAGGAGATTTTTGAAGACTTAGCGAGTTGAAAAGAGCAGCGCAGGCAAAGCAAGGGATTGTATTATCCATCCCTTTCACACTGAGCATGTGATGTTTTTCTGAGCAGTAAGAAATTTGTTTTCCAAAGACATTGTCAGGTTCACTGAGATTCACTGACTCCTGGTAGCCATGTAAGCTTGAGACAGCAGTGACAGGCTTTATTTCAGGACACTGCGTATCATACAAAATAAGCTTCCTTCAACTGGAGGGATGTCTGAGTTACAGCAGCACCATGAAAATTAACAGACACATAGATCAGCCAAGCAGTAAGTGTGCAGGATTTCTGATCAGGCGCATATAACTCCTCTCAGCTTTGCTGTTGATACTTTCCATAGGCAACTTCTGTTTTAGGGGTTATCCTGCAGCTGAGCACCTCATGTTCCCTCTCCAACCTGTCCTTCCAGGAACTGCAGAGGGACCAGAATGCTGCTGCAATATTCGGGCACTAATTATTTTTGCCAGCAGGAGCTTGTTTTGGCCTTTGAATTTGAGCTGACAGTTAATAGATAGGGCAGTTTCAGAAGTGGGTGTGTTTTACAGCACTTGGCAAATGACTGCCTAAATCACGGGTACAGTTTGCAACTGCAGTGATATAAAACACCTCTCTGTTTACTCTCCTTATTGAAGATGTGCATCCACAAAGAAGATATATTTTTTCAATACGATGAACGGTATATTGGCATTGATAAGGTGAACTTTATGGAGAGTAATTGGGCAAATGTTATTATCATTGCATTACAGGCAGAAACTGAGTTTGCATTTGGCTGAGTGAGATGTATTCTGGCAGGGAGGGGCAGCCTGAGCAGTCCTGTACGGTGCAGAGCCTACAGTGTGGGCCAGGGTAGCTGGAGCATATGGGGATCCATGGCTATGCCTCTCCTGCAGGAGAGACTAGGGACAGGGAATGAGCCCCTGGGGCTGCTAATGCTTGTTTTGCAGTCTGGCACTGTTTTGTGTTGTCAGGACCAGTTTTGTTTTTCCCTCTCCCTAATGATATCCTAAGATGTTTTGCACCTTCAAGGCTTCTGTTAAACCACAGATAATGCAACCTATAGCCTGCATTTTGTACTGATAAAATGTTGTTTTGATGAGTTGTGACACTGCCATAGCATTATTTAAAATCCTCTGAACTGAGAATAATACACAATGAAATAGTGTTTATGCAATCAGGCTATGAGGCAACCACATGGGACCAAAGGGAAACCCTTGGCCAAACATTATGCAGAGTGATGAGGCAATGCCACACAGCTTGAACTTTATTTAGCAGTGTGGGTAATGTCCCAAACCTTAGCTTGGTTTATCTGAGTTGATGTAAGGTGCTGTCTGGTACTAAGTGTGATATCTGTGGTTATTTTCTAGCAGTCATCTCATGATCTTCTGTGGGAGCAAGGACTGAAATTAAAGATGTCTGGGTTTCCATTTCTTGTGCTCCTCCTCTCCAGAAAATGCTGCACTGAAATACAGTAAAAGGGAAAAAAAGCACCTAAAGAAGGTAAAATTATGGTTCCTTATGACATAGTGTTTCTGTTGTCTCATCAGTTCAATTAAGAATTGCAGTAGAGTAGGAGTAATTCTTCTCTCTGGAACCCCTGGGAGCTCTGACTTGTTTTTTCAGTAGAAGTTGGACTGAATTCTGAAGTAATAAGAAATTTAAGTCAAATGCATCACTAAAATTATGTGCTATGGATGCATGAGGGATTAAAGAGTTTAAAAATAATGATTTACTCAAGTCAGCCTTGAGGATCAAAGCTTTGGCTTCAATGCTGTCTCAAGGTGGACTTTAGTGTACCTCATGGCATAGTTTCATGGCTCAGTGCAACACAGATAATTTGGCATTCAAAGCTGTCAACAGCATGGATTAATAAAGCATTTACAGTATCTTTTAAGTTATTATTGCAAGCCAAGTCTCATGCTCTTTCTGAATGCTGCTATAAGTGTTTGTTTCTGAAATGCACAATTTCTGTTTGTTTTGTTTTGTTTCTTTTTTTAGAAAACTATCTTTGAAATTAAGAGTAGGCGATTAAAACAGCAGGAAATGTATAAGAAAATTTTTGGTGGTCTAATAAGGGATTTAGAGAATCCAGCAGGGGAGAAGTATTTTATAAATTTAATATGAGGGTAAATAGTATTATCTCTGTTTTGCAAATGCAAAAACTTATTCAACATCATTATTCACAGCCCTTGAGCTTTTATGTTTCTTTTCTTAGCTAACTACATCATGCCCCTGTCTCCAGCAGAAGGGCAGGAAGATGCACAGAATCTGAACTTCTTAGCTGGGATTATCTCATAAGGCACCCTTAAACTTTGGCAGCAAGTCAAAGGTTTACAGCACATCAAGAAATGAAACACGAGGACAGTTCATGGTGCTGCTATCATCCCTCTCTCTGTAAATGTCCAACAAGCAGAGGTCAGAGTAATTATCTCCTAGTCACTTTTGGGGTCTTTGCAGCAAACAAGGCACTCAGACTGTGCTATGGAAGAGCACTGTAATGCTTGGGTAGTTTTGGCAAAAGGCAGTTGCTCTGCAAGGCTCTGTGGCCCTCTCACAGCAAGCTCCTGGCCTGCTCTCAGCTTGGGAGGAAAGGATCTGATGGCCAATGTGCCTGGTTCCTCTCACTGAGCCTTTTCCATAGTGGGAAATATATTACTTGCTTCCTTGCCATGTGCTTGCTGGAGAAGAGTTTTAATCCTCTTCAGTGGGCCTCTTAGGAAATTGATACAGTGCACGTTGAATTCTTGTACTGTGCACAGGTTTGGTGCCTTAAGCTGAAGGTTCTATTGACAGACCAATGGAGTAATTGAGAAGGGTTGTATGGATAAAAATTAACTGCTAACTTCTAATGTAAATATGAACATTTAGACAAATTGAGAAAAAGGGCAAAGTGACTACCTAATTATTATGAAAAATCATATTCATGTTTTGTACAACTATGGCTATATTAAGCCTATTTCAAGCAACTAATATGCAGATCTGATTCAGAAGAGATTAATTGGTGATATGAACACTTAAGCTATATAATTTACTCTGATTGAAGAGGCAATACTAAAATGTGGCATTAGCAGATGTTGGATGAATTTTGGCTCTGAATCCATTCACTGAAAATGCTAGGTAAAGCTCCCTTTATTCGAAACGATTAAATACACTTATTTCTGGATTTGACTTGCATCTCTGTTTTGTTTCTTTGAATTATTCGTCAAGAGTGGTTGCTGTAGCAATAGCCAGTTCTGTGATAAAATGAAGCTCATTCCAGATTCAGCTGTTAAGGCTGTATGGGGCCCTTTGGCAGGATCCAGCAGGGTGCTTATTAGAAAACACCTGCCCCTTTCTGTTTAATATTCAACACCATATTTTTGTTCTCCACAAACTCACTGGTCATCACAGGGCAAGTCTCTGGGCACTCCACTAGTTGTTGTGAATTATTCACTGCCACCCTTCTCACCTCAGAAGAGTGTGTTGTGTATCATGCTGGCACCAGAAATTCCCTAAATCCATCTTCTCTGAGATGGAAGGGAAGCTGCAAGTCATCTCCTTAATTCCATTGACAATGAAATAGTTAAATATATGAATTCACTCAAGCTCATAGGTTCTGATCTAGAACCAGAATTTCATCTGCACTGTGTGGATGCCTTTGAAAATTGAAGTAAGGGAAGAGATAGACAAATTACTAAACTGCAGTATCTCAAATACACATCATAAAGCCTGATTATGATTAGAGTTCAATTGGAGGCCAACTATATATGTAGTACGGTATAGTTCAGTTTCATTTGCCATAAGCACAGAAATCTCACCTGGATGCCAGTAAACATGCTATGCAAATTTGCCTAAATGCTGTAAAGTCCTGAAGTATTAGCAGAGCAGGATCCTCTAGCTGTATCTGAAAAGCCTAACTATGTGCAGCTAACATAGATATTAAATTGAATGCTTCTCTTACTATTATAAATGGCTGCTTTGCTGTCTTTGTCAGCAGAGTTGTGGCATTCATCCCATTGCTAAGAATAAGATGACCATCTGCATTTCTGCAGAGTGATGGCTACCCAGAGTTAGCTCAATAAAAGAAAATTATGGCTTTGTGCTTTGCTACAGCCGATAAATCACGAGCAGGTCTTGCACTGAGGCAAAAAATGAAAAATAACATTATGTGGCAAGACTCTTTATAGGGTACCAGCTGAGCAGCCACTTGAATTGTAATACCCCCAAAATGAATGTCATCCAAGTGGTAAGTAATGACCTGTTCATGAGGAGCTGAGCACACTGGGTTAATAGGGACTGGTGGATACATGTCAGGGAAACACTAAAGGTACCCTGGTAATTGTGTGAAACAGTGACAGCATGTATATGCCAGCTATGAGAGTGTTTTCCATTTTCTTCCTTCAGAATAAATCTCTTCAGTGCTAGGTCAGCATATCATTCCTCTCCCTTTCTGTAACCTGGGGTCTTCTGCAACAGCCTATTTCTTTAGCCTAAACGACTGTGTCCTGGTAATCAAAGCTGCTTGAAAGATGGCCTCAGGGACCCCTTGGAGGTGGTAGAGATCTTCTTTCTAGGGTTTGAATATGACTGGCGTTCTCTGACCATATCCATCTGTTGTCTTATTTCTCAAGTAATAAAACACTTCCTAAGTGGGAGGGACTCCAACTGAAACCTAAGGAGGAGTTTTTGGTCTCCCAAATCAGTTCTTCCTAAAGGTAGTTGATTTTCTGGTTGTGTCTGGTTGTGTTTCTTCTTTCAGTTTACTTTGAAATAAGGGGTTAAGGTTGCAGTAGTTTCTCCCCAGTTTAGTTATCCTGAGTAAGGAGTGAATTGCATGCATGGCTTTGCAAGTAGAACAAAAATATGTGCTAAATGAAGACGGAGTAAATACTATGGAAAGTGGGTTTCTAAGTAGAGTTTTGACTGTTATCTCATAAATATTCATTGGTGTCTACAATACAGTAAGGTATTTTCAAGATAGTAGTAAACTAAATTATCATTTAAAGGCTATTTGTAGCCATTTGCTTACATTAATAGCTAAAGAACTGCTTGAGGACAAATTTTGATCTGAATTTAGTAGGAATAGCTTACAGAGTCTCTGATCAAATCAGGTAAAATACAGATCCTACTGTGACTCCAGACATGCAGAACTGCACTTGCATTTATTTCTTTTTCAATTTTACAGTCTCTGCTTAAATATATGGTGATTGTCAGTCAAGAAATGCCTCCAGGTGGATTTTCCCAAAGGACGCAGCATGGTGTCAATGGGAACAGTGCTTTAGAAAACATCAGCTTGAACAAATATCAAAAAGCACAATAATCACTGAAATTCAGTTATCTAGAACTCTATTACATGTTCTGTGGGGGAAAAGGAAGAAAAGAGAGAAAATACGTTTTTGAATCTGAGATGATTATTCTTTATTGCTAATTAATAGGCGTTTGGGCTGTATGTATTCTCTGAAGGCCCACTAGATGTCAGCACACATCTAGGCTATCACAACTGGAGCAACAACCATCTGGTAGTAAAAAAAACCCTCTGCACTGGAACGATGCAATTTAGACAGCACACAGTCACTGGCTCAAAGTGTTTTGTTTGACTTCCTAAAGATTTCAGGTACCCCCACCGTAACAGTGACTGTTTTGGCCGTCAAAACAGGGGGAACTTTATCAATGTTACTTTTTGTTCTTCTTTTGCAAAATACTTTCATTGCCACATGCATTTGGTCCGTTGCCTTTCAGGAAGCACTTCTCATGTGAAAGTCTACCAGGTGCAGCTTTATGGATGGCTAATGTTTTGCTTTTATTTGAAGATTTCAAGGCCAAACTTATTTTAAACATGAATATGACAATTCTGTTTAAAGTGACAAAAAAATCTGAATAAAACTTCAGACATATTATTCATAGCACAGTATGATGTGGACTCTTCCATGAGGCAAAACCTCCCACCCCGTGTGTATTATGAGTGTGTTCAACTCACGTGTATTTCATGTAAGAAATATTCAAAAAAAAATATCACTCTATTATGCATTCAAGCTATTTAAAATGCATAGACACAGTTCACTGCTTGCACTATTTTAAAGTTAGATCAAAAACCTCCTTGATCAATTTTGCCACACAGTAGCAAGGATTAGTATTCAACCATATATATGTTCATATGCTGTGTATTCATTATTTAAAATTTATCTAGATCCACTGTCAAAACAAAGAGGAATTGGGATGATTTTGGTAGGTAATCCATTTTTCTTAACCATCCATATCTTTAGGACAACTGTGTTTTTGGAAAATTTGACATATAAACTGGAAAATCTTTGGGTTTTTTCTGATATAGTGTGTGGTCCTTAGGTATTCTAGCAACTCAGACAGTCCTACAACTGCTGCTAGGTGGAGTTAGGGGACATCATGTTCCCTCTGAATGGGGCTGTAGTGAGCTATAGTGCAACCCCTGCAGCTGATTAGTTATCAAGAAAGGGCTCCATGCTCGTTGCTCACCCAGTTTCATCAGGGACGCTCAGCTGAAGCGTGTGGGCTAGAACAGCTAACTCACCTGCAGACACCATCTGAGCTGCTCACTGAAGGGCAGGTACAGAGGAAACCCAAGGACTGGGTGTCTCAGTGGAGGGCCTGAAGTAGCTGTGTTAAATCTGGGCCCATACCACGAAGTCATTTGTCTCTTGGCCCTTGGGCCTCTAGAAATAAGGCCTTAATTTCTCTGTTGCCACTGTGGCTCTACTGTGGCAGTGGCACTGCACATATTCCTTGCACTGAATTATGGATTCCTGCAGACTCTGGGGAGCTGGAGAAAAAGCAGAGAAGGGCTTTTTGTTGGCCTGGAATGGCTTCAGCCTGTCCTCAGATGTGATCTGGCATGAGGGGTGTGATCTCATAGCAGTTGCAGCCATTCTGTTTGCATTTAGCATATTTTATTAATTCCCTGTCCCAGCATCTGCCAAGGATCTGCAACTCTGTGTGTTTTCAGCACAGCAGAATATTCAGCAGGTTTCCAGGCTAAAGTGCATTGCCATAACCAGCCTCTCCCACGATGTCAGTCAGAGCACCAGTATGTGTGAGGAGGCACCTCACCTTGCAGTATTTCAAAGCTGATAAGGAGCTGACCAAATACAAGAGGAGGAGAGATGCAGAGTAAGGGATAGCTTGGATTCAAGAGTGAGACCAAGTCTGCCACCAAATCTTGCTCACAGAAAATACATCCTGCTGAACTAGAAACTTGAGTGACCTCATTCACACTGTGCTTAAGGCAGGTTGCCTAGCAGCAGAGATCTTAGGAGAATTTAGCCACAAACAATGTCTTGCTGTCTCATCTGTTAATAAAATTTAAGATGCATTGGAATTTCCATGCCAAAGGTGGAAGACAGCCCCTCTGGATCACACACAAGCAAAACATTGCAAACCTAGGTAGGCTGGCTTTATTGTTCTTGGAAAATGAAGACTATTTTGATTGTGCTTGACAACTCATCTTTTTCTAATGTAAAATAAGGGAATTAATCTTGTTTTAAAAACAGATCGCTCTGAATTCTGAGTATCTGAGCAGGTTAAAAGATGCTGATAAGTGGGAAGGAGCTGAGGAGGAGTAATACTTGGTTTAGAAGTAAATTTCATTGTGACTATTTGCTGATTTCCTATCATGGGAATGCTTGAGATGTCTGTGAGGAAACTGGATGAATAAATGTGAGTGTTGGAGTTTATTAATACTATGTAGGCCTGGGATAAAATCAGTGAATTTTATAATTTTCCTGATTTGGAAACCTGATCCAAATGGCTTTTTTTTTTTTTCCTTAGTACAACCCTGTGCATCTCTGATGCAAAGCAGAGGCTGATTGTCAGCAGTGTTAATGAAGGAATGACAATATCCCTTTAGCTGGTCATTGAATGAGAAGAGGTTCAGCAAAGGGGAAGTGAACCTTGCAGTTTTCCAACATATTCAACCTTCCCTATTACTACAGCATCAGTCAAGGATGAACAGGCAAGTTTTTGGCTCACCATTGAGCATTCTCTTTCTCAGATTTGAGCTTTCTCCATGGATGTCTTACTTTTAAGGAAAGTTTTTTGGTTTTTCAGATCTTAAAATCAGAAAGACAAAGAATGGCCAAGAATTTTAAGTCTGGTAAAAGGTAGAATGGTAATTTTCAGTGTTAATGCAGTACCTGGAAACATTTTCATTTCTGTTTGGTTCTAGAAGATGGGCTATGGCATCTACTGGTGAAAGCTTGCATATCTTTCCTGCAGTCTATGCAGGTTATTAAAATTGGAGGCTAATTTGGCTGAATAGCTCTACAAACTATTGCAGTGTGATATAATACACACATATACATTGTTTCTTAGTGTTGTTTTGGACCATAAGAGCATTCCTCAAAAGTAGCATACTCAAAATCTGTTCACATCTGTCCCCATCCCTGAATTAGGCCTTCACCTTGTGGAGGATCTGTACATTGTTACTTGTTAGCCCTTCCTTGGTACTCAAGAGTTGTGTTCAGCTTTGTCCTATTCTAGTGGGTAATTGTTGGTTGAAAATAAAAAAAACCTGAGGTTTTCAGTCACTATGTTTTGCTCCTTAGAGCAGAAAAATATCTTCCTTCCTGAAAGAAAAAGATAGTAGCAACTGATTTCACATGTCTAATAAGACAGAAATTTTTAATCTCCAGTTCAGACATTGAGTATAAATACAAGTTATAAGCTGTGTGGGGATCCGTTTTGTCCAGTATCTGATATCAGTTGTTTTTCCTGCTCTAGCTCTATTTTTGCTCCTGGAGGGATCAAGAAAAGATAATTTTGTAGTATTTATTCATGATGCTGGACACTGATTCAGAGAAATAAGGTACACTTTTCTAACAAAGAAGATAATCAACCACTGTAAATAATTTATGTACAATAGTAGTGGATTCTTAACATTTCTAATTTAAAAAATCAGTATTCAACCTTTTCATTTGAAAGATTTGTTAAATTTCAGGTGCACACAATCATTGGACTTGATGCAGGAATTAGTAAATGGAAATCTTATGGCTTTTAATATTTTGAAATTCATTAATCATTAATCCAAAATAATCAGTTTATTGCTAAGAGAAAGTAGTCTAATAACAGTGTCAGAGCACAGTCCTTGCTTCTCTATCCCAAAACCTTTCTAAAATGGAGTAACAGAATCAGAGATGTATCGATTAATTCTATATTGGTTTTTTAAATGAGACCCTTTCTCTATGTAGATTATGTCCTCTCTCAATTTATAGCATTTCACTGCTGTATGACTCTCACCAAGAGGCTTATTTTCTCCAAGTAAGACTGCTTTTATCAGCTATCCATCATGACCACATCTTTTCAGACTGGACATTTTGGGGATGCTATGTGCTGCCCTGTGTAACTCTAAACCCTGAATCTTGGTTCATCATGACAGTCATGGGCTTGGAGTGCTTTTGTGTCCTGAGCCAGCACAGGAACTCTGTGAGCTGAGTGGCTGCACTAGTAAACCCCTAGTTATGCATTCTGCAGTGGTACATGATGAATCAGACAGAATGAAGCTGACCATTAGAGTGCATTTGATGTTAATTGAAGCCCTGACTCATTCATTTGCATTTTTCCTTCCTACAAAGAATATTTAAGTAAGACCCTTTGCTCCTTATAAGGTCTTTAAATCTGAGTCTAGCTACGTATCTGAGAAGCTACTGATACCAATTCTTGATCAGAAGATCTGGCATCATGGACATGTACAGCAAATTGAAATCCAACTTGAAAGCTGATCAGGGTTTTTGGGCAGTCTGCCCTTTCTGTAGCACACTTGTGGGATACTATGGCCACTGCTTACTCTGCATCTCTTTGTCCAGGACCTACTCCTCAGTCTATTTACTCATCATGAACCCACACTGCTAAAGTGAAAGGCAACCAAAGACAATTTTTCACTTTTCTCCTTTTTTTCGCCCTCTGCTTAAAATTAACTAAAGAACAAGTTGCAATAAGCACATCACTTGCCTTGTTAGTGTAAATACATCCAGCAAGTGACAGTCCTGGGCTCATTTGCAATTTGAATTGACCAGGTATCTGAAGGATAGAAAGAAAAATATTGCAGAACAGTGGCAGAATTAATTGTATGTTACCCAGCAGGCAGGGTCCAAATAAAGGTCCTGTCTCCACAAGGCAGGAATGGATTGGCTAGAATTCCCTACATATGAAAGCCTTGCAACAACAGAATGTCATTATAAAATGTAACCTTTTTTTATAGCCTAAGAAAAAGAAATCCTGTGGTGTTGTGTAGTAAGGATATAATTTTCAACCAAGTTTTGCAGCTTGCTTAAAGGTTCTCCACAAGAATTTTTCCACTTTTCTATTAGATTCTAATGGACTATAAAAACTGGGGATTAATTTGGCCCATTAAATGCCTAAAAGATTAACACTTTCCTAATTTTTCTAACAATTTAGAAGTGAATTATATAGTTGCACTGCAATCATTCCACTTAATTTTACTTTTCATATAATTTTTCTCCCAGCATTAATTTTGTCCCTGTTGCAGCATTCAGCTGAGGACATACCTCACAGCAGTCCATTATCTGACCAGTCGAGCCTGCAGAAGCAGGGAAACTTACTTAATTGGAAAAATGCACTGATGCAGAAAAGGTACACGTAACTTCTTGCACCAGCTATACCTTTTAAAAATGCATCGTTACAAAGATGACAAACTGCCATCAGTTCTTTGATCTGAAAGATTTTCGGGAGCTGCTGGTGTCAGAAAGTAGGACTGAAGCTGAAAATTCCTTTCATGTCATATAATGGAATAGATGTGTAAAGAATGACTGCACTGGGAAGCACCAGGTGAGAATTTTTAGAAGCTCTTCAAAGCCATCAATGAAATCTGATTTAAGAGTCCCACTTCATTCTCCACTTACTAGTGTTCTCCAGGTAGACTGTATTCCAATGTGCTTCACAGAGTTAAATAATATAGTTACCTGGATAAATAACAGTAGAAGGAGTAGTCAGGCACAACAAATTATAGACTTGGGGAACGGCTGTTTTCAGCTGAGATTTAAAATGAAATGGCAAAATTACAGTGCATTATTCTACTCCACAGTGGCCAGAGAATTTCGGCAAACTCCACCACACCTGAAAGCTGTCAAATAATAAGCAAAATTAATCAAAGACAAGAAGAGTGGCTGGAAGATTCCAAGGACCTGAGCCCTACTGACACAGCCTCTATTGAAAATGAACCTCGCTGACAGCGAATCAAATGTAATATGACATTAATTTTCTTCTTTCTGACCTTGCTTGACTGAACATGCTGGAGCACTTAATTCTTTATGCTCACATCAGAAGGACCTAAAGGGAGAACCTGGTGGGAGCCAAGCCCTTCAGTGGCCTGTCCAGTAGCACAGTGTGTGAGCTTGGGCAGCTCATTCCTGGAGCAGAGTTCAAAGTTTGACAGTCCTTGGTGGTTGGCAATTTTGAACTCTTTTTCTTGATCCTGACATCAGAGCAGGTTTCCAAGTCACCAGCTGCAAAACCAGCACTCCTGTGGAGGTGAAAAGAGCAAACCTCAGCCTGAAAAATACAATGGAAATATCTCAGTTTACACCTACTGAGAAGAGTGATAAAGGAGCTGTAGCTGATCAGATTCTGTATTCTTAGCTCAGTCACAAATCATAATCAGAGACAGTTTTAACATTTTGAATAGTATGGGGAGAAAAAGATGGAGATACATGCCATAATATATCATTTGAAAAGGGCTTGTAGGCATAGTCATCAACTGTTTAAAGATTTCACCATTCATATATCTTTTTTAACAGACTGTTTCTTTCAGAACCTGTACTCTTTAGGTTTGACACGCTTCAGGCAGAGAGGTGATACAACTAAAACACCATATCCCAAGCCTGAAGAAACACAAATAATGCAATAAAAGTTGCACACATTCTACCACCAGCTCATTTTTTTACTGCAGAAATGTTGATTTAGTTAGATCCTTAACTGTCTTTTCCCTGTAGTATCCTCAGCATCCCAGTAACAAAAAGCCATCTGCTTTTTCCAGCCTCCATTTAACACCCAAACAGGAAGAGTCATGCTGTGCCCAGCATTATTTGCACTCATGAGGAAGAAATGGGAATATGTTCAATGCACTTTTTAGGGTTTGCCTAACAGCTTTGGAAATCAGTGGCAAGATTCACCCTGATGTTAGGAGCTTGTACATATATATATTGCTCATCTAAAATACCATATTTAAGGTGCTCCCCATAGATTTCTCCTTCTACCACAATAAAACCCACAAGATGCACTCCACAGAAATTTGGAGGGATAAATGTCTCACTCCAGGTATGCTCTGTGGTCATTTTAGAGCTTGATAAACGTTGAACAATGCAAACTAATCTGCAGTTATTTTGTGGGAATAGTTATTATGTTAATACTAAAGACTCCTATGGGTGAAGGATATAAATGTTACACTTGATGAGGATTTGAGAAGAAACCTATCTTTGTTAAACTTAGTGAGTTGATGTTAATGGCATTCTGGGAATCAGAATTTGTGGAAAGGAAAAAAGGATCCTCTCTATCTGGATCTTCTGCATCTGTAAATGTTCACTTGTGAAAAACACTCACCATTTGAGATGCTCTGCTTTGTCATTCCTGCAGTAGAGCCTTACTTACTTAGGCTTAATTAATTTTTGGTTTAATCTTTCTGTGCTTGAAGATACATGGATTTAATTTTTCTCATCATCCCACCCACTTATGCCACTTATGTCAGGTTTGAATATGAAAAAGAAATCAGTGTTGTACAAAAGAGATACAGCATAATGACAAAAAATTACTGTGCAGCAAAGGATTTATTTATTTATTTTTAAAATATTAGGGCTCAAAGGATGACTGTTTTGCAGAAACATGTTTAAAATTACTACAAGATAAACGCTCTGCTCAGGAAAATGACAGAATGCAATTGGAATCAAAATGATAATTTCAAGGGGATAAAAATCACAGCAGTGCTAAATGGAAAGGCTTGATGAATTTACAAGGAAACTCATTAGCCATATACTGTCTGTCTGACATTGTTTCTCATTGCCAGTATCTCAGAGTCTAACATCAGACAGATATAAAGAAATGGAAAAGATTTGTAATCCATGCATTTTGAGGATCAAGTGGGTCTACCAGAGGAGAGAGAAAAAACAGGTAGGTAAGTGTTCCACAGAACTGGTAGCTGAAAATAAGTTTTTAATCACCATCTGCTGGCAAGCCCACTGTTGAAATACATGTGGTGGTAAACATTTTGGAATCCATAAGTCTTTCTGGTCTGCCTTCCTAAAAATTAAGGAAAACAATTTTGATGTGTGTTTCATTGGTGAGCATTGTTTCACCCACAAAGTCATCTGCTTGATAATGTTGTCTTTGCCATTGCTGAGTGCCTATGAGAAGTGGATCTAGCCATGGAAGTGTGTAGAGGAAGAGAGGGAGAGATGTAGGGCAAAACTTGAACTACACTTATATGTACGACATGTATAAAGCCTAAATTCTCTCTGACATTGCCCTACAATTTCAAATTCTTTGAGGTGAGTAATGAAAAGTTGGTGAGATTGGCTTTTTCCCACTGTGAAGCTTGCAGGGGAGTGACTGTGAGGAGAATAAGACCCCGTTTTTTTGTCTGTGTTGGTGGTAATAGTGGGAGGATATATCTCTTCAGAGGGCCATGATACTGTAGGTGATGGACCTGAACACAATGCTCATTGAAGCTTATCCAAAAGCCCTGTTTGTCAAAGACAGCCTGTTTGCAAATATTAAATGTACATTGAAAGTACAGCTGTGAAAAACCTGTATTTTTAGCAACAGGAAAGCAGAAGAGAGAGCTGCATTACCAAGACATAATATATGTACTATATACTTCTGCAATGGATTATTATTTTTTGAAACTGCTGCAGAAATTGCATGTTACCATGACTGAAAAGAGAGTGCTTTTTAGAATGTTTACATTGGTAGATAAAGGTTCTAGTCCCAGCTTTTACATGAAATTAAAATGATCTTATTTCCAGTAGTTCTTAGCCTCCCCATCAACACGGAATTCGCTTTTAGATTGTTTTTCCCTCTTTTAAAATTGATAACCTAAAAAGATCAAAGATTTCTGCAGGAGTTCAGGAAATAGACACCTACATTTATTTTTACTTCTGTGAAAACTGAGTCAGATGAGTATGTTAGTCTGATTTTCTAAGGGCTCCACTCAATAAGATGGATGTCAGCATATGAAGGAAACAAGAAACAAAAGTCTTCTAGGACATCAATAAGCTAAGTTTCTGGATTTGCAGTAGAATACCAAAGTTTCTTTCACCTAATATTTTATTCTCCTCTCTATATTTCCCTCAGTAAGAAGATGGCATCCTGTGGTATACACAAAAATAACTAAACCAAAGAACTACTGTGAATTGTTTAAAAGTTCCCAACTCTGATTTCACAGTTATCAGGTATGGATAATTTCATGGCCCTTTGAAGGCTAAGGATGGAATGTGCAATCTGGGTGCTGATGTTACACAGACATTAATTGGTTGAATGTGTTGCCAATGCAAGCTTGAGTTTTCATAATGGTGCTAAAATCCAGGCTCAGGGAGGGGGAACACTCAAGAAATCAAACTGACAGTGTGTGAGAAACCCCACATCATCAAGAAAAGCTGCTGTAGCAGAGCAAGCAGGCCAAC
Source organism: Chaetops frenatus (assembly GCA_013400775.1). Classification (NCBI taxonomy): domain Eukaryota; kingdom Metazoa; phylum Chordata; class Aves; order Passeriformes; family Picathartidae; genus Chaetops; species Chaetops frenatus. Next base: position 224,763 of record VZTR01002267.1, on the reverse strand, counting down.
ACGATTCCAGCTCCTGGTACTGCTCACTGGTGTCCGCTGGAATGTGTCAAATGACTGTATATGAATGGGCTCCAGTGGGAGGGATGGCCTTTTCCTTGCAAATATTTCTGCAGCTCTTAAGTTGCCCCGCAGCAATAACAGTTGGCTTTTTTTAGAACACTGCCTGATTCATTGGCAACCTTTAGCTATTTTATTGATTTAGCATTTCTTCAGAGATGCAGTGAAATATATGACCCGTGGACAATGTGATTTTTTTGAAAGCCAATGCTGATGTCAGGGGTATGTTGTCTGGTTCAAGCTCTGCTGCCTCTGGAGTTCATTAGAAGTTGTTTTAAATATGCTTTCTACTCTGTTTATGAACTATATTTCTTTTTCCACACTTGGTAAGGGTGCTGTTTCACGCTACCTTTGGTGTGTATTTCAAATCCTCTTGCTGAATTGAGTCATTTCATGGTGAAGTAAGTGGAATGTAAGAGAAATATGCCATGATTGTGATACTGTGGCTTAGTATAAAAAAACAATAAAGAATGAGGAACAGGTTGGGAGGACTTTTAGAATCCATTTTATTTATTCCTTGAAAGTAATGAAGCAAAACGTTTATTGTTTGTGTCCTCTGAATGTTAATCTGCTTAGCAGTTGGAATCACAGTGAAAGGTGATAGCAGGCTCTGATGGAATTGTGTGTAGCTCATCTGAACAAAGGCTTGTTGGCAAGTTACTGAGTCAGAAGCTAATGAGCAGGCAGGGCTGGGATCTGGGGTGTGGTGAAAGTGAGTTCACCACACAAGGATTTTAGGAATAGAAGCACAGACCTGAACAGCCAAGTTTATGTTGAGACGTGGGCAGGTTAATTGTGAGAGCTTCTGGGCCTGCAGCAGCCACTCCTCATCATTTGATGCCAGTGTCTAAATGTAGCTCTAACTTGGGGTTTCTATTTCTGAAAACTGGCCTAAGTCTTTGAGGGTTTATAATTGTGCTGCTAGGGACAAAACATAGCACCACAGAGATAAAGGTATTCACTGTCCTCTGGCAGATAACTTTGTAATACCAACTTGTCAGGCTGAGCATCCTTCAGCTCCTGTACATCTGTACCTATCAAAAGAAGATTTGATTGAAGGAGGTCCTACTTTCTCCCTCCCCTTCCTTATACTTACTTTATCTCTCCAGAAATCCCCACAGGTATTATCAATGCAGTTGCTGCTGCTCAGCTGCTGTTGCTGCACCGTTCCCATTCTTTTCCACTGCAGAGATGGAACAAGACCCTTGATAAGCTTACAGTTGCTTCTAGTCCACTGAAAGCTTCAGCCAAGAAGCTCAGAGACCACGTAGTATGACAGCACCACTCCACACCATGCAGGGCATAGCTCAGTGACAGCGCTGAATAAGCGGGAGAGAAGCCTGGAGTTGATGCATCTGGATTTGGTGGCAGAGGCAGTAACTGTTGTTTCTACACATGATTAGCAAGATGTGAAAATGGCCTCATCTAGAAACACAGGGATTTCCAAAACTGATGGGTCAGTTTCATGCTAGAGCCAGTGACAGTGTAATACAGAGTGAAAGCAGCTGGCCTTTCCAAATTCTGTCATGAGCTGTAAATAAGTGTCCCTCTTCCCAAGTAAACAGACCTACTGTAAAAGCTTCTCTCTGTGGAACTTTAAATAGCCAGGGCTGAAATAAGTCCAGTGTCACTCCAGGTTTGTGCTGATGCATAGAATTACACTGGGATGGAAATGCCATGGTGAACCAGACTGGAGCACAAATGGTTGTGACTTCTTCATGTTTGCCTAAAGCTGAGTGATAGCTGGTCCTCCAGAAAAGCAGAGTGTAAGTGCCATATTCTTCACCTGGCTTCCTGCAGTGGCCAGCTTTTGTGGCTGGTGAGGACTCCTACATTGAATGACTGGTGTTGGTGGGTGGATTAGATTTCCCAAAAGAAAGTCTGATGAAATGAAAGCTGCAATCCCTCCCCGTCCCTCCCACCAGCACAGGCCACAAAATTCAGGCATTTGTGATTGTGATTGGCAGTGGGTTTTACAGACTCTCAGGAGTCGCTCAGAATTTGTCTGAGGACCCCTGCTGATATAGGCATCCTCTTTCTCTTCCTAAAATAATGGGGTCTTAGATTTGATTCTGATGTTTTAATCTCCAAAGCAGAGAGCAGTGAGAGCAATAAAATTTAATCAACAGAGCACTTGTTTTATCAAGTAAATGGATAATTGTAACATTTGACATTCTTATGAGGCTCTATCTCTCAAACATTTGCCTAATTATCTCCCCCCTTTAAAGATTCTGTTCAGATTTCTGTTTAGCAGTTCACTGCATAATCAGATTCAGCTTTTCTGAAACATTTTATTGTTGTTTTTGTTGTTGTTATGTAGTGCATTCTCTTGGAAATGTCAAGTATGTTGTCAAATATTGTACTAATTTCAGTTTTCCTTGTCAGAGGCCTGGACTTTATTAAGAAAATACATACTGTATTTCCATTCCAGTAACCAGCTCCATCCTAAAGAGCAATGGCATCGCTCAGTTGAGACATTGAGAGAATTTCTGTATAGTTAAAGGGACCCTCCTAAGATGCCTTTTAACTCTATTTTGTGTGTTCCTTGGATCACCCATTTAGAGCAAAGGGTGTTCTAAATGCATTTCATTCCAGAAGCATGTTTTTGGCAGTACATCTGTGTCACCTGTCAGAAGTGAGGCTTGCATTAGGCTCCCTTCTAAGTTAATGGAGGAAGAAATGTCTCCATGAGGTAACTCATCTCCACTGTCTGCAATTACTAATCTTATGGTGAGTGGAATTTCCCTCTGAAAACCCTGCTTCTCCCAGCTGATGGAGAAACTGTAGAAAAGGGCCTAGACCAGACATTCAAGACCCACACAGCAAAAATTATGTAAAATTAGGTCTAACTGGGGGAAGTGTCATTCTGTACCTGACAAGTTTTTGCAGGTTTCAAAAGTGACAGGAAAAATGCATGGACTAAAAAAATAAAAATCCATCACCGATAGTTCAGCAAGCTGTATATTGCTAATGGTTTCCCTCCACTTTTAGGTGGTTTCTCTACTTCTTAACTCTGTTCTTATTGTCTTCCTTAAACCTCCAGTTCTGGCCCCTGTCAGAGAGAGGATTCCAGCAGGAAGGACCTCTGGACACACCTGCCATCAGCTGCTACTACATTTGTGAGCTCTGCCTACATGGAACATTCCTTAGTGTTCCCCCAGGTGTAGTTACAAGGGATGGATGTTATGTGTGTTTGGAGAAAGAGTACAAGGACTCTGTATGATCTGAGCTCCCTTTCTGCTTCAAATAGTCCATAGACCACATGCCAGCCCTCAGAGTGAAGCTGGCATTGACTCCACAAAGGGAGCTGGTTTCCTGAATGGATGAGAAAGGAGGTGGCCAGCCAAAAAATAACTAGTTTAAAAACTTGTGAATGGAGAATGAAAGGCACAGATGTGTAAAGGAATACTTGTATTATAGGACTAGACAGACATCAGTGAGAGTGTGCCCTATCATACCAAGGTTATAAGCCCCTGCTTACATGCAAGACAGATCTATTTTGTCTGGCTCAAACACTGACAGTTCAAACTCCCTCTTAATTGCAAGATTTATGCCTTTGCCTTTATCCAAAGAAATGAAAGAGTAGTTCAAGCTCTCAAATTCCCTTGTTTTTGTTCTTGTTACCATAAAGGTAAAGATGCCAGTTAGAGTTGGTCAGGCATTTTTATAATTAAAGCTTTAAAACTTAATAGTGAAGAGAATGTTTTACACTTTGGCACTTTTGGTTGCTCCATCAAATATTTTTTGTTATCTTTATAACAATATGAATGTAGTGGGGTGCTGAAATACTTCAGATAATTTGTCCTCGGGGTTTACTCCTCTTGATCTCTGTTTTTGTTTTAAAATATTGTTGTCCTGTGGTGCAATGGTTTATGAAGTTTCAGCAGTGTCACCCAGCAGTGCAGAGAGTAGTCCCAAGTCCTCCACAGGATAAGGAGTTACAGGTGTATGTTATGTGTGGGTGGCACTCCTCTGAATCTGCCAGCATGTCTGTCATTTGTCCCAGGGCCAGTGGAGAGGAAGGATGGCTCATTTAGCATACTGATGGCAGGGCAACTGGAGCTCTTCACTCATTCAGAACCTGATTTTCTTTCTTGTACAGCTCACCAATCTATCAGAGAGATTTCATGTTGAGGTTTCTTTCACAGCTTCCCATTTACTTGAATTTATCTTTAAACACACCAGGAAACATTTTGGTCCGGTCCCGCTGGTTTTGGTGGGAAGAATCACAAAGTGAAGAAAATAACACCTCTTCTCTTGCACCTCTGACCTGTTAGATTACCTTGTCCTTTCTCCTCCTCCTCCTCTTGCCTCCTTTTGACACTCACTCAGGTGTTCTTGCTAGCGTTCCATCTTCCCAGCGTTCCCACAGGTGCCTCACGTGCAGCGGGTGCCCACCTGGGGGTGGTTTGTGCCCGAGGTGTTTGCTCGCTGCCCGGTGCCTCCTGGCAGGTGGAGCCCCTTCCTCAGAGGGAGGTGAGGGGAAGCACTGCTGTCCCTGCACACAGGGATCAGTAATTTCCTTACCAGAGGAGCAGTGGCTTTAGTGCTCCTTCATTGCCTGCCTGCTGAGACCGACAGTTCAGATTATTGTGTACTTGCAGGGAGACGTGGGAAGAACATAACAATTTCCCTGTGCTTTGGAGGTTACTCCTTTTACATCTCTGATTCCACCAGATAGTCATGACTGTTTATATGAAGAGAATAAATAAATATGTGTTTGTTTTGAGAAACATGTTTCTTTTGAGAATACATCATCGTAGAATAGATTTAATTTCACTGTAACATTATCAACATTGATAGCAAATATCTTTAAGGCAGAACAGAAGGGTAATGTATTTCTTCTTTTCTTCTTATCATCTTTGTATTGTTTTTCCTTCAACTTAATCCTGCTGCTGCAGTCTGAGAACCTCTATGCAAAGCACAAAGACAACTTAGGGTCTCATCAGTTACTCATTGCCTTGCAAAACTGGATTTTAATGGGTTCTTGATGTCACATTGGAAAAATATTCTTTTGGGCTGTTCCATGACAATATTATTTTCATATACAAATCCTTGAAAAAATTGTGCTTGCATGCTGATTGGATCAAAAACTGGATCTCACTTTTAGAAGATCTATGAATCTTTTAAGAATGCTCCACTACAAGCATTGATTATGTTCACATGTCCAGCAAAGTTAGCATAACTTTCTGAATTAAACCAAATGAGGGATCTCTCTTTAATGGCCCTTTTTTTTTTTTTTTAAATAGCACCAGTAACACATGACACTTTTTGGATAGTGTGTTTCTGCTCTGTTTCACCTAAGCAGTGAAATGGAATAGAAAGGAAAATCCTCAGGAGTAAATACTAAAAAATCCACATGGCTTTTATGGCTGTGCCTAGCAAGCAGTGAAGAGGCACAGCATGAACACACTTACCAGGAAGTATCATGTACACTAAGGGCACTTCTCCAAGAGTGCAGGAATTCACAACACCTCTCTGTTTCACTAAAATCCTTCATTAAAATAAATATTTTTTTGCTTACCTGTGGCACTTCTGCAGTTTTTTAGAAAAGTGTTCATATTTATCCTAAACTCCTGGGAGGAAATTCAGCTCCATTCATGAGCCAGGAAAAGGTATATACAACCATTATCTCTCACTTATAGCCTTGTTTTGAAGGTTTGAGTGCAATTTTCTACACAGAGATGAATTTCATTCTCCAGTAGTTCTAAGTATGCTGTTAAAATTTGCTATATGTCACACTAAAAGGACAGCTCATCTCATGATCCCTGTCCTTAACCTTTTGTTACACATACACCGCCTATAAAATATCTTTATCCAGAGCAGAATTACATCCTGCTTGCTTCCTCCTTCCTTCAATGATAAATAGGTCATATTTGGTTGGTAAGAACAATATTTGAATTTGAGATTAATTCAGCAAATACTGTTGGCTGGGAAAAAAAAAAAAGAGAGAAAAAATAGATGGAAATGTTGACAAGAATTTTTCTAGTATTTTCCAAACATGAGTATTTTCGGTATTAGAATCACAGAATCAGAGAATCATTAAGATTGGAAAAAACCTCCAAGATCATCAAGCCCAACCATTAACCAGAGACTGAATTCAGAAGGGAACTTACAACAATAAAGAAAGGGAAGGTGTCATCCCATTCTCCATTAATAGCCCAAAATCCAGTGGTCTTTGCTTGGACCTTAGATGAGGAAGTGTTAAGTCTAGGCTCAATCCAAATTAGGGCAGTGGTTCTCACATCTTGGAACAGGACTTGTTATCCATCTCTAGGATGGTGTGTATTGACTCTTCCTGACATAATATTTTTATTGCACAGTGATACAGAAGCATTTATTGGAGCAGATGGGCCAGATATCTTCCTTTATAAAAAAGTCTGAAGCTATCCAGAGTGATTCTCACTGTCCCTCTCTGGTCAAGGTAATATTTGGATATGGTTTATGTTAAAGATAATAATCAAATTGAAAACAAATAGGTTAGTGTTAAAATATTTTTCCATTTCTTGGTTTGGCATCTGAAACAGAAAAACTGGAATTTCTTTCAGTTTTATTCCTAACTGGGAAAAGCTTCAAAAAAATATGCTTTTAGTAATGTGCATATTGATTATTATGTGCAGTGTTAAGTGTCAGAGCAGGAAGCTTTAAGCAGGCTAAACAGTGTAGACTATATTATGCAAACATGGCTGTTGCAGTTGCGAACCCCCGCCAAAGGTAAAACGGATGTAAAATCTTATAGATGTTTTATTAACAAGATATACCTGAATCACCCTAATGAATTGCAGGGATAACTGAGCCTGTAAAAATTTTCTGTGAATCCTTTCCCAGTTTCCAGGAACCTGAATGCTGGAAACATACCAATAGGTAGACCTATTAAAATGCCTAATCTAACCAAGTATAAACAGCCCTCAGCTGTAGGGTCAGTGAAAACTCTGTTACTAAAACAACAGGCTGGAGGGATGACCATTAATATATAACTAACTGGTCATTCTCTGCTGAGCTGTAGCCTCTTTTCTGGTTTGTCAAGGATAAGATTGAATTTAGCGGCCAAGGAATGGATCTGGTGATGATAATTATTGGAAAACAGCAGTGACATTTCCTTTGTAACAATTTTACTACGGGGTAACATTTTTCAGGTTCCCAAGAAGCATTCCTTTTCACATAGAACTTATTTTTGTTGCATAATCAATATTTTTCATCTTGTGGCCATGGAAGTTTGCTGAAGTAGGACAAGTTACATGGCTTTTGCATTTTTTTGTTGCCAGAGGAACATATCCTGGAAGATCCTTGAAAGTGTGTTCCTTAATATAGGCTGAATTTCCCTCTACCTCTGGCATTTGCAACACTATGTCCCATTTATTATGTTTAAAATTAAACTTCTTCTATTGTTTTGGTAGCATGACCCAGATCTCTTATAAGATTTCCCAACACACAAGGTATCCTCTTATTAACAGATGTTTCAACTATCTTACACCAGCTTCTCCTTCCCTGCCTCAGGAAACAACATTAAGGGCTTCTGCTCTAATTGTTACCATTTCCACTGGGTTGCTAAGAACATTCTACATGTAGGCTGTCATTTCTTCTTTGCTTGCTTTTTCCCTCTCTTTCCCCCCACTTTGTCTCCAAGTCCATTTGTAATATATTTGTGGAGTTGCCCTTCAGCTTCATTAGAGCATTGATTTTTTTTTTTTCTTTGTATTTTTTTGGTTAATTTATCTAATTCCCAGTCAAATGAGGACATGGTACTTGTAAATCATTTAGTTCCTCATTAATCTCTTCCAGTGCTGGTTCCATTTTTCAGCTGCCTTCCAATTTACTGTATCTAGCGAAAAATATCCTCTGTTCCCATCACTTGTCACAAGTAATGTCACGGTTGCTGTGGATTCATTGGCCTGAATAATCAACATGATTTTTTTTATTAGAAATCAAAATATTTGCTGCAGCTGTAGAAAGCCACATCTTTAATCCCATGCAAGGAAGTTCACTAAATGAAATGCAATAAACAGAAGATCTAAAGCTTGCCCTGTTACTTTGTGCCAAGTCTTATTCATTAGTTTTTCTTTAACAATAGCTGTAGAATTTTAAGATGCAGCTTAGAGCAGCAGAAATCCTGAGAACTGCATCCTTATGCCTTGATACCTCACTGGCAGAAATCCCATTGAGACGGGAGGAATAAGAACTTCAGCATTCACTTGAGAGTAGCAAGTATCAGCTTAGCCAGAACCCACAAATAAAGAATTCTCTGCTCCTACCCTCAACTATAAAACACTGGCATCACATTGGGCTTACAAGCTGCTTATAGGTAGATTGGCAGCACAGGCAGGGTGCCTGTTCATATAGCAAAACAGCAAGAAGATAATTTTCTTCTGAAATGGAACAGTGCTTTTAAGGGTAGTGGGTGATACTCCCCCTTTCTGGTCAGCACCAAATGCTGCCCTAGCATAGTAAGAAGGAGAATTAGACTGAATTCCCTACTGAAGGGAAGGGCTGTCATTGCCCATAACTGTTACATCGGTTTTATTGTTGAGGCAGAATAGGCCTCACCCTTAGTGTTCCTTGGACAAATCTATCCTTCAGCTGTATAAGACTTGACTCGTGTTCCCTAACCTGCTCTGTACTCTTAAATAGCTTTTCAAAGTGGCTTTCCCTGCATTTCAGATATTTGCAGTGTATTTCAGTGTGAGCATGTATACACTTTGTGATCTTTAAGACATTAATCTCAATCACTGTTATTATCTTATTTTGAAAAGAGGCAGATTTTACCAGTAGACTCTTGATGTTTTCCGTAGTCTTTGTGCAACAGTCACTGAAAACATCTTCAATGCCATGGTTGTTTTAATTGCCATCCAATGACTCATCTTCCTCTGGCTGTAATGGGATTTAAGCAGCATTTAATGTTCTCTGCCATGTATGGGGTAATTGCTTGGACAATAGAATGATAAGCACCTTCAACTTACTATAGATAGAGATGTTAGACTGATGGGAAGAATTAAAATTCGTGGGCATTTTGTATCTGAGACATCAAATAACAAGCACTGCCTTTTCAAGAATAGAAGTCCTGCATAGGCAAAATCAGGCTACAGTGTTTCTTCATGTGGCAAAAATATCAGAGGAGGTGGAAGAAATTGGTATAGCTTTGTTTGTAAAATGTATACTGGTTAAATTGCTGCCCCTTGCTGATCTGTCTAATCCTTTTAATGAGGCTAGGTAAGCAAAAAGGAGACAGTAATGATGCTGATGACTCAGAGATTTCTCTGTGTGGAAGAAAACAAGCAGAAGATGATTGTCTAAACAGAACAGCACAGTGACTCTCCAGGTGTGCTTTGCACCTGTAAAATGGTTGCTGGATGGCAAACTAACCAAGCTCAGAGGCTCCCAGTGTCCCTGGCTACAAGTGCTAGAATACAAATTCGAACATTATTTGATTTGCTGTGTTTCAGCCACCCTTCATCTTGCAGGATGCATTTTTCTTAAGCCTAGATTTGTGTTGGTCTTTTATGTTTGAAGAATGAGGCAGCAGCAAAACAGCTCAGAGGCAGTAACCAACCCACAGAGACACTGGGGCATTTTGTTCTGCTCTGATGAATGGAATTTAACTCATCTTTCTCACTGAAACTGCCCTTTTCTGAGGACAAGGGATGGTATTTCTTTTACACTCCGTCATCCCTCTTTTTTTTTTTTTTTTTAATAATGAAAGATTTAAGGGGTATGCTTTGTCTTCAACAATTCCCCCATGTGAAGTTCTGGGATATCTTCCCTTCACCAGTGTTGACAGTTTATTGTAACTTTCCATTGCAAAATTTGCAATCATTCCTGTTGACCTGAGACTGCAAATTCCCTGGAGAGAATCTTGACCACTAGATGACAGAGTTAAGTTACTTTGCTTCACTCAATGAGCTTTTAATTTTTCATGCAAATTGAAGCTAACTCAGCCAGAGAGATTGTAAGGACTTCTGGCCCATAAAACAGGCAAGCACTTGAGGTAAGAGAAGTTTTCTTGAGGGGCCATTTGAACCCCATCAGGCAGAATTTACCACTAGATTGTGGTACAAAAGGGGGAGCAGTAGTTTGTCTGTTATCTGTGCTTTCAAAGGCAGGAATAACACTCCTCCTTAAGACTTGCTGACTGTCCACCAGCTGGATCACCCCTCAGATGGAACAACTGGGCTGCCAAGTGATGTTAAGTATCTGTGTGCATGGCCAGAAGTATTCCAGAGACTCAGGGAACTCTCTCATTTACTCTTGAGTCCCTTGAGGGAATTCAGGGTTTACATGCCAAGAGGGGAAGGAGATAGCCATCAGTTTTACATATCCAAACTTCAGGGCAGGGTGGTAAATACAGAGAGAAGTGAAATGTATATGCCCTAGCCCTTCTGTGCATCTGGTACTTAGTATCTATTTCACTTGAACAACATGGCCTTCTGCCATTGCAGCCTCGTGCCAAGAAAACCACAGTAATATATGTTTGGTGCCAGCTGTACAAATTGCACAAAGAAAACTAGTTAAAAGAAAGTTTAGAAGATCTGAATGATTTCTGCAGGGTATTATTTTTTTTCACCTGCAAGACTTAATTAGTAGGGTTCCAGATTGTAACAGCTCAATCCTTGGAAACATGTTGGATTGCACTGAGACAGGTGGGTTTTTTTATGAGATGCAAGTTTTGATGATGTAGTGAAGTTGTTGAAAAATCCAGCAGCACTTCCTCAGACAGTTCATGCACAGTGCTTTGGATATTGGAGCCCATGTTGTTGCAGGCCTGAAAATTTCACATTTGACTTCTTTTTCTCCACACAGTTCTTACATCAGTTTTATTTTTGATTCTGTCACTATAGAAATCTACGTGACCTTTACCATAATCTTGAATAGTTAGTTATAGCAGGGTCACTACAATGCATGCTCAAATGTACAAGGTGGGTGAGAATGTCACAAGCAGCACTGAACATCCCTGTGCTTTGCCTGGGGAGCTGTTACCTTGCTATGCACAAGAAAGCAGAACAGACCACAGTGCATTTCACAGTGCAGAAGGCTAACTGAGCACTTCCTAGTATTTTTCACTTTCTACCCATACACTGTAAAGCAAAAATGTTGTTATACATATTTCTAGCAACTGTGAGCTTTTAGACATTGGTAAATACCGTAATTCTGGTCTGCTTGTCAAGATGTGCAACTTTTGAGTGTGGGGATTCAAAGGAGGCCATTTAGAAACATAATTTTCCAATCTGGATTGGCACTTACGTGCCCCCGTAAAAGCAAGTCACTGAGACTGCAATTTTGAAATCCTGCTAAAAAACCCCCAGTATCTCTCTCTTGACATGTCTGTGCACTTACTGCTGGAAAACAGTTAAATCAAGGGAATATTTATAGCAGCAGTAGGAGAATAAAGTTGGTCCCTTAACTGTGACAGAGCACATTTCAGTTCTGTCAGCTGTCTCCTTTCTTAGCTGAACATCAGAAAGCAAGCTCCATTCAGTGGTGGCTTCATGCTGCTCTCTGCTGTGAGCTGAAGCTTCAGTCAATGTTAGTGTGAGTCTCTTATTAGACCCTTCTATCTGTACTGGCTGCAGCTTCCTGCTTTTGATCCCTGGTCTCCTGAATCTAACATCCACTTGTCCTCTTGATTGTGTAATGCATCATGGAAGTTTTCCAGTCCATCTGTGTGTAGAAGATTTTAAGTATATGCTAATTTAATTGTAAATTATTGACAAGATGAATACGGAAAGATCTGTTTGTGTAATGCTTTTGATACTGGAGAAATGTGATCAGAGGTTTTCCATCAAGGAGGCCTCTCATCCTGGTTTCCCCTCTTTGTATGCTTCAGTGAGACTATTTCCTGCTTGGCAAGTGGTCTGAGAAACTGAGAACTAGCCCCATCATATTCATAGCTGCAAATACATGAGGGGTACAGTCAAGTTTAGGCAGCTCAGGCAGACTCATTATGTTGGTGTTTGCACTTTTAGCTCCTCAGTGACTATCATAAATTCCTTTCCTGCAGTTTAGGATGGGGGGGCTCAGTGAATGTGTTGTGAGACCTGCTCAAAAGAGCCCAAAGAACAGTTTTTAAGCCAGTTGGATATCATTAATTAAAACCACAAGCGAATTTCCTTAGCTAAACCTAGCAGCAATCCTCCTTTTAACCTTTCAGATATTGTGGGTTGTTATTAGGATTATTTTTAGGATGTTATTATGATGATTGTCACTAGGATTAAGGGCCCCAAGCTTTTTCCTCCTAAAAGGATAACATTTTATTTTAGATTAAGGAAATCAGACTGTCAAATCTCACAATTGCTCAGATGCTCCTGCCTGCTCCTGCCATGGCACTGCATCTCATTTTTCTCACCTGGCTGTCCTTTTCCTTAGCCATCCACCAGAAACACCCTGTCCTTTCTCCTGCTTTGTGGAAGCTGGTGATGCAGGATGTGCCTGAGCAGTGTAACCTGCGACGTGCCTGTTGTGGCACCTGATGCTGGGTTGGTAGAGGGGCAAGGCCACAGTACTACGTGGAGCACAGATATGCCCTCCCATGAGATCCAGTATCCAGGAGCCTTTTGCCAGGGTCTTTCCCTGTCACAGGCTTACCAGATCCACTGCTCTGTCACACACTGAAGGTGCTAGGACTTTAATATCGGGAAAGAAGCAGCTTGAAAAGATGGCAAAACCCCCCTAAACCAAACCAAACCAAATGCAGGATGCACAGAAAACAAGTGCCTTCGCTTAATAAATCAAAGAATTTGAGAATATTACTAATCTCCTTTTTACAGATCCCTCTTAATTATCTCTGTTGTAGAGAATATAGTTTATATTTCCATCCTGCCAACTGATCTTGTACAGGCTTGTCTGACTTATTGAAGTTCAAAAAACTTTTTTTTTTTTGGGTCCAGAGACTGTAGCACCGAGGCCCTGAGTTCCTCCTGTTAGCTGCCAGAAATTAAATCCAGGCTCTTTGATTCATAACTATGTCTCTTTCCTATTACACCTGAGTTCTGATACCCTAAACACTGAATTGTGGAAATTTGATTCTGAGCTTCACAATCTTGGCCTCTCCATCTGTGTGCACATACCCAATGTCCTTATATGATCTCAACTGATATCTCTGTTTAGGGATTGCTGTCTAATAGTTCTGGGACTTGGAATTTGCTCTTTTAGATTCTTGGCAGAGAGACCCAAGGCTGTCCCTCTGCTTTATTATTTTGGCCTTTAGCCTTTGTAAGGGTATGTTCTTCTTTCCTGAGCCTTGCCTTTAGCTAAGCAGTCTGTTAGAACTCTGTGATTTTCTCATCTTTTGTCCTCTGGTTTTGCAGGGACTCTGACCTAGTTGTGATCTCCATAGGTTGCTGATATTGCAGGGAATGGGATCTCTGAGAAATTTTGGTCTTGATGTTCTTTTTTCCATTTCCTTTCCCAAGTACTCAGCATCTTCCTTTTTCTCTTGGCCTCAATTTAATATCTCCTGCAACTTCACACTTTGCCAACTTCACAGCATTTTATCTGCTTGATGATGTTGGAACAATTCAAAATGTCTTGCAGGTCCTTAATTCAGTAGTAACATTATGAAAATATCCATATGGAGTACATTTCCTGAAGAGAAATCAAAATAAGATAGTGAGATACTGTCTTAATATTGTTTTTAAAACCACTATATATTCACATCCATTGCACTTGGGCAAAGACTGCTGGAGCTGAAGTTGTCCTTGTCAGAGTAAACATTGTGGAAAAAAATTCACATGAGATGATTAATGATTCAAAAATACAACAAGTATTTTAATTTCTCTTCCTGCTAAAAAAACCCAACTGATTTGGTGACTAAACTTCAACGATCTGAACTCTTACAGTAAAAGTTTTACAGATTTTCTGAGCAGTGTGAAATGACTTCTATTGTTGGAAAACTGTTCTAGTTTTATTGCACCTAAATATATACCTATTATATTTCAGAAAGCCTTTCTAAAAATATCCCCTCTTGGCCACATGTCAATGATTAAAATTACTCCAGTCTCACTGAGGAGACTCACTGAGCTCAGAGTGAGATCAGAGCCCTTCGTCTGGTAGATAAGCACACCTGTAAGTGTACTGCAAAGCCTCAGATGCATCTGAGGTCAGCTTCCCTCTCTGACTGTCATTGGATACAACACCAGAAAATGTAGAGGCCTTTCCAGGAGGCAATTAGTACAGCAATTTGGCCTTAAGATAGGCCTCTCTTGCAGAGTACTGTGAATATTGTATAGGAGTTGTGTCTCTAAAGCTAGACAAAGTTGGGGCCAGGTAGTGTAGCTTAACTCATGTTCACATGGCTGAATTCTCCTTCCGTCTTTGAACATGATGACTGAGCCCAAATGGCTTAGTCAGAACATGCCAATACTGTTCCACCCCAAATGGAGCCCAGGTAGGATGTGGGAGAGTGGGTGTCTGGATGAGTGAGAACTGAGCTGGCTGGGAGCATGCTAACACCTAAATGGCATTGATGATCACAGTCCAGAGCTCAGGGCAGTACACAGCCCTGCTTATTGCATAGAATAACAGAATTGTAGAATGGCTTGTGTTGGAAAGGACCTTAAAGATTCTCTTTTTCCAACCCCTTGTCGTTGGCAGGGACACTGCCCACTAGGCTGGGTTGCTCAATGCCCCATCCAGCCTGGCCTGAACACTTCCAGGGATGGGCCATCCACAGCTTCTCCCGGACAACATGTCCAGTGCCAGGCCAGCTTCAAAAGTAAAGGACTTCTTCTGTATATGTGTTACAATATTTAGTTATTAAGACTGAACTTCTTGAGTGTTTTATGTTCCACTGCAACACGTTGTAATGATGATCACTGTGATGGTAGTGCCATACTGAGGACAATTAGCAACAAGGCTGACCAGCAAGGAAAAGAACCTTTGCTATTAATGCCTAACAATTTCCAGCAAGAGTAAGGAAACTTTGTGCAATTGTGAATACTTAGTCCACTTACAAAGTCCATTGTCTTTGAAATGGTCACATATTCTGTAACTATGCACATGTTAGCAGAATAAGGTTGGAAACCCTTTCTTCCTTCAAGGGAGAAAAAGCTATGACCACATGGTGCTTTTGCCTTAGAAGTGTTGCCCCACTTTGAATTCCAAGTAGCTTCTTTTGGACCAAAATAGTTTATTCCCATGGAAACTCGGCATTTGCACATTGCTGCTCTGAGCCAAGTCCTTTCAGGCTTTTGTCTCGAGGTATTCTGTCCTGTACAATTCTGATCATGTAGCAATAATCCTGTGCTTTGGTACATGCTTTCTCTTTCATCCTTAAAAATGTGTGGTTTTCATCTCAGTTATAAAATGACCTAATGAATACATCTCCTGTCACCTCATTTATTTGTTTAATGGTCAGTGCAGCCCAGCAACAAATGTCAGACCTTTCACTCTTTGACTTTCATTTGCAGAGGGAAGAAACAGAAGTTCAACATGTGGCATGTCAGGGATGGACAGAGAAGCATAGGCCTAATTAGAATTCTGTAGGTGATTTTCATCCAGTTCATTTTTAAAAATCTTGACAGGACAGGACTCTTTTCATAGGTCTCTGATCTGCAAGTCATAACTGTCAAAATGTATCAGTGTTCTCTTCCTGTGTTGTGACTGTTAATTTATTTTTCTGCTTTTAGAAGAATAATGGTGATCCATTCAGTTGGGTTAAAATATAAAGTCATCTGGGAATACCAGGTCATATTTTTTTTTCTGGAAAACTCCAGTTAAAAGGCTTTCTGATAAAGAATGAAGTCGATAATATCTTTGAAATATCTAGGGGGTTTCTTGTTTCATTTTTTTTTTAAATTTTAGAAATATTTTATCTTTTGAATGTTAAGTTTTATTTATACAAGGAGAGGTATGAGAAAAGAGCTTATTATGGCATCATGCAGTGTGTGATTGTCTCTGGCTCCTGCAACTTGATCTTGGCAGAGGGATTTATCTGAGTACTGTACAGAGGCACTTGAGGTCATGTTGGATGTTTGTGTATTAAGTAATGAAACTCAACACATGGACCTCTGGGGTATGACTAGTCTGCACTCAGACATGCAGATGGTTCTCATCCTGTGTTCTGCAGAGGCCTCCACCAAGCTGCTATACCAAAGAGCCCCTGGCTATGACTGGTGGCAAGAGGGGTCACTGAAGTGAGGTTTGGACTAAAAAAGTTGGTAGTCAGTGGTCTTCAATAAGCCACACCGAAGACTTTCACAACACTTTATATTGCCAGCTGAGTTGCTCACAGGAATGGCTGGTGTTGTCAGATGCATGGGGATAATCCTGCGTAGAGGTTTGGCAGGGCTTGTTTAGTAATAAGTAGCAATAATTCCCTCTGACAGGCTTGTTCAGAGAGTGATGAATTGGTTTATTCAGCCTATCCCCAGGAAAGAAGAGGACAGGAAGGTGTCCCGCTGGGAAAATGCACAGCACAGTCCTGGTGGTGAACCTGAGCTGGATGCAGCCTTTTGTCACAGATACCTCTACTCAGACCACGGCCAAGCAAGGGAACGTGACAAAGGTTAACAGTTTATCATCCATTTGGCAAGGCTGAAAGAACTATGTGTTTGCAGTTAAGGCTAAGTCAGCTGCCAAGAAAACTGCATAAGTTCAGGATCTTATGGTCTCCTTGCTGGTTGCTACTCTGCCAGCAGTTGCAACTGCAGTGGGAAAGCTGGCAGAAGGAAATGTGTACCCATGCCTCTGCCATTCCTATCCACAGTCTGTCATCTTAGTGTAAACACACGTCCTTTGGTATTGCCAACTATCAGGTGTGTTGGGATGTCATGGGATTTTGTTTTAAACTTTTTGAGTGGGGTTGAAACTAACACACTTCAAGTTGAAATTGTTTTTAAATTAATTGAAAATTACTTAAAATAACGCTCTTATATTGTCAAATTAAATCCTCAGATTCATATCTAAATACTCAGAAACACGAACAGTTGTGGAGATGGTTTTTTTTATTTGTCATAGAATTATGAATTTGTTGCAGACTGAAAAAATGGGTTTTGGTACTGTGCCATCATAGATACATGCTATTTGAATCTTTATTGCAGCAGATCAAATTCTTCTATGCAAATGGCAAAAATGAAATCCAAGAAAATTGCCTTCATTAAGGTATAAGTAAAACTATTTGCCACACTTACAAAGACATTCCCAACCTGCTTTTGGCATAAAATGTGTCTTTTACAGCTTATTTTGGCACACACATCTTCTGCTCCTAATTATGAATGCCTTGGGGTGACACCAAGTAAGCAATAATTCCAGCTGCTCCTGACAAAAGAAGACACTGCTACACGGCATTATTTCCCTGATGAATGTATCTTCCCAATAAGCTGAAGCAGGCTCTGCATCAGCAACATCTGCAACAACAGGGAGTCAGAAATTGGGTCAGGTATATTGATGATTTGGAGAAGGAGAATGGATGAAGGAGGGTGTGTATGAACATGGATCTACTTTTGCCTTCATATTTTCCTACAAATACCTTGCTAATTGATTCAGGTCCTCTGGAGGCAGTCACAGGGGGAGCTTTCAGTATAAAGTGCTTTACTTGGAGCTTCAGTAACCAAGGTTGAAACTGTTAGAGTTAGTAGTAATTCATTTTCTTGACTCAAATGGGGACAGCATTTCTCCTCGCAATTCCTAAACAGGTTGAGGGCAGGATCGAGGTAGCACATGGATCATGCTGTTTGCCCTCAGCACTGCTCATTACTACTGGCTCTGGAATTGTGTATGTGACAATGACAGCTTGAGGTGAAAAAACATCTAAAATAAGATGGCAAATTTCAGGAGGGAAGGGATTAAAATCTGCAGACAAAGGATTAACGTCATCTAAAGAAAAAGGTAGATGGAAAGCATGCATCGTTCTAAGCCTGGTGCTAACATATCAGGCAGCTGGGCAGGAGGATGTATTGTGGAAATACCTGCAGTGTAAAGTTTGATTCCCTGGGGTAAGAAAGGAGATGGTGGAAGCAGCAGCAGCTGCAGTCAGACTGAGAAATCTCTGCTTTTGCTGTTTATTTGAACGGCAATATTTAGCTTATGTTGTGTTGATGGCTCTGGAGACTGTCTAGCTTTCTTCTTGCTGGCTGGGCAGGGTGGGTTTGGAGCAAGCTCCCTTTCAGCTGCACGTTAAGTTGGTTAATACATAATCTGTAAAGACCATCTCCAAGGAAGAAGACTCTTGAAAGAATCACCTCAGCTATTAAATATAGTCCTTCACAGTAGCAGGCAGCCCTGTGATAAATGTTTAATACCGGTAAGTCAACAGAAATGCTACTCTGTGTGTATCCCAGGAGCCACAGAACTTCCCCCAATCTTGTGATAACAAAAGACCGTAATACAAAAGGCAGAAACACAAAAGCACATCACATGACAGGAAAAAAGCAGAAGAGACTGAGGCAATACCAGTGTGTTCAGACTAAAGTATCAGGAGAATTTGTCCTTTAAGAAAGTCTGGAGGTCCTACAAAGTAAACAATCCATCATGTTATTGATAGAGAACAAAACCTTCCAAACCTTTCCTTCCAATCTACTTTGGAAGGATTTTTTGGCTTCATTCCTGGGGACAAGCTTAACCCTTGGTGCCTGAGCAAGATGCATCTTGATTTGGACAGTTGTTTATCCTCCATGTCCATTCTGGTTTTTGCTGGCCTCTATCTTCCGAGACAGCTAATTAGATTCTGTGTTAGTATTGATGATTCTGTATGCAGTGATAGTGAGACACACTAGAAACTGGACACAGACTTTCAGATGCATCTTATGTTGACCATTAACCCACTGTTAGAGAGATTGTGTCAAATCTTACAAAAACAATATTCTGAAAATAAGCTAACCCTTTTCTTTTTTTTTTCTTTTTAATGTTTGTTTTTCTGTTAGGCCTTTCTGCAGGGTAAGGGAGAAAGAGCTCATTAGAGACTAGCATACAAGTCTTGTAGGCTTGTTTTCCTATGTTGTCATTCTAGATGTCTATCTTATTTTTCTCTGTTGTTGTCTATAAGCAGCATGGATCAGATGGAAAATCTGTCTTTTCCTAAACATTTTTTATAATTTAAACTCCTTTAGGTGGGACTGCTGTCAAACTAGGTTAACTTTTAGAGTTTCTATCACACACTATGTCTGTTAGATTTACCCTTCGGGGTTTGAAGCCCAGTAAGGGCCATATGCTTCTAGCCTTTAAATAAAAGAGAAGAAAGCAGAAATGTTGACATTGTAAACAAGAAATCAAGTGAAAGCTTCAGCATGTTTTTTATACCAAGAGGTTGTACACAGGACTCTGGAGCAGGACTCAGATAAGAGGAGACTGTGAAAGAGGCACTAATAGTTATGCTGTCATTGGACAGAAAATGGCACTGCAGCACACAAATCACCAGGTAGTTCCCAGACAGACTAACTCAACTCTGAGTTGCAAACCCTTGAAGAGTCTCAGGCATAGTTCCCAACAGGTGGGAAAGATGGGGCTTATAATGCCTCAATATACCAAAAGTTCCCTATTCCTTTTAGTGCTGACTGAATTTGGAAACTCCCTGAATGCAGTCCTATTATTTACCATTTTGCTGTAATATTTTTATTGAATAGAATTTTTTCTTGGTCTGGTAAGGGAGAAATACTAATTAACTCTCTCCATTTTTGATAGCTTGCCTAATTATGAAACTAATTAGCGTCTGATTTTTATTGTTGTGAGAATTAGAATACTGAAAAAAGCCTTAGAATTACAAAATGATAAATACAGGTTTTTCCTAATGATTCTGGACTGGGTCAGACATTTAGGTGTTTCTTCCAACAAACTTGTATGTGCTTTGAAAAGAGAGTACTCTGGTATATTTCTCTTATTACACTAGTCCTTAAAATTAGCCACTGAGAAAATGAGAGCAATAAAGTATTCAAGATACTCAGGGTTGGGATTATCAAGCAAAAAAATCCTGTTTGCTGTTAACAGAGGTTTTCTTGAAAACTCTAATGTCACAGTTGTTACATCCATTCTAGTACTAAGAATACTCGGGAATTTGTTTGACATCTCTAAAGAAACAAAGGCATGCAGAATGGAACAAAAGCCCTTATTGTCACTCTGCCTCTGTAAATGAACTGAGTTAAAAGTGACTAGGATTAGATAATATATTCATGTATTTACAGAGAAGGGTCAAAAATAGTAGCAGTGTTGTCTTTTAATGGCCAAACACTGTAATAAAAAGCAAATGGCCTTAAAAAGTTGTCTTGTAAAACTGGAAGTAATCTGAGATACCTAATTTTGCTACAGTAAGTCAATTTCTATTAGGGGGATTTATTGAGTTTTAAGCTATAGGGATTGACCTTTGAAGTGAAATCAAATGGTACACTATTAAGAAGAATTATGTACGTCAATATGTGTAGCTCTATTTTAAAAGGCAATGTGCTGGTCTAATCTAGTGATTTAACACTTTTAAATACCTCTGGAAGGAGTATCTCTTTCAGTGGTTGTGCTGGTTTTTCTGTGTCTGAACTGCTGCACTGATACCAGAAATGTATCTAGACAAACCTTTCAAAATGGATTGCTTATGTGCTGGATGCAACACAGAGGATGTAAAATTACATGTTATAGTTTTAAGTTGCTCTTGGCATTAAGTGTCTGAAGATGGTTATGATTCAGAAGGGAATGCAGCTAGGTTTAATGTACTATAGTTGGTTGTGAAGTATATAATTTAATGGCATCTTTCTCTCTAAATGTGTTATATGCTTCTCTGTACTGTTTTATGTAAGTAGGTGCTGAAAGCATACGTTAAAATGATGCATTTTTTGCTTTATTTAATTCTTAATAGTATGTATATTCATACATCTTGGTTTATATATTTGTCAAGTATTCCCTATAGTTCAGTTTATTTGTAAAATATTACTGGGGTCTTTTCTAAAACAAGGTGGAAATTCATTTTACTTTCTTTCCATTTCACTGCTGACAGGCCTTGTATTTTGTGCATAATTTGTCTCTATTCTTTATGATGTGCTTGTAGAGTAAGTCTTGATATTCTTCCATTTTGTCAAGTACAGAAGATTGCACAGTGTTGTCATTTCTACTATTTTTAATACAGCAGGTTGGGTGAGCAATCACAGTCGGTATTTCTTTACCTGTGAAATCCAGAAAGACCCCGTCTTTTCTTCAAGAGAAAAGATATCTTGGCAAAGGATGCCAGTAAAGTTTGAATTGATGATGTATCAGAAGAAAATCAGTTCTAAATGATTAAATATAAAAAAATGGTATTGGGAATAAGGACTCCCCTTTCGTTCCTGAGCAGCCCAATACCACCACATCTCTTGAAGGAGTCTACATAACTGAAAGATCCAGGATTTTTAAACACTTCCCTCAAGTTGCAGTTGCTGGTTTTCAGCTAAGTTTTTCTCTATTTTTCTTCCTAAAATTTCTCAAAACCACTGTGTGAGTTGCTGTTTTCAAGAGACCAGTTCACACAATCTTAATATCTAATAGTGCTCCCAAAGCATTTGATGGTGAAAGAAATAACAGTGCACAGGCTCCAGTTCAGCCCTTCAGCTGAGAGTCTTTGCCAAATTGAAAATGAAGCTGCAAACAGTCAAAACAACCTTTTATTCAAAATTCTTTTATTCTCTCATGTTTACACACTGCCATTTCTACCTAGAAACTCCAGTTCCTTTTTTATTTGTATAATGGTCATATTACAAAAGGTCTCCAAAGGTATCCATGGCAGAAGGATACAGTTCAGGAATAAAGTTGTACTGTACTCATTAAGTGCCATATTTAATATTAGCACCTTCCTTAGGTAAACCTGTTCTAGGTTTGCCTCAGCATCCTCAGCAGAAACGTCTGGCACTTTTCGTGGTGTTTTCTTTGGAGGAAGTGGTCTTCTGAGTCCTTGAGAAGCAGAAAGAGGGATTATAGTGTTTCATCAACAAGGATTTGGCTTTTCTCCTAGTTAGGGGCTGGGACTTCCACTTCTTTTTTTGCCCTTCATAATTTAAACTCATTGGCTCATTCCCAAGCTCAAAGTGTGAAATGTGCTCCATGTGCAGGGATGCAGGGGATGGGAGTTCAGACCCTTGACTTCTCAGGAGTATAGTAGTTAACTTTCAGCAACACGTTGGTGTTGCTTTGACCTTCCTGTCCCATACACTGGCTGCATGCAAGCTGGTTTTTTTTGAATCTAACAAAGGGCACTTTTAAACTTATGTAAGAGCTGAGAATGCTAAGAGGAGTGAGCTGCTTAGCATAATTCTTGGCCTGAGAGGTGCTTTTATTTCTTGTTTATCTCCTTTGTGCTCAGAAAAGATGCTTTTTCATAAACTGACCTTTTTCTTTGCTAGAAAAAGGCTGCTGGAGAAATAACAACCAAAAAAACCCCAAAACCAAAGCAAAACAAAACAAAACAAACAAACAACGACAACAAAACAACCCCCCCCAAAAAAACAAAAAACAAAACAAAACAAAAAACCAACCAAAAAAACCCAAAAAAACAAAACAAAAAAAACCCCCAAAAAAACCAAAACACACCCAACCAAAAAAACCCACAACACACCAAACATAAAACCCCAAAAAACCAAACAAGATTTGAAAATATTACTGACATGCACAGTAGACTGTCCAGCTTCCAGTCATCTCTTTCCTGGCCTTAAGCTTGATTTTGCAAGGTCAGCTTGTTGCATTTGCTGCCTATTTGCACCAGGGATGCAGCTCAGTGTTGTGAAAGCTGTGTGAAGATGCAGCAGGACAGACTGGAACTGCAGTTGGATGTGTGTCCACTGGAAGGAAGTGGTCACTTCCCTTTCTGCGTGGAGACCTAGATATCAGAACCACTTTTAGTTACCACAATCACAGTGTTTGGTGTAGCTGTGCTTTTTAACAAAGTGTGTTCTTAGACAAAAAGGAGCCATTGAAATACTTGACTTCTGCCTGTGCTAGCATGAGAGAGCAGACATAGGCCAAAAGTGCCTTCTGGTTTCACACAGCTAGTACTATGCTGATGTTATGCCTTTCCCTCTTGCTGCTCCATTTCTCCTGGAAGACTGAAAAGTAGTAAGCCACTTAACTGAAACCGGCTCTCTAATCTACGTGCAGTATTTTACATTATCTAAAACATGCTACCCTTAGAAATCCCCTTTGTTCTGGGTGTGGGATAGTGGCAGCTGTTTGCCTCTCATCTGTTCCTAGTCTTTGTATCCCAGCCATGATATCATCTATTCTAATCCCTGCATGCAGCAATTTCATTTTACCTCAGACTTCTTTATCCATAACAGGTGCTGACACAAAGGGAAGAAATCGTGCTCATTGCAGTGAAATTGTCCAAGTCCAAATCAGGTTTGAAGATTGTTCAAAAAAAGCTTCTTTTGTCCTCAAATGCAGTTTCATGCTGCTTGGTGTACATTGTTTGTACACAGAATTCTACATTTTCCATGGAAGTGAGCGTTGGGAGTAATTTCGTTTGCAGAACCCACAGGCTAGGTTTTGCTAAATAACATAGCTCAGTGTGGTTCTCAAATTGCCTGCTGCTTTGCATCCTTTTTAAATGTTATGTGGTCCGTGACTCTTGTTTTGCAACAGGGAAGAATTGATGTAAAATCTGTCTTGAATTGATAGAAACTTCATTCTTTGCTGAAGTTTACTGAGCTGGGAAGCTGAAGCATTGGCCCTCCTTAGCATGCTTTCATGCACTGGAAGACAATGGAGATGTGTTTCACTCACAGTCTGGTGTCTCTATCTGCTTCCAAATGGTTCCACAGAATGAGCAGCACTGGATGGAGTGCTAGACCTGTTTAAGTCCATTTCTTGGTCTGGTGTTACCTTCTGGGGACTGCGTGTTACAAAGGACATGATTCTAGAAACAATATTTACGCCTTTCATTTTATGGCTTGATAATGTGAAAATTACAGCCTTTGTTGCAAAGGTGTTTCAGGTTGGCAGGTACTTAGCCTGCCCAAAATTTCCTAGTTTTAATTTTTCTTTTGGAAAGCCACAAAGGATTGATTTTTTTTAGATGTGGAACAAACATGTAAGTTACTTCATGTGAAAAAGTAGGTATAGAGGGTTTTCTCAAGATTCTTGACACCTTAAATTGTCAAAGTGGAGAGTTTGCCCATTCTCTGCTTTGTCACCTCTATTCTTGTGCCCTTCAGACTTCATTGTCTCAGGAATATCTAATGAAACCTGATTCAACAGTATCTATAAAAACTTTAGGAAAAGCGACATTGTGGGAGAATCTAATTGATGTAGCTGACAGAGGAGAGAAACCCTGTCGATTTACTAATTTCATCTTCAGCTTTTGTAATATTCATGTATGGATTTTATCTCCTAACTTCCAAGATAACCTAAGGGCTGATCTTAGATCTGTTCAGCCGGAGCACAGGATCATTTGCTACCTTCCTGTGCAAGGCAGCACTCCAGCTACAGCAGCCTGTGGCTCCAAGTGGGCCAAATACCCAGCCTTGAGCAAGAGTCTGCAGCTTGCCTGGAGCATTGTCTTACTTTGCTACTTTAGCAATATCTAACCTTGCTAATTTAGAGATAGCTCATACATGCCCACAGCAGCTGAAGTGACCACAGTAGAGTGATATCTGCTGTTTCCCTAATTTTATCTATCCCTCTCTGTGATCCCCTTGGCTTAAAATATGTTAGGAATCTTGCATTAAAAACAGAAAGACAAAAGCTATGTGCTTGTCTATATATTTTGTTTATTGAAATAAATCAAATACAGACACATAATGGTGGTGAAAATACCTTGCTTTTTTTAGCCATTTTGCCCATAGCTTCTCTGTCTAAACACAATGAAAGAGGCAAATATGGGTTATATATCTATGAAAAGATTTTGGTAATATTCTAAACCATAAGAATGAAACTTGTCTAGACTTTTTCTTTGTAATCAGTGAGATCTTGAGATAAAATTAGGGTCATAGATTTTAAATATCCTCATTTTTGTTGCAATTTCTGACCATAATTCCCTTATTGTGCCTGTTCCTCTTTGTCTGATTCAAATGGCAAACAGAATCCTTGCTCTAATCTGTTGCTTATCCTATTTTTAATTTGCAGGAGCAATTGAATCCTTCTGAATTACAGAAGGGGCAAGAAACTTCATAAACCTGAGTAATGAGATTTGTTAAACATTATTTCACCATGAGGATCTTTCCTAGAGCACACATATTTTCCAGAAAAATATTTGATTAAAGCATAATGGATGAAACAGTATGCTGATTACAAATCTTGAGAGGTCCCTCCTCCTGTGAGGTTTTAAATTCTTTCACCTCCCACCAAAATCAACATTAGAGAAGGGAAATGACATGACCTGGTTTGCCAGCATTGGTTGAAGGACAATGTACAAGACATATCAGTTATTCAAAAATAGTATTACCATTTTGAGATCAGGCACCTTAGGCAGTCTACTGTTTAATAATATATGCTGCATGACTGCTTTTATTAAACATGGGAAAAATAACAGTTAGATCTGTAATTCTCATTATTGACTTGAATGAACAACAGTCAGTCTTGAAAGGTTATAAAGAGACCTTTTTGGATTACCCTGCTTTTTTAAAATTTTTTTTCAAGAAAATACAGATGTGATTTAACAGATTTAAATACAGAAGACGAGTATCTGAGCTTGGTCTATGAAACCACAAAAGACTTGCCAGCAAATGGAGTAAGTTTCCACTTGAGCAGCAAGTGGGGATAAAACTAGCAGCGTGAGGTTGCCACAGGCCTGAGCTGGATGTCCAGCCCAGCGGAGTGGTGAGAAGCCTTTCCAGTGCCTCTGACACTTTTAGGCTGCTGTTTCCTGCTCATCCTGCCCCTGGCACCACCAGCAGGGACAGCATTGTGTCCTGGCATTTGTCATGTCCTTGCCCTGTCTCATAAGGATCCAGGAGATTTTGCTGCTTGTGAGCTGCTCCCCATCTTTCCTCCACCCAGTCTTCATTATATGTGTGACCTCTGGGCAGCTGCAGATGTCCTCTCCAGAAAAAGATGTGGCCTATTTGCGTCTCAAGGGAATTACACTTATTCACCTCTGATATGCAGAATATCATCCCCAGAAGGTGTCCTGTACTGCAGCTTAAATTCAGTATTCACAAATTCCTGCTGGCTTTGTTGTCTTTGCCGATGCCTTTAAGGTCCAAACCTTGGCAGCTGATGTTGCTGTGATGTTCTGAACAATGTGTTTTGCCAGCCATCTAATGCCACACTGTTCCTTTGAAGGCATCAGATGCTGCAACTCGAGAACCTAACTACTTCTTCACTTTACTGTGTAGAATGATCAGTCTTCACCTTTGGTTGGCCTCCACCAGCACAGCAACGTTATTCCTCTAGGCATCAAAAAGGTAATGAATGCCCTTCAACTCTGTAATGCTTCTTCTTCCTGTCTCAGTTACCTGCACCAGACTACTAATGTTTGAGTTCCATAGGTGATGTTGACACCAATGGAGGTAACCATGACACTTCAATTATTAATGCCCCAGGATCTGGATCTGATTTTCACAAGCTCAGGGATCCTGCAGCTTTTTTTTTTTTTTTTTTCCTCCATTTGTAGTTGTGAATTCCTTTTCATTCCAAAAATGGAACCCACAGCTTATTCTGGGGAAAAGACAAAGGAAGAGCTGAGACCCTCTTTTATGCACCTTCCAGGTTAGGTTTATAGAGTATATGGTAATTTTAAAAGCTTCCATCTTTAAGACCATCTAAAGGCCCTGGCATTTTTCTAAGTAATTTCTGAAAGTCAGAACCAATCCCGTGGTATTAGAGTTCATATACCAGTATTAGATATTACAAAATTTTTGAGCCTCTTTTGGATAAATTTAAGTTTTTTGTTTGGAGAGCATCCTTATTTTGAATTTTGGGGTGGTGGATTTGAAAAAAAATTTACATGTTATCTCCAAAATGAACTCTCCCTCTTCAACACAATCCTTCCTTCCTTCACGAAGGAACAAATTGCTATTCTGCTCTTCTGTATTAACGAGTTTTTTACAGCCATTGGAGTTCTGCATACTTTAGAGGAGATTCCTGACTTGTTGACAAGGCCCTGTGCTCAGAGAATAAACTTCAGGCAAGGAGACAGGTGATGAGATCAGAAAGGCCACTGAGACCATTCAGCTTTCTAGTATCAGCAGGTGTATGTCGTAACTTTGCCATATCAGCTTGGTAAGCAGAAGAGAGAAGATGCAAGTTCACATCCTGGCAAATACAACAATTTAAGAAGAATGTTAGTTCATTAATATTTTAATGCAGTTTTCAATAGTTTATGTGCAACACAATTCAGTTGTGTGGTCCTGGCTGCTTTCAGAGAGGTAGGCATTACTCGTCGTGTCAAACCTTTTAGTCTTCAGTGCATACCACAGCTCATTATGGAGGATCATAGCTTCAGGTGAGGTAAGTTGATTCATTTATGCACTAGCTGGGCAAGAAATTCATAAATATTTAAAACTGATGTATATTTACTAGTGTAATATTGCATATTGAATTAGTTGTCTGGTTTGCCTGCCAGCATTTCAAAGTTTGTGTTTAATTATCACATTACCTAGGTCTGACGGCCAGTGTTTTTAATAGGTTCACACTTCTGCCCTTCCCTTCAGCTTCTGCTTAAGCTCTTCTGAGCTCCTTTTCTCACAAATGAATTGAAATCTTGTCAGCTTAGTGCACTGGCAAATGAAAATAGGAGACTAATGTTGATTGTCTTTTGGTATTTTGTATTCTTCTTGCCAAGAATGTCTTATGTACTGTGATCATTTGGAATCCTACACACTCAGGGTAGTCAAGTTTTTCAGACTGATTGCAGTCAGTTGACAAAAAATATCATCTTGAGCAGATGCTCACCAGTAGACAACCCTTCTTATAATTACTTAGCATAAGAAGAAAAAATTAAATAAGACACAGAGGACCATTTAGTCATATGGTCTGATCGCCTCTGTATCTTGTGTCATTAAATTCCACACATGTACAAGCAGTGAGAGCAGTTGCTTGCATTTGGCTAAAACCTGTCTTCCAGAAAGGTATTTTGCCCTGAGGGACATAAAAATTAAAATTAAAAATTTCTCAATGCCTTTATTAGCTGTTCCAGAGATGTGTTGTCACCTTAAGAAGAAAAATTTTCTGCTACATTTGAATTTGTCTGACTTCAGTTTCTACCACAGCTTCTTGTTATGCCATTCTCCACTAGATTAAAGAGCCCTTCAGAATCCAGT
Organism: Chaetops frenatus; assembly: GCA_013400775.1. Classification (NCBI taxonomy): domain Eukaryota; kingdom Metazoa; phylum Chordata; class Aves; order Passeriformes; family Picathartidae; genus Chaetops; species Chaetops frenatus. The sequence goes on along the minus strand of VZTR01002267.1, from coordinate 196,573 downwards.
AATTTTTTCTGCATGGAGGTACTTATATGCTGTAATCAAGTCAGTCTTTTTGATACGATAAACAGATTGTGCTCTTTACATCTCACTTAGCAGCATTTTTTTTCAACTCTCAAATCACATTTTCAGCTCTTAATCTGCCCCCCCTACTATTTTTCAACATTTTTTTCAAAACATGGGCAGGAACACAGTATACAAGATGGGTCTCATCAGTGGTATATCCGGAGAGAAAAGTATGCTCTCTATTTCCTACTCCCCTGATGCAGGTTAATCCTTCCTTTTAGCAACATCACTGTCAGTGTTTAGAATGAATTGGTGGCTACACTCCCTAAATTGTTTCCAGTGAGTGCCATCACCCGCTTAGTACGCAACACCTACAATCCTTCAAGCTTATTACACAGATTTAGCTATAGTACATGTATTTTGTTTGACAAGGTCCAGTTTGCCACTCAGTTCAGACTATTTCATCTGGTTGCTTGGTACCTTTACCATTTTTCTCCTTTTGGGGTCATTTTCAGAGAAACATACCCATTCAAAGAAGGTTCCTCTACTTTTTGTTACTTTTAGTCTTCAGTCATTTAGGCAAGGCCTAGTCAATTTAACATCTACTTTAATGATATCATGGGGTACCACATTTTATTTCAGACTTAAAATCTGAACCATTAATATGCATATAAACCAGACAAGAAGTATGAATTTAGAGATTGAAGAATGAATTTAGAGAAGTTTGATTAGACCTGCTCTTCATACAAGAAATGGGAATTGTTTCTGTTAATTACTTTGAAATATTTTAAAATTAAGTGTTTCTCCCTCTATTATTTAGGGTGCTAGTGTTGGTCTGTGTTTTCCTCTCATTGCTCTTACTTCTTTTTGACCATTGGTACAATACTTGGAATTTCACAAATCATTATTTTTATCTTTCTTAATTACTAGCAGGTTGGAGCAGTTCATAATCTCCTTGAAATCCATCTATTTGTTTCTTTTGTAGCACAGAAGTACTTAAAGAACATGTTTAAATTTTACACATCAACACAAAAACAAGAACTGCATTTACTACAAGGGCCAGTATCATCACTGGGTTTTCTTTTGTTCTTAACACACTTTAAATGTCCTGTTTGTCTTTAGCTATGACAACCATGGATATTTTTTTCTTGACTATTAAATTATCAATTTCTGATATTGTAACTTGTGATTTATAGCAACTGTCATTTATGTAATTTCTCTTTGTTTTCCATTTGCTTTCTGGCTGTCACCTTTGAGGTTTTATGGTAAAGTTACTGTCTTCTGTGATTGCAAAGTCATAGTCTTTTGGCCATTTAATAGAGACTTTATGAGAGCCCCTCTTTTGATGTTCACACGATGTTTTTCCTTGTCAGCTGTCCCTACTGTTTTTTTCAGTTTGGGGAAATTAGCTCTTTTGAAGCAGCAGAAATGCATGGTTTTGATTTGGGCTGTCTTTCATTTGCCCATGATGAATACAATGAGACCACAATTGCTTGTTCCCAGGCAACTACAAACTCCTAATTTAGTGATATCAATCCCTTTTATCTATCAAAATGAAGTTCAAATACTTATCTCTTGTGCTGTAGGAGATCTATTGGGCTACAAAATTACCTTTTCCAATTGTACAAGTTATTAATGGCTTGGTAGAATCTGCTGTTAAGCTACAAAAGGGCTACACTTGTTTCCCTGCAAATAAGAAAAATTAGGATACTACATGTGAGTAGATGTTTAATTCACATGTGAATATTTCACTCCTTCCAAACATCTTTGTCAAACTTTAATCAGGTTTGAATTTTAAGGAAAAAAAGGTATTTTGGGGGCACAAGTAGTTAATTTTTGAACACTTCCAGAACTTCCTGTGACAACAGCACTCAAATAAAAGCTTGTTTACCTTTTACTTTTAAAAGGTTGTAATTAGGAGGAAATTTATTTTAGGAGGTAGTAATTAGGAGGAAATCAAGGGATGAGGATTAAGAAAGCCTACATTGTGCTGAACAGGGCAAGTGTCCTGGAATGAATTGGAATAGGGATGTCAGCCACAACTCATCCACAGCCCTCAGAACTTGTTCTGTTACACTTGGAGAAGTAGAATGAGTAACCTCACTGCAGTCTACAGCTTACTTGTGGGGAGAAGCAGACAGGAAGACACTCATCTCTTCTCTGTGGTGACCAGTGACAGAACCCAAGGGAATACCCTGAAGCTGTGGCAGGGGAGGCTTAGGCTGGATATTAGAAAAAAGTTCTTCACCCAGAGGGTGTTTGGGCACTGGAATAGCCTCCCCAGGGAAGTGGTCACAGCAGCAAGCCTGACAGAGTTCAGGAAGTGTTTGGACAGTACTCTTGGGCACATGGTGTGATTGTTGGGGATGTCCTGTGCTGCGCTGTGAGTTGGACTTGATGATCCTCGTGGGTCCCTTCCAACTCAGAATCTTCTGTGATTCTGTGAAAATTGCCCCCGGCTGGCGGCGGTGCCCGGCCGTGCTGCTGGCAGCGGGCTGGACAAGCCCTGCTCGGGGCTGCCGGCCTGCAGGGGAGCCACGCAGTCCCGGCCAGGGCTTTAAGGCACCGGGTCAGGCTTTAGAGGCAGCGAAACAAGCCCGTTATCACAAGCAGCGACCTCCACGACCCGCGGATTTGACGGTGAAGGCAGCCCCCGGGCAGGGCACGCCCCAGCACCCCGCTGTGCCGCAGCCCCGTGCCGTCGCTGGCCGTGCCGGGGCGCCCTGNGCTGCGACAGCGGCCAGGGCACAGCGGGAGCAGCCCCCGCTCCTCTCCGGCCCCAGCGCGACGCCGAGATGGAGGGTAATCGCTGTCGGGGCGCAGCCGCCGTGTCCCTGCGCTCTCCCGGCCACAGCCGGGCTGCGGGCGGCGGGGCTCGGGACAGGCTGGGAGCAGGGAAGCGGCTCGCTCTCTGCCCCGCTCGGGGCTTTTAACACTTTGCTCGTCCTGCGGGGGCTGCTGCAGCCGCCCCATCACGGGTATCTCCGGGCTTGGCGAGGAGAGGGATCTCGGGGCCAGAGGAAAGAGGCAGGGTCGGTTCGCAGCGCAGGTGTAGGGCTGCCTGCTGGGGATCTGCCTGTAAACTCCTTTCGTTACAGCGCAGCAGTAGGGTAGCCAGGATGGGTTAATAAGGCACAGACTTTGCGACAGTTGCCATAAAAACATTGCAGAACGATATTTTTTGTTGAAATAAGCGATCTTTAAAGAGGGGTGCCATTAATTTAAATTTTTTTTTCATCAGGCACCAGAATAACGTAGTGCCATATAGCAATTTAGTGATTTGCTTTGGAACAAAAGGTCTCAGTAAGGGAGAAGTTAATCCTGTTTTATAAAGGTTTTATCAAGTTCTTTACCTGCATTAAGGGAAAGGCCTGCATCATTAATGAAAAGTGAAAGGTGACCATATGTTTCTGAAAGTTGGGACTGTGGATGAACTATGGCTAATACAATAATGCAGAGATTAAAGTTGCAAGGGTAAGAATTGAGGAAGTCCTTGGTGTTGTGAATGGAAGCTGATTGCTAAGTCAGAAAATAGTAAAAGTGCTTGCAGATGGCTCTCCCCCTCTCCCACAAGATCAATATTCTTGATAAGAATTTCTTCATTTATTTCATATTGTGAATCTCTTATGAAAACTGTCAAAAAAAGGCTTGAGACCTAATAAGTTTCTTTCATGTTTTACCCTAAACATGGATGAAACAGAGAAAACGCTTTTATTCCCAGGCTGAGAAGTCGTGTCTTACATTCATGGGTGATCCAAATTTTTAGCACTATATCGGTTGAAAAATCTCTGAACAAAATCATGTATTTGAAAGAAAACTCCAGAAACTTAATTTTTTTAAAAACAGAGGATCCCTTTTACTTTATTTGATGTGAATTTAATGAGCATTGTAAAGTTACATGACAATTCTGGTGTGTAGTAAATGTGTTCCGGTGCCCAGAGTAGTCCAAGGCTGTACTGTAAGGACAGCTGTGCTACGTGAGTGGCAAGGGCAGTACTGTATGAGTGACAGCAGCTCCCCAAATCATTTGCTTCAGATGCAGCTTGTATTTATATCCTCTGCCAAAACAACACCAAAGATATGCTGCCAGCAGTCACTAAGACTGAGATCCTGGTGGTTTAGCTGGGTAGTAGTGTTCTTGTTCAAATATCACCGGTTGTATTCTACCAAGAGTTCTAATTTCCGTCCTCATTCCCTTCCAAAACCACTGGCTTGTGCTGGTAAGACAGACTGTGTCTAACGGCAATGTGATCTCCACCCTTGCTGCTGCAGCTTTTCTAGTCTCTACCTTATTCATGAGTAGCATCTGTTATTTCTCTGCACTTTCCCTCTCACGGGGATTCCTTTACTCTCGCAGACACCTCTTCCCTTTGTCTTTGGTGATTTGCTGTGTTTTCTGCCAGGTTCTATCTGGTGAATGAACTTCACTTAAGTGGGATGGTGAATGAAGTTAGGCTGCATTGTAACCTTCTCTGCAAGCTCAGGTTATTGTAGAAATTTGGCTCTGTGCTCCTTGAGTTTGTACAACTTTGCTGCCTACTGAAATACTTCTCTTTTTT
>VZTR01002267.1:175418-191880 GCA_013400775.1 Chaetops frenatus | reverse complement strand
TTTAAATCTTTTTCTTTTTTTTTTTTTTTTTTTTTTTTAATAAGCAAATGTGAGTCCATCGTTAAAACCAGACCTTCTGGGCTGATTAATGCAGTTCTCCTTACAGTACTAATATTATGCACTCTTAGTTTTTGAAATTCTATTGGAAAGCATCTGGGAGAGAGATTGGAGGCACCTGCCTGTTGCAGCACTAGCATTGTGTTTGCTTGGCACAGCTGGAGCAGCTGGCAAAGTAGAGTGGAGGCTTGAATGTGCAGAGTGGGAGCACTCTGAAGGGTGACACTGGGTTATTTTTCCTTGGTTTTTTTTCCTTTTCTTCCTTAAACCTTCTCAGTGTATCTGAAAGTTACCACTTGAATTTCATCTTGCTGATTGCTAGTTAAGCTTAATTTCTCTCAGACATCACCACTGTCCTCAAGGGAAGCACTAATGACTATGCAGGGATGAGTAACAGGATTATTTTTTTTTTGGCTATGCTTCCATTCACACAAAAGACAGGAAAATCCCATTAATGAGAGGGGGCCAAATTGTAAATTCCTACTGCTAGCTGCAGAAAGGGATCTTCACTGTGTATATTCTTCAGCCATTTGGCATCAGGATTGTTGTCCAAGGTTGATTTGGCATGGAGAAAGTCTAGCAAATTCTGTATCTGCAGAAAAAAAAAAAAAAAAGAGCTGTTTTCTTGTGGAGCATAAGTCTGAGTGTGTTAAGCAGAGTTTCAAGCACGTTGCTAGCTCATCTACAGAGTCAGAGCTGGCAGTCACAAGAGAAAGGGAGCAGCCAGCATTTGTGCAGTATGCTGCTTTTAAACTTCTGAATTGCTGGTGGCTCGGTGTGTATTTGGTATGAATGAAGATTTATGTGGTTTTATGCCACCAGCAGATTGGAGAGGTGAATTGGCAAACATTCGGTGTACGGTGTTGCCATCTCAAACAGCTGTAATATGAAGCATGGTAAAACACCCTGGATGTTAGGGAGACTTCAAGGCGCTGGTAATGTGACACCCAGGCTAATATTTTGGTCAGGGCAGGGGGATAGGATCTCTCCTGTGTCTTAAAATCTGATCTGATAAAAGAGGTGCTAGGATCTTTGCTAGGATCACTTCATCAGAGGAGGGGAGACATTGTTTTGCAAGAAATGAAGCTTGCATCAAATAAAGCCATTCTGTGTGAGTGCATTCATGGTGCTTTATAATTAATAAGAATTTTCTTGGCAGTTAATGAACATTTAGTGAAGAAGCTTAATTTGACATTTGGGAAGTTCGAGAAATAATTTTTCTTTCTTGATTAAGGCATCTTTTAAACTGTCACTTATACAACCGAGAATTTTCACTTTTTAATGCATTAGGAGATCTTGTTGCATACTGATTCAGCTGTTACTGCCTATTAAACAGTTTAGATTTCATGTGCCTTAATTTCCCTGCTCTTGACTATTTTAAGCTGCCTGCTTCTTTAAAGATCATTTATATTTGCATAAGCATTTATTATGTATTCAAGACAGAAAAAATGGACACACTGAAGTACATGTCTTTGTATTTCTGACTTCCTTCCTTGCCGTGGTCTAATTTGAGATAGTTTTTTATGCTCATGCCAGATGTTTACAGAAATTACCTCTTCAAGCTTTGTAAAAAACAGAAGTTAAATTTCTTATGGCCTTTTTTCTTTGTCTTCTGTCACAAACTGCAGAGGTTGAAGGAGGTAGTTGTTAGGAAAGCATTGATAAGGCAAGGATACTCAGCAGGACATGGCTAAATTTGGGCCATTTCCCCCCTTTTGTTCTCCCATCTGTGCACACAAGTAATCTTATTTTAGCATTACTGAGGTTTATACATGTGCAATGAGGGAATAATAAATAGAAAAGGCAAATGGTTGTTGCTTTGTGGCATGTCAGTAGTGTTTTTTTCCGTTGATAGTTATTGTCAGGCCTCGTCTAAGGGTAATAAAAGGTGTCTTTGACCTGATTCAAATGTATGTATGACCATCTCTGTTACCATTTCTTGAGTATATGTGATCTTTATTTTTTTTAATGAAAAGCTTGTCAAGTGTCAGCAAGTGGAATTGTCTTTCAAAGTAAAAGTTACTGGACCAGAAGCTTTCCAGCACCATGAATGTGTTGAAAAAGGTGGTTCTTAGTGTCCATGGTCTTTTGTCAGCAAGGTAACAATGACTCTACAAAGTAGCTGGTTAAATCTAGATAATTCGGAAAAGCTTGTGACTCTAAAGCTTAGCTATCTCTGCCCTTTGTCCCACCTCATCTTATGTATGCTGAAAAGCCTTATAAATCTGATCTTATCCATTGGCAAATGTCAGGGTTTCAACAAGAAAGATTGTCTTTGAGTGGCTTGGCATCCTTCTGCTGGTTACACTGTAAGACAGCTTGCAGTGTCTCACTGAGCTGCTTAAAATAATTTTTCTCAAGCATCACTACTCCATTGTTCATGGATTATTGAGCCCTCTTTGGGGCCAATATATAATGTTGAAAAGCTCTGGCACCAGCCTGAAGGGGAAAGAGCAAGTGACAAATGCTGTATGTACCCGGTGTTTGGTTGCAGTGCTAATGCTGAGGTCAAATGACTGATTTAAGTTTTGGCACGGTCAAAACAAACAGACCTCAAACAAAATAAGGTATCAATTTTCTGCCTTCAGTAGAGGAAAAATGGAAGACCTGGGTGCAATCAGACTACAGGCAGTGTGGAGGCTCTGTTTGGGCCTCTTTCAGCTTGCCATTGTTGAGCCCTAGCGTGCACAGCATGATCAGATCTGTGCTGCCACCAGCATGCTCTAGGAAAGGACTGCTGGTGTATTCTGCTGGCACCTGCCAATGCCATGCAGCAGCATGGCCTCTTGGAGCTCAGAAGTTTCCCAAAATCAGGTAGTAAACCCAAGGCAGGCATAATTTAAAATGGTGCATCCAGAGCTCCTCTGGGTCCCTCATTCGTGTGACCGATCTCTGCTGATGTGACCAGCAGCATTATAAAAGCCTGTGCAAAGCAGCTTGCTGTGTTTTGAAAGTGCATTGAGCTACTTTAACCTGCTTTTACATTGAACTGATAGGCTAATAAATTATGAATATCTATGTAGGAACTAGTTCAGAGAACCACTAGAACCTAGTGGCTGAAAGTTACATCCTGATTTGCCATGCACTTGCTTCCCCATTTTATTAAATAAGGGTGTATCTCAAAGTTATGTTGTGGACATGAGTTACTGAACAGCGATTGGAAATACTTTGTAGGAAGCAGAAAATATGGAATTGTTTATTATATGAAAAAGTGAGAGGAAAAGGCTTGGTTTGACTGTAACTTGAATGTAGAGGTAAAACTTGCTAAATGGAAATTTAGACCTTTCATTTATTTCCACATTTTAACTTGCATGGAATCTCCTAAACCTCAGTTTTAGTAAATTACTGCTTGCTTAGTCGAGCTTTGAAAGACTGGAGCTAAAAATTTGTTTTATATTATGTTTAAAAAGATAGTTCTTGCATGAAATTGCAGGCTGTCAGGAACCCTTTTAAAACAAGTTGCAGAACTTCAATTTGGAAAGAAAATCCTATTTGTATTTTCATTTCATCTTTTTTTTTCCAGTGGAAACCAGAAAAATCTCAGGGCTTCTATATGTTCTATGTGGATCACACCTATTTCATTATTTCTGTTTGAACTTGGCCTCCTGAAGTTAACTTTGCTATCCCATTCACAGTGCCTTTGATTGACTTGAATGTTGTGGATACAGTCACTTTCCCACAGAAAAATGAACATTTATTAGATGTTCATCATCAATACACAACTTTTAACTAAAATGAAAAGAGTTTTGTTTCTCAGATACTTCTTCCACTGTTAGCAGGTGTTAAGAGATAGAACATGTGAGCCGAAAGAATGTCACTGGGGTTGGGGTGTTGGGATTTCCATTTCATAGTTGGCATTTGCTGTTTCTCAGTTTTGCATCAAGGTGAATTCTGATTCTCCACAGCTTTTCTTCCTAATTGGAAATGTTACAGCATGAATCATTCTCGCAGTTGCTTGGTTAGGGCATTGCAGAGTTGTTATGAAAAATTAACATCAATTCCTGAGGTTTGAACTGCATAAAAATGTCTGAAAATTTTTTTTTTTTTATTTTTTTATTTTTTTTAAGCAAATCCTACCTGGGGCTGCCCAACATGATGTTATGAACATTCAACTCGAAAGGGTACCCCCTCAGAACTCAGGATATACCTCTGAAAGCAGGACCTCTGTCCTAGCATGGTCCTTGCATTTCCTGCCGGATACGCATCTCAGGGTCTCCTCTCCTCATTTCATTCTCCCAACCTGCTCTTTAGAAAAGGAAAATTCAGGTGTGGGATGGAGAATAGGAACCATTTGTTGTGGTGTTACTGCTCAGTGCTAGCAGTGTGCTCAGTGCATCTATTCAGGGGTTTTGGAGCCCAAACACAAGCACTTTTGTTTTCCTTCGGTCCTTCTCTATAAAGGTCACATTTGCTTTTTCATAGTCAGAGGATTCCTGTGTGGGGGTGGCTGTTGCAGACCTTCTGAGGGGAAGCACCCAACTTGTTCTCTGTCCACAGGTCTGGTCCATAAATCTACAAAACAAGAATATGTAATATAGGAGAATTGCATAAACCCTGCCACACCAGTGCCTACTTATTTTTTTTTCCATATGGATAGCTTTTCCAGGACAACAAGTCATTTTATATACTGGATTTTAAGAAAATTGCATCTCCTTTACTTGGCAACAGGCTTGGGAAATCCGTTTATGAAGAAACAATATATTTTTGCCTTAAGACTGGCATGGGTTTACTTTATTCATATGTAGAGAAGGCAGTGATTACAGAAACAGAAGTGGCTTTAAGGATTATTTATACCAAGGGACTCAAATAGCTGCATAGTATGGGACAAGTATGTGTTTTAATGCTTTGATACATGATATGGCACCACAGTAATTCATTAAACTTGTTTTCTTTTGCCGGACACACTGAAAGAAGACCCATGACTAGATCATACAGAATGAGATTTTTTTTCCCCCCCTGATTAATGCTGGCAATTACTACTGCATTTGTTACAAAGCAGAAACAGGCTTTTAGTCAAAGCCAGCTTTTTGCATTGCCTCGAATAGTCAGTGGTGCTAATACAGTATAAACTGAACAGATTTGGCTCTGGCATTCAAGCACAAGCTACTCCTTTACAAGAACTCCCTTCTGTTTCCTCATTTGCCTTGTGAGCAGTAAATCTTTCTGGTTATTTCATGCTACTCTCCCAAATATTGTTAGAATGAGCCACATACATGTTTCTTTTTGTAGTGCAAGGATTTAGCAGTCAAATATGGAAACACAGATGAAGTTTTTAAAATATATGGTAGTACTTACATAAAGATATAGGAACATCTGAAAAAAATTCTTTTTTTTTTCTGTACATCATTCCAACTCCAATTAATTTATATTTGCTGCTGGGAAAATAATATTGATCATAAAAATGAAATGCTGGTTGGAAGTCCTTAGGCTTCTCTAATAGAATATTTCTTTCAGGATGAAATATGAGAATTAAGTACTTGATCTTGCTGCTGCTGAAGCCACTGGCTTAATGCCCAATTGCCTTCAACTGGAGCAGGATTAAGTCTTCTCTTTTGCAGAAGGATATCTTAAACAGTCAGTAATTCTTAATCTCTGTGTTAAAGCACTCCCATTTGCTAAATTTTTAGTTTTGTTTCAAGCCTGAAGCCATTTGGCTGAAATTTTCTTTGATGTATTTTCTGGAAGTCTGTTTTCTGAGTCTGCTTCAGAGTGTGTTTCTGTATTCTCAAATAGGAAAGAACATATTTATTACACCCACATCTCTAGATGGTTTCCCTATCCTATTTGAAAACAGAAGAGGTGTATGTGACAAGATGCTGTTTCTATGAAGTGGGCTTTCCCACTTCAAAGAAAGTGACGTCCTTTTAGTGCAATCAGGCGTATTTGAGACAGATATACAAAAGGCCCTAAATTTTTGGAAAAATAATGTTGTGAGCATTTGATGAATGATTTTATTTTTTTTTTTATAAGAGACAACATGTATTATCAGCATAGTGTGTGTTTCTTTTCTTGGATGATGAGCTCTAAGAATGTGTTAAAGGCATCTATTTAACTGTGACACAGAAAATGAACCTGGAATCTTTCTGAAGGTTCATCTATCTAAAGCATAATAAATTGGTCATTGGCCTCTTTTAAAAATTTGATAAAAAGAGAAAATGTTATGGAATTTCAGATGTTTATCATCTACTTAGTTTTCCTCTTCAGGGTTTTACTGCAACCAAGAGGAAACACATTAGTTTTTTTATGAAGAAGAGTTTGGTCATCTCATAAGGACTCCACAAATCAGACAGTTAGAAGACTAAGTATCATCAATTGCAGAAAGATCATGAGGGATGAGAAGAGTGTATATATCCAGGATTGGCTTCCAAAACCTGATGACTACCTCAGAAAGATGTGTGTCTGGGGCTTGATTTAGCCCCTGACTGTGAATTAATTGTTTCTGCTAATTTCAAGTAATGATCTTATGGTATATTCCAGGGGCAGAATTTGCAACAAATTCAAATTCAAATTGTAAGTGATAAGCAAAAGTGAGGAAGCGTTAAATAATTGCAAGGAGTATTATTCCATGAAGTAAAATATTGGCGAAATTATGAACTCTTTGCTGAAGCTTTACACAGGTAAAATGCTGTTGAAATGAAGGCTGGTTTCCATCCCTTCCTTCTAACCTCTCTGCTTTGCCTTTCTTTCACAGACTGTGCCCAAGTCCCAAAACAGATGTGAGGACTAGGGGTAGACCATCACCAGCTTTCCAAAGCATATCTTGTTCCTCAGGATCCACAAAGCATCCTACGGAGACTCTAAAACTGTGTGTAGAGGTGAACAGACCTGCTTCAAACAGGAAGCTGTTAGACCTATGACTCAGTTCCCTAAAGACTCAGTAGAAAAAGTAATGTAAGGTTCTGCTTTTGCAGAATTCCTGTGAAAAGATCATTGTAAAGTCATGGAAATACTAGTATCTTATCTCTGTGCAAGTGACAAGAGTAGGGATAAGGGAATTACCAATAGAAACCTTTTTCCCAATTCTGCTTCTAGCAGACACCTGGGAGTTGAAGGAGAACAAAATAATCACAAACCAACCAACCAACCAACAACAACAAATATATCCAAAACAAACAAACAAAAAGGAGTTAGAGAGTTGTCTTGCTCCACCATCTATACTGCTTGTAACCAAAGGAAGTATCAATATCTGTGCTCTGCAGTAGATATTAATCTCCCACATAGTTTTTTTTCATTTAGATTCTGTCCTCTTTTTCATAGAAACCTTCGGCATACCTGGAGATTATAGGTTCTCCGGGTGATGTTAAGGTTGAAATTCTTTTTTGCATTTATGCTGAACTCCGAATAGTATTTAAGGAAGCTATTTATGCATCAAATAACTAAGTCTCAACACAAAATTAGCCTCTCTTCTCTCTGCCCAAAGCCCTGATGCTTTCCATTTCCTGGTAATACCCAAGGTTTTAAATGTTGTAAAGTTGACCTACTAGTTTATGTTTCCAGAGATAAACATCTAAGATTTTTTCAAAGCTGCAGTTTCTTTACAGTGCCTCTGCTGTGGTGTGCTGGAAAGCATGCTGAGAATTGACATTTTTCATGTCTGTGATTTTCCCTCTTTGCCTGTTGAAGATTTAACACTGTTTGCCTGCTTGTTTCCCTTCTTTCCCATAAGAACATTCATGCCTTTCCTATAACAATGGGCTGAAGGCTACTCTGTTCAGAAAAATTTAGAATGCTGCCCATTTGGACTAAAAATTGAAGTAATTTCAGAAATGTGTGGAGGAGGGGGGTTTGAGTGTGTCATTTTTTGTTGGTGACATAACGGGAAATGTGAGGTCCCATCTCATGTTAGAATTTTATCTTGTTTGTCGTATCTCTCCTGATAATTCAAAGTGAACTGAATAGCTTCTCTGAGTCACCAGAAAATAAAAGCTCATGGGATTAGCAGGGTTCCTTTCAATCAATGGACCTTGAAGTGATGCACATTTCTAAGCAGTACTGCTGTTCTTCTATGTCTTCCTGGGCATGAGAAGCTGTAATTATGATAAACATGATGAATGTGTCAGACTGCAGTGCCTGGCAGTCCTCTGGAAATTCAGTTGTTTGTTTAGACCTGTGAAAGAGCCACCTGTCTTCTCTACTTTGTAAGTGGAGCAAAAAGTAAAGCACTAAGATAAGGCTGTTTTGGGCATAGAACTTTCTCCATAGACCCCGGCATTGCACCATCCTCACTGTAAATGAAGACAACCCATGGAGGCAGTGCTGCCTGGCTTTATGGATCTTAGCTATTCTAAAGCAAGATCAGTGAACAGATACTGCCTGTAACCCAGATAACTCGGCTACAGTAGTTACCGCTTCTCCTTTCAGCCCGATACTGTTTCGAATATCTATTCCCCTGATATCTCCAAATGTCTCAATTTCATCTTCATCCGCATGCTGATGAAAGCCAGAGTCCTGATCTTGCCATATGAAATCAATACATGAAAGAGATATGTAGTTGTCACTTTTGGCCAGTGTCTTACCAGCATCTTGGATGTGCTCTCGGGGGTAATGTAAAGGAGGAAGTAAAACTGTGTTCATGGAACACATCAGGAGAGTCCATCTCCTGGGTAAAGGTCAGGGAGGGGAAGGAGGTCATCAGTGGAGAAAGGAATAAACAAGATAATCTGCCTAGCAGATTATTGTAATTAGTGATGGAGGGCACTTCATAGGATAAGGGCAGAAAGAAGTACAGGTATATGACATCAAAAGGTTTTATTTTCATGGAGTGTGGGTCAGTGAAGCACTCTGCAAAGAATGCAGAAGACTCAAAGCAAGAGGACTGACTGGTGCGAAGGTGCAGCATAGAGATACAGGAAAAAAAAGCTGAGAGTTGTTTCATGGGAAAGGGGGAACAGAGGGATGGCTTGTGGAGGGAAACATTTTCAACTAAGAGAAATGCCCATTATCTTCCACTGTATTTCTATTTATACAGCTGTAACATGATCTAAGTCAGAACTGTATATTCCTCTGTGTCTGGAAGGTCCATGGCATGCTTTTGTATGTTAGAGAAAGCAATAGATACAATACAAGTAGGCTATTATTGCCTACAGAATAACAGTCTATATTTAAAGTAATGCACTTTTCCTGTCTGTAAAGATTCTTCCACCAAAATCTAGAATTTTTTTACAGGTGAAAAGTTCATGTGAGTTTTTTCATAAGTTGACTAAATCTCCAGCAGTGAAAGAATATTTACTCGTTTATTATTTATTTATCCTTGCTTTAATGATGAGTAATTTCTCTTACAGTTGGTGTTTGCAAGCAGGAGATGCTCCAGAAGAAGAATGCTGTTTTGGTGGATGGGGTAATCCTAAATGGTCCAATAATGGACTCAAAAGCAGGAGAGAAGATTGTGGAAGAGGCCTGTAAGATTATAATGGAAGATGTTGTCCAGAAAGCAGATGCTGTAACAGAAAAGGTAAAGCCATAGAGTGTTGTTGAGAATTTGTCATGAAGATAATGAACAATAAATCAATTTTTTATAAACTGTATTTTATTGCACTCTAAGTAGCCTCAAAATTGCTTCTAGTCTGTGCCTGGCTCCAAAATAAGATACAGCTTACAAATTAATAAAGAATATATTATAAAACCTTCCAGTAACATAATTATCATACATCTCTGCCAGAAAATGATGGGGTTTTTTAATCTAAGAATATAAAGGCCATTTTCTTTGAGATCACAAATGGTTGTAGAGTTTTTCATGTTTGGGCTGGACTTATTTCTTTTCTCCTCAAGGTCACTGGTGTTGGAGAAGGGCAAACATGGATATGGCACCACTGAGAAAGGACAGCATTATAAGATTGCTGTGGGTTCTGCAGAACCTGCTTAAGAAGTCCAGCAAATACATGCAAAATCATGGTTGCCTTTGGGCATGCTCTGCTTGCTCCCACCCCTTGGCAGAACAGCATCTGAAAAGGCTGTGAATACAAACCCTTAGCTAAGAATTTGAGCTGCAGGTCTTCCTTTCCTGCCTTTCAGCGTTTCCCACTCTAATGTTGATGGCTGAGCATTGCCTGAGACACGATAAAACCAACATCCCATGAGGCCAGTTTGCCGGATATATTTTCTGGTGGCATGCTGCCCCGCTGTGGGAAGTTTTGTGGAAGCAGTGCTGAATGGGGTGATTACTTTGTACCTCTGTAACCTCTTGCTCCTGGCTGAGCTGTTCACTGATGGTGTCTGCCCTGCTCCCCATCACTAGGTCTGTGAATGGCAAGCCCCCGAAACGCTTAAGCAGATCCTTGACCTGGAAATGCGGGACACCGGAGAATGTCATCAGAAGATCCTGCAGCTCTGCCGTGATGTTATAAAATACAGCGTCAAAACCAGTAGGAATGGGATTTTAAGCACAGATGTTTTGCATGCTAAATTAGATGGGATAATGTTTACAAAGGTCTGTCACCTTTCAGGGAACTGGGAGTGTGGATGTTTGTTTCTTTTCTGCCCATACAAGTGTGCAAACAGTTGATGACTGAATTCTGGTCACCATAGGTTTGACTAAAATATGTAATAATAACAAACTAATCAAAAAGTAATTAATGCAATTTCCATTAATAATAGATTGTGTCATTTTGAAGTCTTGGGAAAGTGACCTAGACAAAAGATATAACAGTCTAGCAAAACAGGCAGGGAAAGGACCTTTTTGTGTTATTTCCTGCTGTCTGAATGATGAGATTTGGAGTCACTGTCATTGCCCTCGTATGTTCTTCGTGATGATTACCCCCTATTTATTATTGTTCTATTTGAGCAATAGTCTTGTAGGGTGTTAATTTGCTGATAGGCAGTAATTCCTATTCCAGACACCGTAAGAAGAAAGCCTGTGGTGTTTTCAGAGACAGTATGCCACAGCTCTGCAGGATTAGTTCTCTACAGCTAACCTTTCTGCAGCATGTGCTGGGTAATTCAATCTTGCTGAAAAAGGATGAACAACATCTGTTCAGGAAAAAGCACTGTGAATCAGTAGCTCAGGATTTCAGATGTTGTATGGCTTAGGCTGTGTTTCGGTAAGTAAGAAAGACATTTGATATAGTTAGTTGTACAATTCTGGGCTGCATTCCCTGCTACAGTCACTGTTGCTGCAGAGTAAAACTGTAAAATAATTTTGAGAGGGAACTTATGCCTTTGAAAATCATAGAAGAGTAGTGATACTGATCTGAAGGGGTAGTGTACAAATAATATGCAGATATAATTACTGAGTTAGTGGAAGATGTTCTGTTTATCTGACTTTCACAAATAGCCTTTAGATTATAATTCATTACACTATGTCACCTTAGAAGGGATGTTGTATATAAAAATATGCTGTGCAAATAGTCTTTAGTTTAAGTACAGCCATTTATTGGAGCCCCAGATATAATATAAATTGAGCCATACTGTTTACCTGGTTTTGCATGTAAAAATGCTGTGCTATGGATTAGAATTTAAGTGGTGATCCCTCGGTTGAACTGAGTTGTTTTTATTGGCAGCAGTAGTATACAATTTTGTCAAAATTAGTTATATCTCAGTGTTTCTAGGCAGGTAAACAAATTCTCTTAACTTCTCATTCATTTTAAGTATGCAGCAAATCTTTCCAAGTTGTTAGACTGCCTTGGTCTGTGTTGAGATTTTGGTGGGAGAGAAGGCACAGCTGCCTGGGATCAGCAGGTTCCTGTATTCTACTGCTCGGCAAAATTTGACTGAGCATTGATTGTGGCCTCTCAAAACCACTGTTTAAAGGCACTATGGATACTCAATTGTCAATCCCTTTTATTTTTTGATTTATAAAACTTGTGAACAACTCGCATTCTTTCTGTACAGCACTTGCATTTCTCAAGCCATGTTTTAGGTTTGAAAGTTCTTATTAAATTTACTTTCAAAGGATTGTCTAAGCTGAGGAAAGGACAGGAAATCCAGAGACTACTGAGAGAATGGAGTGAGTTGTGGTTTGCAATGACCAGCACTCAGCTGAGAGGAAGTGTCATGTATTCTCTTTTCTGTCACTTATTCTATATGTATGTATTCTATATCCTATCACTTGCTTTTCATCTGTATTTTCAGATCATCCGAGATTTTTCAATCAGCTGTATGCTGGAATAGATTATTACTCATTGGTGGCTCGTTTCATTACAGAAGCACTGAACCCCAGTGTGTAAGTGTGGTTCTTTGTCCTCTTGATGATGAATTAGCATGCTTTTTGAAATAACAGCTTTTGTTGCTTCCTTGCTTCTGATTTCTGTTTTCAGTGTTAGGAAGAGGTGCGAATTGTGGAAGACTTTGGGAGAGAAAACAGGCTGATTCAGATTGGCTGAAGATGGGGTTTAAGAGGAGAGATTTTTTTTCAATGCTATTAAACCTAGACTTTTATCTTACTTAGTACATAAAAATGAATTTATCAGACCTAACTTAGTTGTTCATTCCTTTGAGGCATTCCGCACAGAGTTGAATGCAAATGCTTACCTGTCAACTGTTTACTTGCAAATGTAAAGCTGAAATTTAGGTGTGTGACCTACATTAAGAGCAAACTCTGGTGTATTGCTTTGAGAGTGGAAGTGTCAATGAGATGTTGCCAGAAACTAAAAAAATGCTCTACTGGATCAGATCCATAATGTTTTTAGTTTAGAGTCCTACTTCTGCTGGTGATCAGCTGCTGATAGATTAGAGAAAGGTGCAAGAAGCCTTTATCTAGTGAAGAAGCCTTTATCTAGTTTTAGCAATGCTGTGTGCCATGAGTTCAGTGGTTTTAATGCCAATTATCATGCTATCAATTCTCTTTAGATACACATATGAAGTATCCCCTGTGTTTCTGTTAGTGGAAGAAGCTGTCATCAAGAAAATGATTGAATTCATAGGCTGGGAAGAAGGGGATGGTATATTTAATCCAGGTAGGAACAGTTCTGACCTCAAGCTGAGTTATTATAAACTGCCTAATACCATTAATTCTATGAACATTGGAATCATGTAGAATATTTGAAAATGCATGCAAAAGTGTAGTGATACACAAAAGTATTTAGTCTAGGCTTATTTTATGTGTTTCTAGTAATAATTTGGCAATTCTGACCAGTGAAAGAATGAAAAAATTTCTGCATTAAATATAAGTATATGGAATCATTTGAAATTAATTTTTTGTAGCTGACACCCTTCCTGATGTTATTAACGATACCAACAGCCTGATTGGAAGGAGTCAGCTGACAGAGAGGGAGATGATTTATGTGCTAGATGCCAACCCATGTTGCCTGAGGGCATAGATCTGTGTATCCTGCCAATGAATTGTGGGAGCAAGAGTTTACATGATCTTAACTCCTTTGAATTTTTATAATTTTATTAGACGTTATGATAAGGCCAAACAGATATTTCTTAAGCTGCTTGATAAACCATGTTTTTCAAATGTTCTGTAAGGCAGTGTTCCAGCCCACTGCATTGAAATAATGAAGCATAATGGTCATATTTCACAGATTATTCAGATAACAAATAATTGGGCTAGATGTAAAACTTTTATATCTATTTTGGGGGTGAGAAGAGAAATTAAACGAGTATATGAGTTTAAACTCCCCCTCCCCAATGGAAAGAAAGTCAGTAATTCTAGCCTACACACGAGTAGTAGAAAAATAAATAAGCTAAAATTCCCTATTTAAAAAAAATATGTTACTGCTATGGGATTTTTTTTCCACATCAAATTTGTTGTGTATTTTTGGTAGAAGCCTTGCTTTTACAGAAGAATTTCTGGCTTAAAACTTAGTGATCTTCTGAGAAAAGATAAATTAGTTGTCCTTTTTTGTGTTCTAGTTTTATGTAAGGGTTTTTCTTACTGCTTTGGTTTCGTCCTTCTAGGTGAATAAAACCTGCCCTGAGTGAATAAAGCTTGTCCAGGTCTTACCTTGCAGATCTTTCAGTTCACTCTCACTGTGTTTGTTTCTGGGTTTTTTTTCCAAAGACCTTTTTCTCCCATGGTCCTCTGAGGCCTGGTTTCCTAAGAGATCGCCAAGGCTCAGAGCTTGGTGCAGGCAGCTGAGCTTGCTCTGCTTTGGTGTAGAGGGCAAGGTGCTGTGGTGTTCTCTGTCAGGAAGGACTGCTTGGGCACAGCTCTTATTCCTCAGGAAATATCCCCAAAGAGCATCCAAAGAGGCACTATTTCCATGCCTGCTGCAGAGCCCAAGGTTCATTTTATCTATGTAGCCTTCAGGGGAGGAAATAAACTGTGATGGGGTTTATTTTTCCCTTAATAGGTCAAGCACTCAGATGCAGGAAAGGTATTCATACTGTGGCTAATACAATATTTGTATGTCTCTTTTTGCAGGTGGCTCTGTTTCTAATATGTATGCTATGAACTTAGCAAGGTACAAATTTTGCCCTGAGATTAAGGAGAAAGGGCTTTCAGGTCTGCCAAGACTAGTTCTGTTCGCTTCGGAAGAGGTAAAACAAACACAAAGAAAAGCTTTTTGAACTTTATCTTTTAATACTTGCAAAATTATATCATTTGCATAAGTGATGGGGCGCTGGTACAATGATTCTGACATCAGTGTGTGATGTGGAATATTGGAGCTAAGTGGAGAAGTCTGATGGTAAATTTCCCTGCAGAAACTTTCTTGCTTTCAGGAAACAAACACAGATGTTCCTGCTTTGAAAACTGCTGATATAAGAATAGGTTGTACATAAGGGCAAACCTGAAGCAGAATGGATGTGCTGTGTTGTGGAGGTCTGCAGCATTTGATTTCCCACAACATAAAGTCTAGCAGGAACAGTAGGTAGGTTTTGGATGTCAAAGGTTTTTTCCTGCATGTTTAATTTGTACTAAACTGGATACTTGTGGACCTGTGAGATGGCTCTCTGCAGCTTCCACTCTGCCCTATGTCTGAATACAGATTGGTTGTGGTACAGAGTCAAACCCACCATATGTCTGTTGGAAAGAAATGCTGGACCTTTCGACATTTTTTCTTTAAATAATTGAAAATATGTGGCTAGTTGTTAAAGTTTTTGAATAATATCAGTCCAAAATGCCTATGGGAAATTGAGTTACATTCATACATTTATTCTGAAGGTAGTTTTTGGAGGCTTTTTTCTCTTTCCTGTCCCTTCAGTTTCAAGAGTTTATCATTTGATTAGTTCAGAGTTGCTATTTATTCTGACTCTACTATATAAAGGCCCCAGTGGAAGGCTGTACAGAACCTTGTTGTATTAGAAAATATAGAGTTACTGGAATAATTTTAGCTCAGACGTTTATGCTCCAAACAGTTTTCAGTGTAAATAGATGAGGAGCTTATTTTGAAGAAGCAAGCTTGAGGGGTGAAGGCATTGTATGTTTTCCAAGATAACACATGTCTTTTGGAACTGAGCCCACATGTCCTAAATAAAGGTGGTTTGGTTGTTTTTTTTTCCCAACCAATATATATTTTCTTGTTTCTTTTTCTTTCCTGAAAAGTGTGTGTATGAAATGACATGCCAGCTCATATTTAATCCATCATGCTACATCTTCAAAGTAGATAAGGAGGAAAAAATGAGTTTGAAGCAAGTTCCATAAATGCTTTTGAAATTAAGATCATGAAACTTTAATCATGAAGTAACATTTTATTTCATTGCGTGGTTAACTACAACATATTTTCTTACTCTGAAATAAGCAAACATTTTAATTTCATGTCATGTCAAAAGAAATTTTAATTGACTGCCAGAATATATTTATTTTTATGTCTTTGCTTCACCCGGAAGACCAAAACCATAAAACATAGAGCTGACCAGGAAAATTAAATTGGTAAATCACTTGTAAGGCCATGCTTTTGATCTCTATGTTTGATTCACACAACTACATAGTCTTTACTACTCAATAATCATTTACTGTAAAACTGATGCTTTTAATAGCTAGTTCTTTCTAAGATCACTGGAGTTTATTCTCAATTATGAGGGAGAAAATGGGCATATTCATTCATACTTATTTTAGATCAACCTGTACTGAGTCCCAGCTTACATGACCTTTTGCAAACTTTTGTTCAGATATGCCATATTGAGAATATATGTAATCAGTAGTCCACACTTGAGATAAGTACAGAAGTTCTGGTGTCATATAATCTTATATTTTTTTATTATTGTTTTAATTTTGAGTCTTATTTAACCTTTGAATCACAGAACCAAGGAAGCACTTATCTTGGACAAGACCTCTGGGATCATGTCATGGGTTTGTTCAAAACCGGGCGGAAACACCATTTAATATAGTGGTTTCACATTCACCTGCTCGCCTGCTCACACCAGGCGAGAGTGCAGTGTAGTGGTTTCATGAGAATAAGGATTAAGAGAAATGCAAAGCAGGCCTAAACTTCAAAGATAGAAATAATTTATTAACAGAATAAAAAAAAACAAGAGAAGAAAAAAAAAAATATCAAAATCAACCCCCAGGTGGTTTCTTCCCCCC